>JANIIA010000192.1:49990749-50008239 GCA_027478495.1 Erythroxylum alaternifolium
GTACAATAAATTCTTATATGCACATAACTCACTATTCACAACTGCATGAGCATGAGATGTGTTAATTTACCACACCTAGACCCGTTTCTTTGGTCCGACCCGTTCTCTGGAAACGGGATGTTACAACTATCCTCCCTTTTCCTTAAAAGAAAGCTCTATCATAGCTCTACCTTTTGAGGTTCTCAAATAAAGAGCTAGTAAATGGATCTCATCATTTGTATGATTTCTTATAGTGAAAAGACTTGCTTTTCCTCTCATCAATAGCAAGACATGAACCATTGGAAATTTATGGGCATAAAAAAAGTTTTACTTAGTAAAGAAAAACTTTTTCTTACTCATCTTCCGTTGAAAAGCTAAATCTCGAAAAAAAATTAAGGCAAGACTTTGGTATTTCAACAACAGACCATTACTTCATTAAATTTGGTAGTCTAGTAAACATCTAGATATTGCGAAACAAAATTAGGTTCCTTTATGGATTAATATCCATAACATACCATTGGAATATTGGTCCGTTAATGATCAAATATACTTAACTAGCTTAATAGGAAAACAAATTTAAGTATAGATAAAGCTACATCTTCTTTAAAATATAATTGGTTATACTAGGCTTTTATAGTGGTGGATATGAAGAAGAAAATGCATGAGATTATTCCTTTACTAAGGCTTAAAGCTAATGACTCCCTCTATGAAGACTCAGATAAAGTCTCATACCAGTGGAGACCAACATTAGTTAAATAAGGTAAATTCTGGATGCTTATAAGTAAGATTTTTAATAGAGGATATTTTATTAACCAACTATGATTAGAAATTGAGAAAAACCAAAAAAAAATAGGGAATCTAGAGGAATTAGACTACTAGGAATCTTGTCATAATCAGGAACTAAAGAAGTTAAAGGAAATAGAGACATAAGTTGAAAGGTGTACCACTTCTCTCTTTACAAAAAATCAAAAGGAGTAAGAAATAGGGATCCTAATATCATTTACTACTGACAATTTGAACCCAATAAGATTAGCTATATTAGTCTTAAGGTTCAAATTTATGAGGAAAAATTGACATAATTAAAAGCACTAGCGGACTTTAAGTAAGATGCAAGATAAAGATCAGTAATAAAGAACAAAACTTAAGTCCAAAAAATAATTGGTACAAAGGAATTACATTTTGGAAATAAAGCCTATAATTATAGGCCTTTGGAAATAAAATTTAATAGAAATAAGTGTAAGAAGTTACCTTTTTGGATAAAAATTAAAGCATAATCTCTAATAATCATTTCCATGATAATGGTCATATATTTATTGCATTTCACTTAAACAAAATTAAAGTATCCCTTTTAGAGTCTTTAGACAAATTTATTCATATTGCGGCCATTTTAGTACAAGAAAGGCTAAAGAATCTGATTACTTTTATATGTGGTTTTAATCATGTATTTCAAAGGATTGAGCTATAGGAAAAAGTTAAAGAACATCCATAAATCTATTGATTCACTTTAGTTAATTATAAGAGAATATAACATCAGTTTGCACCATAAAGACGGTGATGGGAGAATCTATTTAAGGAATTTTATCAAAGAGTTCAAGGAATGTGTGAAACAAATTGAGGTAATATACTTAAAGTTTGGGGTTATTTGTACACCTAAAGTAATAAATAAAGTAGCAAGTGGCATATAAGATAAAATCTTAATAGATATCTTAATAATGAGGTCTAGCTATTGAAGTCTTAGGCTGTTAAGAAGTCTTTAAGAAAATTTATCAACAAGCTATATGAATATGACGCAATAGCCTCATTCAATGTCCTTATTAATAGGGAGCAAATTGAGAATTTCAAAGGTATAAAAGGCTAAGGTAAAGTCTTTTTTCCCTAAAACTATTTCATATCTGCATGGAGAATATTAAAATGTCTAGTAACTTTCAGTACCACACTAAGTGCAAAGAAATTGAGGTCTTTAATCTTACCATCACTAATGATATTCTAATGTTTTACAGTGCTAAAAGGGATTCAACAAACACGCTACTCAACTCCTTTCATATATTTCAATCCTTCTCAAAGTCAAGTATTAACTAAAGGAAGAGCAACTTCATTTTACCATTTGAAGCAAACAACTTGGCAACTTTATTCTCTGATATTACTATTACCAATTAGATAAATTTTAAATATAAAATGTTAACACCTAAAAATCATTTCGGAATAACAGATGAATATGAATTGGTTGTGTATCTCTCTCTGTTTCTCTAGATTCTATGCCTTTCCTCTCCTTCTTCTGAATTCTTCCCTCTCCCTCATTTCTTTGTTCTTCATTTCTTTCTTTACTAAAAATTAACCATAAAACTTGGTATCATAGAATATTTGAGATTCTAGAAATAGTTTCTCGTTCATGATCTATGCCTTTATAAGATTCTTTATGTTTTCTTTGATTCTACGTAGCTCATCCGTTTCTGCCATATAACGTATGCTATAATATCAAATGTTATGGTTTATTTTTAGTAAAGAGAGAAATGAAGAATTGAGAAGTGAGGGAGAGGGAAGAATCTAAAAAGAGGAGAGAGAATTTAGAGAAAGAGAGAGAGAGATACCCAAATAATTCATATTCATCTCTTATTCCTAATTGGTTACTAGGTGTTAACATTTTAAACGTAACAATAAACCACCATCCAAATACTTTGGGTCCTTATAGTAACTTTGAGACTTACTTATGGCGACTCTAAAATACTTCTAAAAGTAATAACCAAAAGAATTAGTTATTGGAATAACAAATTCTTATCCTTTATTCGTAGTTTGTAATTAACAAAGTCAATTCTTTCAAGTATAAAGGTTTATTAAAGTAAACAAAAAATTCGAAAGATTGCTCATGAAATATTTATGGAGTGGAAGTTTGACAATCAATAAAGCCAAGTTGAAGAGGATAGGAGTGTGCAAACCAAAGAACCAAGGTGAATTGTGTTGAAAGCTTTAAAATCCATTAACAAAATAATCCTTAAAAAGAGAATTTGGAACCTTTAAATAAATCATGAATCTCTTTAGGTTAAGTGGATTTATTCACACTTTCTCAAAGCCAAAAGCTTATGGATCATCAACCTAAAATCCCATTTTCATGAACTATGATTCAAATGCTAAAATTGAGGGATGTTTTAGCTCCTCACATTTGATATGTCATAGGGAATAAAGAAAACACATGGCTTTGGTATGATACTTGGCATCCAATTGTCCCTCTCCATAAAACCACACTAGCTACTAACTTGATGCTTCAAATTTTAACAAGATTAAAGTTTAATAAATTCATTTTAGGAAATTAATGGTGACTCCTAACTTTTAAGGTTCCAATTTCCTTATCTTGACGAACCTGTTTTCCTACTTTTCACTACCCCTAACCTTCGATCATCTAGTTTGATATTATATAAAGTTCTTGAAATCTTCCCAAAGTAGTTTTAACTCTTTGGCTAGCTATTAAAAGGAGACTAAGTACCAAAGAGAAACTATTCTACAGTTCCTTCACTAACTTATGTTGCATCTTATGCAACAACATGCCTGAAGATACCAGCCACTTATGATTTCGTTAAGAAAACATGGTTACTCATACTACAACTTTGGAAGCTTAATTACTCATCTTCTACTTAGGGATCAACTCATCATTTAGGCTTCCTCAATTAAGATATGCAAAAGATTATAAAATAATTGTAATAGCTTTAAGTGGTATAGTTTATGTTAATTGGTATGGGAGAAATAATAGAATATTTAAAAGGAAAAGCTAATATCCAAGCTCCTTATGCAGTAACACTTTAGCATAGATCAAATATATAATTGTTACTAGAAAAAATATAAATAATATCATCTCAAAACTAGCTCATAGTTAGAAGATCTAGTAGCAATTAATCAATGGGAATTAGTGCTGAAAAGAACTTAAAATGTGGATACTCCCTAGAAACACAAAGATTATCATGAGAATAATATATAAGAAGAATAAAGTGAGGAAAAACTTTTCTCAACAATTTATTGTTAAATCTCCTATGGTTGTTTACAAGAAAGTGGAAGATAGGCAAGAATGTCTTGCCATATAGAACTTACTGCTTAGTTAATTCAACTGTTTACTTTGCTTTACAAAGCTTAGACAATTAAGGAAATTGTGGTTTTTTCACTATTGACTCCTTAATCATTGTAATCCTTGGTTGCCAATGGGCTCAATTTTTATACTTAAGTCTTTTCCTCATAATTAATTATCTACATTATTAGAAAAAGCTCAAATTTGCATGCAAGCTATTAGATTCCTCATAAAACCATAAGAAATGTTCTTTTTACAATACAAATTCACACATTTGGCTTCAATAAAATTTTTGGTTTTTCTCCTAAATACGAAAATTCCTTCTTTCCTTAATAGCAAGCTTTTAAAGTTTTTCCTTAAATTAGTTAAATGATCAAATAATACACTAAGCCTAACCTTAATCTTCATCTTACTAGCGATGAATATAAGAAATTGCAACTCATGTCTTAGCCCCTTATAACATATGAACCACTTTCCTCTTTAAAATTGTAATTATCATCTTATTCAAAATAATCTATCAAATTTCCATTTTCCACATCAAATTCAACCTCATTGCCATCTTCTACATCATCCTCTACAATTTTTTTGTTATTATGCTTTGCAAAGTTTTTCTGTCCTTTTTCTTTAGTCATCCCCTTTTAAAAGAAACAACTAAATCCCAACATTTTGTCAATTATTTTTCATCTAACTTGATCCTTATATTAATAAATACATTTTCTTCTCACTAAGTTGGATAAATTTAGTGTCACTTACACTCGCAGCCTCTTCTACACCCTCTCTTACATCTTCATCCATAGACTGTATGACAATATATTGATTGATTTTAATAGTGATATCTACCCTACTGGCCTCTTTGTTATTTGTTAAGCAAGTTTTATATCCAATAATAAAACTCTCAATACCCACAAGTATACAGATCGTATCTTATAGTATAAGAGGTTATCGTTCCCACAAGGATTATATAATAGCTAATAATTTGAACCTAACTTTGTCTAAGGTAACATGATATTGATTTGAATTAAATTTAAATAACATAAATTAAAACAAATAAATAAAACAAAGCAAGTAATCAAATAATATGTGAGTTACCAATAAAAACTAGGGTTTGATAAATATTGAATATGTAGGAACAATTTTTTCCTTATTTTGGTTCCTTTACTATTGTTAATTCAATTTATGTGTTTGATTATATATTTCCTAAAGTATTGATTACTATCTCTAAAAATATAATCAATTAACCCTTATTGAATTCAAAATTTCTAGATTTACAATCTCTTGATTCAAAGCACTATCCCTAACTTCTTCAATTAGATCTAAAGTTATGTAAGATAATCAAATTCTCTTCGATTGATAATTAATTTGACAATTGTGACCTACTAAACTACCAACTATCATTATACAATCTAACATTAATAACTTTTGACTCACTCTTTCGATTTTTTATCAAGTTTATGCATGAACAAGTATCACAAATATACAAAAATGTATTGAATTAAACAATGAATAAAATCAAAAAATAAATCTAGAATAATTCCTAATATGAGTTTATAACTTCATAAACATGTTTAACATCTTAGAATTCAGATCACACATTAAGGATAATGAAAGAAACAAAGGAAAAAGAATAAAAAATCTATTTGCTCCTTGATTTGGAAAGCTAGAATTTTCATATGCTCTTCTAAATCTCCCACTTTTGATTCACTTTGATTTGTGGCTGCTGTCTTTTTATGTTTTTCTTGTTCTTAAATAGTGCATTAATGTTCTAGGGTTGTTTCTAGGGTGTTCCCCCTTAATTTGGATCCAAAAATGGCTTTGAACCTTAAAAGATACAAAAATTAGGGCCTGGAAATCTCCTATCACGTTCGTGCTCTTTAAGGCAAGACCGTACTTCACTTGGTTCAACCTTTGTCACGATCGTGCTAAATTGTGCACGATCATGACACCTTCAAGTTTCCTCCATCTTCTTCATTCTTCAATTTCCTAATTTCCAACACTCATAAACACATCAAACACCTATTGAAACATAAAATTAAGATCCAATTTTTGCTTTAAACTAAACAAACACTTAGAATACATATAAACACTAAAAATAATATAATTCTAAGCCTATAGACATATTAATCATCGAAGAAATACTTAAAAACATCCCGACACACCTAGCAAAACTTAGTATAATCTACACTATCAACATCCCCACACTTAATCCTTTACTCATCCTCAAGGAAAACTAAAAACATAAACAAATAAAACACATAAACATATAATCACACAATCACACATTCATGCAACAATAAAATAATTATACAATGGCATCGATTCTTATGACCTTAAATTAACCTCAAACATTAATCACTCAAAATGTGCTAACGCAGTAACTTATTCCTTTCATTTTTAAGTGCTTTGACTTGAATATACATATCAATCAAAATATTAACATCCTATTTATACACATATGACACTTGTAAGTGCACATTTATTATTATTAATCAATTAAAAATGCAAACTATCATTAAGTGAGCTTTCTTGAAAATTCTTTCTATTTTTAAAAGATCAATAGGTTTATATACTGTAAGCACCTTTTTTTTTTATTTTCTTTAATGTTAACCTAGTTTTTTGATGTGAAGGCAAATGGCTTATAATAAATGTCCCCCTGATTACTCAACTAGGTCACATTTTTTATTTAACTCGTTTAGAGTGTTATTCTAGCCTTTTGATGTGAAGATAAACATTTTTTTTATGAATGCCCCAGTTACTTAGCTATATCATGGCTTTTAAGTAGCTACTAGCTCTATTCTTAACCCAATTTTCTTAAAAAGGGCCAGCGGAATAGTTATTTTATTTAATATGTTTTTTATTTTTGTTTTAATTTCTTAGCCTACCTCATATCTTCTTAGTTAATCACTCTCATGAAAGGGTAATAATAATGCTAGTCAGTTATATTAACTACAATTATAAATGCATACAAACGAAAGTCATAAAGTGAAAGAATAAGTGTCAATCTTAATTAACATACTTACTCATCCCAAAGACACTTAAAATACAAAAATTCACAAGTTACTATGCCTTTACAATTTAAATGACCATGATCAAAGCTAAAGTAATTACATTAAATTCTTGCCATTGACACATTCACACAATGCACACGTATGCAATGTCATCATAATAAAAAAATCAACATAATGCAAACGCAAAATTCACACACAATTGATATGAAAATGCAAAATTCATACACACAGGACATGAAGTTGCATATACATCCCCATACTTAAACAAAGCATTATCCTCAATGTGGAAATAAAAAAAATATAACTAAAAAAATAAAGAACAATAAATACAAAGTTATAGCAAGAATACTCGTGGTGTTTTGGCGGTGCTAGTGTGGGTGATGGAATTTAGAGACACTCTATCCCCTAAATTTTCAAAAATTGATTCCCTACAAAATAAACAAAAGAATAAAATAACAAAATAAAAATTAAAGTAAAAATTAAAATTAAAACTTATGCTAATTCTTGGGTTGCCTCCCAAGTAAAACTTCTTTAACGTCATTAGCTTGACGTATTCTTTACATTTACGCTCAACCTAGGTCTATTATGAGTGGCTTATTTCTAATCTTTTATTCACATGGCAGTTTAGTAGCCTATAAATAAGCTACATATTTTAATATAATAAAAAAGGACATAATTAATCAAATTAAGAAAAGCAAGTAAGTTCAATATGTCCTTTTACTTAACAAACTTTCAATAAAATAGGGGATGATGAAACTCCTTGAATCTTTGGTTGAATCCAATAGTTTATGCTCTAAGAATTTGAATTGCTCTATTTCTCCCTTATTCACCCTTATCTCCTCTTCTTTTAATTCGTAAACAGAGACTTTTGAATCTTCTTCAAGCTTTATGTACTTTGTCATTTGTTCTTCATTCTCTTGTTCTTCCTTTAAAGATTCGACTGCATAAATTTTCACAAACAAGTTGCCATCCTTTAGATTCTTCATTATCTTATTCATATTAAATTCCACTTTTTCCTTACCAATTTGAAGGATAAGGTTTCCTTCATTGACATCTACCAAAGATCTTCTAGTGTTTAAAAATGATATACCAAGAATTAGTGGATAGCTTTGATCTTTTTCAAAGTCTAGCATGATGAAATCCATAGGAATTATAAAATCGCCCACTTTTATAGGCATGTCCTCTACCATGCTAAACGGTTTCTTTAATTATTGATCCTTCAATTGAATAAGCATGGAAGTTGGTTTCACATCTCATAGTCCTAATTGCCTAAAGATTAACAAAGGCATAAGATAAATACTTACACTTAAGTCATGTAAACATTTAGAAAAGTCTAAATTACCATCTACAAAGGGCATATTAAAACCCCCTGGATCTTTCAACTATGAGGGCATATGGGTAGTAATTACAGAGCTATAGCTTTTCATCATGGAGACCATTTGATTGTCATCCCAAGTCCACTTGTTTATAATATGTCTTTCAAAAATTTCCAAACTGAGGTACTAAAGCTTCCCCAAATGGCAAGGTAATTTGTGATTTCTTCAGCTTTTCCATGAACTTTGTAAATTATGAAACAATTTTTTCATTTAAAGTCTTTGTGGGAATGGTATTTTCAATAGGTAAGGTGGAAAAGGAACATAAGGATGGTCCTTATTCTTTTCTTCATCTTTTTCCTTCTTCTCTTGGTCTCTTATAAAGTGGGGTTCAATTTTTTTTTTTGTTGGTTCTTCTAGCTCTTTCCCACTCCTAAGTGTGATATTCTCCCTTATATTTTCTTCAGTATTGTTTGGAAGGCTTCCCACATTTTTCGTAGATAATGCATTTACAAGTTGGCCTATTTAAACCTTTAGATTTAAAATAGAAGAGGTATGAGTCTTAGTTACTTGCTTGAATTGCCTTTCCATCCTCTTCTAGGCCTCTTTCATACTCATGAGCTTGTATATAAGCTTGTCCAATTTTGAATCATTTGCAATAGACTCTTCTTATTGAAATCCTAGTGGAACTTAATTTTAAACTAAGTCCCTACATTGTTAGATCAAAAGAAATTTGGGTTGCTATGTGTAACATCCCTTTATTCCATACTGAGGGCTAGGAAATAGGGTCCAAGACCATTGTATATTAAAATAATATCGAGAAATTATAAAATGCATTGCATACATATGCATATCATTAGTATACACACGTGAATATTGATTGTACACTTTACAAAAACTGTATATGCACTCAATTGACATTTTTTTCTGGTATAAATGATTTTTAAATGATCGTATTGAGAATTATAAATTATATGTCATAAATTCTCATTTTGTGAATTTTATATCTCGAATTTTAGTTGATAAATTATAATTGGTGGTTTAGAATTTATTTGTGAAATTTAGAGATTTATGAAATTATGTGTATTTATGGACTAGGAAAAATACCAAGTGGTAAGAAAAATTGATAAATGGTGGTAGAAATAAGTGACAAAAGGTAGTACAAATAATTGACTATTGGCATTAGGATTTAATGACAAGTGTTATAGAAAATTGGGAGACTATTGGATTAGAAACTGGGTGACGAGTAGACTGATTATTAAGAATCAAGTGATAGCTTAAGTAAATATCTTATTAATTTGATTAATTATGTAACATCCACAATGCTTTCTTTTTTGCAAGACTATCTCTTCATTCATTTTCACTAAATGTTCTCTTCTTTATTTCTTCTCTCCATTTTCACGAAACTTTCTAACCAACCATACTCTCAACTTTGAGTTGCTATCATCCAACACCTTACTACTTCAACAAGATTCGATCATCATCATATTGTTACTACAAAACCTAACCTTTTCCTCCTTACATGATGATGATAGTACGTGCATGGAAAGTTATGGTTTATGGTGATTGAAGAAGCTTTGAGTAAATCGAGTAAGTAGTATGTTGTTCTTTATGGGTTATTTAAATATAAACATATGTGATGGTAGTTTAAAGGTGAAATGATCATGATAATGAAGTTAAGTATATGCTAGAACGTTGGTGAAGAAATGAATATATACACTGATGTTCTGTTTTATATAAATGATAATAATAGGTTATGATTTATCTTATGGATGATTGATAGCATAAATGGTGTATAAAAGTGTGAAAAATGTTGATGAAAGTTGATGAATGTATGGACATGTTAGATGTTCTATTTTTATGTTTAAGATCAACAATAGATTATGAGTTGTGTTAAATATGTTTTTGAAATAGATTGGTTATGAAAATGGTGTTTGAGTAAGATTTGGAAGTTGGTGAATGAAGAGATGTGTTTATGACCTATTTCTGCGTATAGGATGACTGCAGGAAAATTGATGAATGAATGTATATGTTATGTTCTATTTTGAGAGTATGAAAATCATGTATTATAGGTTGATATGTAGATGAAATAGATTGGAATTTAAGGTAAAATAAAGGTGAATTTCTGTTAAAGAAAAGACTAATATAGGGTTCTTGAAATGGGAAGAACTAAGATGATAGTGAATGACAATTATCATGTTCTGGTTTTGTATGATTAATGAACAATAATGTATGGTTTTTTTATGAATGTTTTTTATTTGGAATTAAGGTGAGAATGAAGAGGAAATGATGTAGAATTGATGAACTATGCGTAAGATGATTTGAATGTAACTTATAGGAGTTGAAAATCTGAAAAATTGGAAAAAGAATTCCTATAATTTTTGTATTTTCATAACCCACGATCGTGGGAATGCATCCACGATTGAAGTGCAGAAAGTGCTGGAAAGTTTCTACTGGTATAACCTATAATCCACAATCGTGCGAATGGCTTTTAGATGAATTATACTTCTTTTAGGTGATGTTTGAACCATCTAATATTGTTAAGGTACTTTCCTATAATGCATTTAGACTTGAATGAAACTTGAAATGAACCTAGTTTGAGGTTGAATAAGTTGATAAAATGTTGGATATGTTTAGGTTGTAATTGAGGATATAACATAATGAATGAATTGTTGATATCCAAGTACCAAAATCTGGAAAATTATGAATATAATAGGAAGGAAGGTGTTCATATGATTGTAAATGTGATTCAAAAGAGATGAATGATGTTTATTAAGTGAATGATGAATGATTGATTGATTAGTTTGTAATTATTAAGTATGTTTGAGCTATGAACCTAAGTGCAAGCTAGACATACACAAATGATGATGTTTAATTGATCAAAAGATGTGATTAAGAAAACTTACTCGGAATAGCCAAATTGAGCATGCATTATACATTACACATAAACATATGTATATGAATAAATGCTTATAAGATTGTGCAATTTAGTAATATGTATAATGTATGTATTACACGATTATTAGAAGGGCAAATAGAAAGACAGTGTCCAGACTGTTCCGGATCATGAAGATAATAGCTAATTTGGAGTGTACTGTGAGTCAACCTAGATGGTCTCACATTGATTGATTGTTTCTGTTTAAATTTCTATATTGAATTGTTAAAATTGTGATTAAGACAATTTATGACATTAATATTTCGAGGAGTTTGATAAATGTGAATGTATTGGAAGTGTTTCATTTAATATGAATGAGAAAGAAATAAATGTTCTCAACAAAACGTTGAATGTCAGACTATTGTCCGATGAAAATACGAAAAGTGAATGTGTACTGAATAAAAGAAATTGACTGCATATATGTGAATTCATGCATTCCATTACATGATATGCACGATCAGATAAAAGATTGTTGTGACCAGAGTAGTCAGTGAAAAAGAACTTAAAGCTCAGAATGTGTATAAGAGATGTACGCTCACTATGTAAAATGAGCCCAATATCCCCAACATAAACGAGACACGTATCAATAAGCCTCGTATCCATGATGGATACGGGATAGTTAAAAAGGCACTCAATCATAACAATTAACAATGAAAGTGGAGTCTTATGAGTGCTCGCAAGGTTACACACGCTAAATTTTAATATTTATTAACCTTGGTAAATTCTACAAGCACACAGGTCATTCGTGTAGTACATAAAGTATCAATCCCACGAGAAGGGAAGTCTAGTCCTAAAATTTAAGGTCGTACCAAACTACAATAATTTAAAATGAATAACTAATGCAGAAAATAAACCAATCAACTAATTAATTTAAAGAATTGAATTGCAAAAATCTAAACAAGATAACAAGTCACACAAACCAATCCCAAAACTAACCTAGAAACTATCAAGTGAGAGAAAGAGGGTTTAATCCGAAATTAACGAAAACCTAATCAGTTATGCAATTATCGAATTGATGGGTCTAGACGGTCCTAGGGTGAATTACTCTCTCTCGACTTATAATTCTTAACCCTAATTGATAATCCCTAATTTAAATTATGGAATTGTGCTCTCTCGATTCACAATTGACTCAAAACCTAAATTAGTTCTAAATTGTCTAATAACCAACCGGAAACCTATGGTCTATTTCTCGTTATATGATTCTACCGGTTTGATTCAATTATTTACCTATCAAATCACCTAACTCTCATTAGCCCAATTTGATTATTTTCACTCGACTCACCCTCTCATTCTATTGCCAAGTCATTAAGAACATAATTAAATCACAATTAAATCAATAAAAACACAATCAATCAAACTTTATTAATCTCAAAAATTAAAATCCCAAAGGTAAGTATAAACAAAAACTTAACATTCAACACAACCTATTCTTAACACCTATTTCAATTCTATACATAAATAAAATTGAAATAACCAAAAAAGTACGTCGAGAACGAAATTGCGAAGGCAGCGACAGCGAGAAACCACCTATTTCAGGAAGTACATCGCATCAAGCTTCTTCTCCGTGTTTCTTTTCCTTTGTCTCCTTCCTCAATCTCTCGATAACTCTCTAGGATTTTCTGGAATGTGCTGACATGAATGCTTTCTTTTCAGACTCTCTAAGACTATTACTTCTGTCTCATAATGACCTATTTATACTATGGACGCTCTAGGTTAAAGTTTGGGTCAAAACGGACCGAAAAATCTTACGAAACTCGAGTTTTTTGCTTCAACCCTATGTAGGCCATGATCATGGCCCTGCCTGACACGATCATGGCTAGCACCTAAACGTTTCTTTCACGATCATGGCCTAGAGTGCACGATCATGTCCTGGAAATAAGCTCTCTACCACCACCGTGCCCAAAGTGCATGATCGTGGCCTGACTGCCTTGGCTCGTCCCTCTCTGTCACGATCGTGGCTTATGTTTTTGGCCCAAAACTCTTTGCAACTTCTCTATTCTTTGCCATTTACTTTGAAACACTAACAAACACATCAAAGCACCTAAAAAATATAACGATTATGCTCAAAGACTCATAAACAATTAAACACATAAATTAACACAATTAAACCATAAATACACACTCAACACTCAAATTCACACTAAATGCCTAACAAATTAAACCCTAAAAAATAATTCAAATGACAACTATCAATGGCATTTGCATATAAGACTGATATGTGTAATGTGATTGATTGAAGTGTATTTTATGGACTATTTTAAAAAAGAAATGTGTAATATGGTACATAAATTTTAATTATGAAACATGAGGAAATGTGAAGGAATGTTTAGTAATTGTTGATGTGATTTATCTATGAATTAAATGTGAATTGTGAATTGTTCTGTGTTAATCAGAGTGAGCGCATCAATGATGGTTCACTCACTGAGTTCGCAAAACTCATCAAAGTTGCAACGTGACTTTTCAGGTTTAGAGGAGATATCCAGTTATCCTCATTGGAGTATAGCCACTAAAATCAGAGATGAGCTAAAGGTCAGGATTAGTTTGTACCTATACATGTTTTCAATTGTTTTGTATTAAGGGTTGTATTTCGCAACTACCAAACAATGTAATTCTGTAATGTAATGACTTCTATAACTAGATATGTTTTGTAAATGAAATGGCCTAAATTAATTATTGATTTGCTTATGATGTGTTTATAAATGGAATGGGCCAAAAAGAGTACTGGTTTGTTTAAAATGCATGTGATGTCTGGACAATTTGTAATGAGTAGTTTTCATTGTCTTAACTTGTCATCCTCGTAGAGTATGTTCTTGAATATCACCAATATGTTCGAGAATATGCCTTATGAGAGTGGTGTGTTACATTCTACCACCCAGGATTGTAGGTATTCACATAAATATTATTACCTCCCCAACCAATTTGTGCTCTCATGAAGTTAAGTTGCTTCATATTAATGTTTTCTACTAGGAAGTAATTAGTTGTGATATGGCTCTCTTGTCTGTATAGCTTGCACCCGTGCTGAATAGATTTGAATGGAGAGAAAGAGGTGGGGTTAGGCTATTTAGTGCTTGGTGAGGTTGTCAATTTCAACCTACATTGTTGTTACTAATTTTGTAGCAATCATTCCTTTTGGATCCTGAAAGGTTATCTGTTATCTACTTCGTTTCGATGTCTAAAGACAACTATTGTTCGTTATCTCTTCTAACAAATCATGTGTCTCTTGCACTGGTAGTCATATAATTCCTTGATGATAGGTGTTGAACCCTGGTCTCATAAAGTTCATAAGGGCCCTTTGTTCTTCGTGATGCATTTTCTCCACTACTACTCTTACTATCTCTTCCTAACCTTTAACTCTCCGGATTCCTCATTCTTTCCTTGTCATGTCTGGGATTGGGTACCTCAATCAAACAAGAAAGGGTAATAAGTCCTTAAATCAAAGGAATTGAAACCATCCTAATTCTAAAATCCTCGAAAACGACGTCAAAAACTTATTGAGCAAGTTTTATATCTAATAATAAAATTATCAATACCCAAAACTATAAAGATCATATCTTATAGTATAAGAGGTTATTGTTTCGACGCGGATTATATAATAACTAACAAATTGAACCTAATTTTTCCTAAAGTAACAATAAATAGATTTGAATTAAATTTAAATAACAAAAATTGAAACAAATAAATAAAAAAAGCAAGTAATCAAATAACAAGTGAGCTGCTAATAAAAACTAGGATTTGATCAAGATTGAATATGTAGGAACTATTATTTCCTTACTTTGATTCCTTTACTATTGTTAATTCAATTTATGTGTTTGATCCTAGATTTCCTAAAGTATCGATTACTCTCTCTCAAAATCTAATCAATGAACCCTAATTGAATTTGAAATTTTCAAATTTACAAGCTCTCGATTCACAAAACTATCCCTAACGTCTTCAATTAGATATGAAGTTATCTAATAGATAATAAATATCACAAATAAGATCTCTCTTTGATTGATTGTTAATTTGAAAATTATGGCTTTACTAAACTGCCAACTGTCATTGTACAATCTAACACTGATGACTTTTGACTCACTTTATCGATTTGTTGTCAAGTTTATGCATAAACAATTATCAAAAACATCCAGAAATATATTGAATTCAACAATGAATAAAGTCAAAAAACTAATCCAGAATAATTCCTAATCTATGTTTAAAACTTCATAAACATGTTTAACATCATACAATTCATATTGCACATCAAGGATAATGAAAGAAACAAGGGAAAAGGGATAAAAACTCTATTTGCTCCTTGATCTAGAAAGTTGGAATTTTCATATGCTCTTCTTAATCTCCCACTTCTGATTTAATTTGATTTGTGTTTGCTGCTTTTTTTGGTGTTTTCTTGTTCTTAAAAAGTACGTTAAAATTCTAAGGTTGTTTCTTGGGTTTTCCCACTTAATTTGTTTATGAAAATGGCCCAAACATTAAAAGATACAAAAAAGTGCTCCCTGGAAATCTCCTGTCATGATTGTGCATGTTTCACTTGGTTTAGCCTCTGTCACGATCGTACTTAATTGTGCATGATCATGACACTTTCAAGTTTCCTCCTTATTCTTCATTTTTCAATTTCCCAATTTTCAATACTCACAAACACATCAAACACATTTTGAAACATAACTTAGAATACATACAAACACTGACAATAACATAATTATAAGGTTATACACATGATAATCTTCTAAGAAATACTTTAAAAAACCCTTAAACACCTCGCAAAACATATTATAATCTACACCTATCAATATTTTTTGTGAAATTCTAATATTACCCATAAATATGTTATCATCTTTACCATCAAATATACATTCAGTATTTTATCCTACCATCATTTGCAATCTCAAGAATATCCTCAATAGAAACAACTGCTTTAAATTATTCAGTACCATACACATTATTGATATTTTGGTCTAAATGTAATAAACTAGATCTATTTTCAACATAAATCTCTATTACTTTATGTTTGAAAGTAATAAAGATAATTTCATCACACATGTTTGAAAGTAATATCGTTCGCAAGCACCCTCTCAGGATCATAATAATCAAACCTATCAACTTCAATATCCAATGTCAACATCTCTACCAACATATTCTACATTTTCTCTTATCAATAAAATTGTTCACATAAAATATAGTTAATTTCTCATTCTAATAATCCATTTTCAAGTCAAAAACAAAAATAAAAAAAGACATTAATCACACATTGACTCATATTGAAATTAAAAAAGAGGACCATGCATTCTCAATAAATTCTACAGTGACCCACTTTTAAATAATTGAAACTTACAACTTACCTCAATATGTTCTACCTTCCATAGATAGATTTTCAATAAATTTGATATTTAAAATTTTAAAAACTTTTCAAAGGTATTTCTTTCCATTACACTATCAGATCTTGTGTATTGTGTCTATCTTTTTGAGTTCAAGCCATTGAAATGACCTTGAGGTCGCACCACGTCTGGGTTGTCTGTATGAGTTTTATTTTAAACAGTAAGAAACAACTCGGATGCGCCATTATTGAACGAACTTGTTTTATCTGTATGCATTTCCTTAGAGGAGGCAGTATTGGTCCCATGACACGTCAAATTTGAACCCTATTAAGTCCAGAGAAGCAACTCCTAGATCCAAAAAAAATAGTAATATGGTTCATGTTCAAACTATAATAAAATTAGCCTGGAATACAATCTAAAAACTGCATAAAAATAAGGTCAGGTCCGTTACTGCTAATCTTCATTTATCATAGAGTTTAACCTATAAATCCCTAAAAGATGCCAAATGTAAATGATGATGCTGTAAAATATTGACCAGGTTCGAATGTGTAATGAAGATAACAGATAGCATAAACCAGCCAATTATTTACCCCTAGCCTAGTTGTACGATAATTTAAAATTAAGAAAATAATGGAGGAAGAGATTAGATGGATGGATGGACAGATGCGAGAAAAAAGAGGGTGTGATTGGACAGGGGACATGAAATAATGGTAAAGAGAAAGTAGATATTTTCTAGTAAGGACTAAATGCCTGTTTCGTTGAGCTTATATTAGTAGAGCTTTTGACAATAGAGCTTTTGTCAGTAGAGCTTTTATGAGAAGAGCTTTTTAAAAAGTCAGTAGACTGTTTGGCTGTCAATTAAAAAATAGCTTTTTAAAAAGAGCTTCATACAGTAGACTGT
>JANIIA010000192.1:50016786-50027746 GCA_027478495.1 Erythroxylum alaternifolium
AATGATGACAAAATAAAGTGGATGTTGGTTATTAATTTTCTGTTCCTTATGTGTTGTTTTCAGTTAAGTAGACAAAATGTTTTGAAAAGGAGAAGTGGGCCCACATGAATGATAAGTGATAAGAGTTTTCAAAAAAAAAATTTGTATCGAGTTTTTAAATGTTAAGTGATGTGACACGCCACCCTCGAGGGGCACGGATTCGGATATCACCATCGATATCGGGTTCGGGTCCAGCGGGAGTGGGGTGTTACAGAAATCGTCGATATACATAAGTTTATTTAAATTATTTTCTCATGTCAAGGTTAAAAATATGAGTTTATCTGATATCAACATTAAAAAAAAAACTATCCTGTATGATTCAATTTGTTAACATTTTTTAAATTGATTTGGTACGTTGCGAGTATAAATTACCTCAACCTAATCTTAACGGGAAGATAGTACCATTTTAATTTAAATATTAAGACCTGCATTCAATGAGAAGTTAATGTATTTATCCTTTCATATGACAAAAATTATTTAATTGGAGATTATTAAAAAAAATAAAACCTAAAGTTCAAATATTCTTTTTTGAAAAACAAACTAAAATTTAAATATTAGCATACTACTAACATGGCCTATAATATCAATGGCCGACTTCAATACTCATTTTGTTGAAAACAACTACATGATATGAATTATATATATTTAAACCTATAAATTGCCAAATAAACATTTCAATACATCCCTGATATATATAATTTAATTACCTCTTTTTTTTTTTTCAGATCATCAGGTAATCAATTTCATTGCGTTTAGAAACTAAAAGAAAAAAAAAATGGAGAACCCTAGAAAAGAAAATAGAAACTAGGTAGTAAAATGGTTGACGTGTACTACAACAACGAAAAATAGTTTTTCCCTTTTGGGCGCTGGCTCACATGAATGCACAAAAGCACAGAAGCTTGAAATTAGAAAGTTTATGATATGGATCTATTTCGTGCCAGGAAACCAAACAGCTTACACGTCTAAGGATTTGTAAATGTTAAAATTAACATATCTCATGGGAATAGGAGTAATTTGTTTCCTCTTTTTTTTTTATAACTAATTTTAAAGTGTTTATTAGCTTTTGCTAGTAGATTTTTTAAAGTGCTAAAGTTGGACGGCATATGTGAATGTAGTAATAGATTGCCCATGATTTAAACGATTGGTAGGAGGGTTCTACGTGATCATAGAACGCTAAAAATAAAGCAAGAATATGAATATGACTTTCTTTATTTAGTTTATTCATTTACATTATTATACTGTGTTCTATACGAACAAATTGGTTTTTGAACTCTACCTTCGCTTCACCTATATAAGCCCACGACTCTCCCCTAAAATAACCGTAAGAAGTATTTTGCTTGGATATAGCAGCGAAGGACCCTTGATGCTTCCTTCGAATCCAGTTCATTACCATATAGACGTCGCTGAGATATGTTCCTTCGCTCTCTTTTTCTCCCCGTCTCTCCTGTTGTCTCCCTCTATATGTGCATGTATTCCAATTTCCAACTTCCTGACGTCCATAGTCGTTTAGTTTTAAAGTACTAATAATGATTGCCAAAATTGGTTTGCAATTTCGTTAAAAGGGAAGTAATCCTTTTCTGTTCCTTCTGAAAGGATATGGGATATCTTTCAGGGTTGTGACTAGACGGTGTTTCAATTATTCTGAGAGCTAACCATCTCTTTGATCTCAACTTATGCGGGCACTGCTTGTACATTTTAAAGCTGGTTCTATATCTAACAAGTGTTGTTACTGTTCTTGTCTCGACGATTATTAACAGCTAAGAGAGTTTCCTTCGGTCCACTCATGGGTTGCATTAGGATTTAATTACCTGCCGACTCATTCATCCAAATACTGAGTTTAAAGGGGCGAGCAGAGCACCCAGTAAATGTGTGAATGATGCGGGAGACAAATTGAATCTTAAGCTTCCTGTACTTGGACTGAAGGGAGCTCCCTTTACTCTTTGTCTCATCCTGTCATCTGTATATTATTTATCTAGTTTAGTCTCTCATGCGAAAGATTCGCATGTAATATGGCTTGTGGATACCAGTCTCTTTATTCTATTCCTCAACTTAAAAAGCCATTTGACATATGATGAGGTAACGCTCTGCTCAACCTTGAATTTATTCACTTAGTGTTGGATAGTGTTTAACTATGATGATTAATTATCACAGCATTATTGCAAGTAGTTACTTGTTCTAGCGACCTAGCTAGAAAGCTTTCTGTATACGAATTATGTCCAAGTTATAGTCTATTGATGACTTTTCTGTGGAGCCTTGTCAATTATTTCTGTAGACGTTTTCTTTGCATCTTATATGTGAAGAAACAAATAATATACAATATTTTAAATAATATTATAAAGATAAGCATCAAAATGATGATTATCTCGAAGGACGAAAGGGTAACAGCTTGTGTGAAATGTGCCATTCGATTCGCTTCAACAGAAGGATTTTGTGGCCTGCAGGAAATTGGTAGAAACTAAATTCTCAAGGTTTTGGACGTCTCGCAACTTTTGTCTTCCTGCACTTTATTTCAGCCTGACTAAGGTGGCCAATCATTCCTTTTAGGAAGACTCCAAGTAATAATCAAGACTCACACAGGTGGAAACTGAATAAGGGTTTTAGACTCGTATGGCTTCTGTCAGATTGATTCTGGAGCGTGGTCGGGGCTTTAGAGGCAGCGGACATGAGAAAGAAGTTACAAGCAAAGGCTTCACGACATTAGCTTCCTGGGTCTTGTAACTCTTGGTCTGTTACTGTAACTCAGTGAAGTATTTATTATGTCTACACATACTCTCTGATTAAAGAACAGAATTTCCACTTTGTATTTGTTTGCGTTGATTACGACTGTTGGAGTCAGATTTTGTAACATCCTAGGTCCAAAAATAAATAAATTTGGCTTAGTTTTTGATTTCTAAACATCAATTTATGCCTAATTCTTGTGGAGTTGGGGGCTGGAGGTGGTGATCTTCATCGATGTCATTCCACCTTTGCCTACCTCACCGTATGGTGTGCCATCGACTAAAAATGTGGAAGAAGTTATTGTTACGTTATGTTAAAGACAAGCATCGGAAATGATCTGCGAAACCATACTCGACGGAGCTATCTTATACTATTGAATGGCTTTAATTTCAAGGTTAATGATTCAATAATCCTCTAATTCCGGTTTTTGTGGCTTTGATACCGGGACAGGAGGCCTTAGCATTGATTTTATGTGGTTATTTATGCATTTACATCTTTTCAACACCAGAGATCTGCGGGAAAGTGGGTCTACGTAAGCGATAGAGATATTTAAAATTTGAAGTAAGATGAGATTACAATTTTACCTTTGTTCCAATTTTATTTGAACATATAATCAGTTTAAAAAGAATAATGCCCTTTCTAATGAGGAATTTAAACTCAAAAAATCTGAAGTGCAACGTTATTTTAATTCTAATGCTGTCAACAGCAATCTTAATGTATTTACCATGGATTAAAGACATATTTTCTACTTGAGTACATTGAACATGGATTAATGTATTTACCATGGATTAAAGACATATTCTTTTGGTAACACAGAGATTTTTAACAATATTAGATGATTACTACACAACATCGTGAATAAAAATTCATTGTGAGGCTCCTTTAATTTCCCGACTTCTTTCCTCTCCGCTGTTCATCTTATTCATTTTGGTTGTTCTCGAATCGCCATGATTTATCTTTCTTACTCTGATTACATTAAATATTAAAATATTAAAAAAATCAATCTGATCATTTCTTTTGTATATTTGCACAGATACAAGAGAGATGTTATAGTAATGCCTTTTTTTTTCCCCCTAGATAAGAGTTCATCGTACAAGTAAAATATTAAAGACAGCTGACGAGTTCTCTCTCAAAAACTCAAATTACATTAATCGCCGAGATGAGATCCTTTGAGTTCTGTTTTCCCGGGTTGCCTCTTTATAATGTGAACAACTAAACACAGAACCCCGTTGAAAAATGCAATGATGTTGGCAATTACGGTGATTAATTATATTTTTCTTAAGATCAGGTTATGCCTGATCCAGCATACGTTAGAATTAATGTCACTAATCAATGTCCCCTTACACAAGTAATTGACTGGATAAACCCCTTTTTACTATGGTTGAGTGACTTATTCATAATCATTGAAGGAAAAGAGAATATTGCAAAGTAGAGTGGAATCAGTCGTCATCAATGTTGCCACATACATATAAACAACAAAAGTAGGGTTCTTTGCACCGTGGGTTCTCTGTGCTTCTTTCCCAAACGAATCTCTGAAAGAGAATAATTATTCCCAGGACAGGCGTTTCATTACAGTTCTTATTACTACTACTAGTCTGCTACTATTTATTCCTTATACTCCAACACTATGCTAAATATGGACACCATCTTTTTCTCGAAGTCTCTTTCCGCTTTTCTCAAAGTCAGACGACTTCTTTCGCGGTCCTTTACGATTGATCGTATCTCATCCAAAGTTTTAACTGCCTTTTTTTCTTGTCCTTATTCTTCAATAACTATCTCCGGGTGCTTTGATTACATTAAACGGGAGTCTCCCTCCTGTCATGGTACATTTAAAGTTGACTCAGTTAGTTTGTACAAGTTTAACTATGTTACAAGAAAAGGGCCTTACCAATAAACGACTAGTGAACAATGCAAAACTGAAGGTTTAGGAAAGAAATTTGAAGTTTAATTAGTTAATAAGATCGGTGGAGTCTTTTAAAAGAACGGTAAAAGGCTCCTCATTTCCCTTTATTGTCTGGGACCTGCATGTTCCAGCCCATTTGGAAAAGTTGGAACCATTAATTAACTGACATTAATATCTTAATCAGGCTGTCTTATCTATAGATATGATATAAAATCTTCTGGGAGATGTGAAATTGGCTGAGCTTCCGTCGGTTTAGGAAAGAAATATGAAGTTTAATTAGTTAATAAGATATGTGGAGTCCTTTAAAACTTAAAAGAACGGTGCCCTTTATTCTCTGGACCTGCATGTTCCAGCCCATTTGGAAAAGTTGGAACCATTAATTAACCGACATTAATATATTAATAATATCTTAATCAGGCTGTCTTATCTAAAGAGATGATATAAAATCTTGTGGGAGATGTGAAATTTTCCATCGGCGTACAGATAGACACGAAATAAGTCTATCAAATTATCTCTTTCCCGTAATTTGCCCTGATATTATTTATTCTATTCGTATAAATTATTTGTTTTATGTATTTAATTTTAATTTAATTTTATTAAATTTTATCTATATATTTATATAAAATTTACATAAATATATAAATAAAATTTAATAAAATATAATAAAAATTCTATAATCAGCACGAAAGATTGACTCCCAAGATAAGCTTAAAATCGTGGCCTACTCCGTGTGATACAATGAACACATAGTGAAAGGCATAACTACTCGTCCTGGCTAGTTTTATACCTTCGAATTGATGTGACTATAATAATGACAGATACTTTGGACTTTGTTTGTACCTTGGTTGTCGGGTGGTCATATTTCTATATGTATATCAATCGCCGTTGTTTAGATTAAACGACCAATAGAGACTGGGATGGTAACCATACGAATTTATTCTTTAAATAACCAAATTTTATATTAATTTTAATATTGATTATTGTCTGAGCGCGAGCTTTTGAGAAATTAGTAAGGTTATTCTTTTGTAATTGTAAGGTCACAAATTTTTGTTATAGAAATATACTCTTTATAAAAATACAAAAGAAATATTTCATATAGTTAATGTACCTCTCCTACTTCTGGCAAAACTAAGAACCTTCAGTACTGAGTTTTGTTGACTTTTTATTAATTATTGTTCGCTATACAATCTTTATTCAAATAAAATTTGAAGAACTTTTCAATAGGCTTGAAGCATGTGAAATTACATTGTTCAATAATGTGGGTACTTTTACTTTCTTAAATTTGAGGATTGATTTTATCATTCGAGCTTTAAAATTTATAGATCCTTAAATACCATAAGCACACAGGTAGTGACTGTAGTATAAAAGGTGTCGATCTCACGAGAAGAGGGAGTAATCTAATTCTATGATATCCAAGGATAAGAAAATTGAAGTAACAAAATTAAAGTTCACAAGAAAAGTAAATTCGAGAAATTGATTGGCAAGAGTTGTAATTCAGAAAATAACACAAAAGAAATGAAATTTTAGCAATGCAGAAACAAAGTGGAAATCAAACAAGAGAAATTAATCAAGTTATGAGAAAGAGGATTTTACTTATCATTAATACTAACCTAGTCGATTGTGTGTTAATAGGGCGTAGGTTCTAGACAATCCTAAGGCTGGTTACTCTCTTGAGTTATAACTATTAAATCTCAATTTATAAACCCTAACTAGATTATGAAATTTGTAATCTCTCAATTAACAAAAGACACACAATCCTAATTAGATCTAAAATACTCTAATAAACTATTGGGTCTTACACAGGATCTTTCTCTGCACAATTACCAATCTGATTCGTTACGGGTTCTATTGAATCGCCTAACTCTCATTAATCCAGTATAATCATTTTTAACTCTCATTAATCCAGTCTAATCATTTTTTATTCGATTCACCCTCTTAGTTTATTACCGAATTATGTAAGAAATGCAATAAATCACAAAACCTAATTCAAATAATACAAAATTAACACAGATAACATTAAATCAAAATAAAATCCTGAAGGACAGTTTAGAAGAACATCAATATTCTAAATCCTATCATCATACTATCCATCTCAATTATATACAATAATAAAATCAAAACGAAAAGGAAATACAACATGGAATAGATGATAAAAGGCAACGACATCGAAAAACCTCATGATCCAGGAAGCACATCGAATCAGCTTCATCTTTCTCTTCTTCCTTTTCCTTTTTCTTCTTTCTCTCTCTCGGTATTCTCTCTTAGGTTTTCAAGTGTGGCTGCACGAAAAAGCTCTCTCTTTTCTTCACTTGTTTTTAAAATAGTCTTTTATGTTTTGGGTAATCCTAGGGTTTTTTTGGAGTCGAAAGGTCCAAAAAGTCCCTCAAAATGTGAAGTTTGTAAGCGTCTGCATGTTTGCCTGACGCAGGCCAAGATCATGGCTCACATATGAGCCTTCTGTCACGATTGCAGGTTTGTGTTATGGCTTGAGTTCCATTCGAAACTCCTCCATTCGTTGATATTGACTTTGAAACACTAGCAAACACATCAAGGTACCTAAAAAATATAATAGTTAAGCTTCGAAACTTAAACTGCCCTTAAAACACTTCAAACACAAATAATAAACAACTTAACACAATTTTAACCTAAAACACGTACTAAATGATTGAATTAACAACTAAACAAATATCAAACTATGCCCTAAATATGATGCAATTAACACTTGTCACATCCCCACACTTAAACATTTGCTTGTTCTCAAACAAACAAAATAACAAACAACACAAAATCACAAAGCACACAATGCAATAATAAGACAATGGCTTTAACTTCATGAAACAAATTTAACTTTAAACACAATAATTCAAGTTGTTCCAAATTATTAACATGTAAAATTATCGTCTAAGAGCTCTGGACTAAATATACATATTAATCAAAACTTAAATGTCAAGTTTATTCACCCTTTTCAACTATACATATACATTAATAATTATTTGGTTAATCAACTCTATAACTACTCCTAAGTACGTTTTCATGAAAAGTTAAGTTGCTTACAAGTTTGGTAGGTTTTATTAGAAAACATTTTTATTACTTTTTGTAGACATAGGCTCAGGCTTTTTACACGGAGGCAAACATTGGTGATGAATGTGGATCTGGTTACTAAACTAAGTTGTGTTTTTAGTAAGTTACTTGGTCAAAATGTCATTATATTTTTTTAAAGCGAAGGTACACATTTGTAATGCGTGTTGATCTAGTTACTCGGCTGCATCACGTTCTCAACTAACTACTAGCTTTATTTATAACCTGAAAGCCAGCGGAATAGTTGTTTATTTAAAATTTACAAGCACTTTTTCTTCTTTTTTATATTCATTTATTAATGCCCATCTTGTTGCTTTAACTATTCATTTTTGTGAAAAAATACTAGCAAAGCTACTTAGTCAAAAGACCTAAAATTATAAATGAATGTGACAACTTATAGGGTGATAAACTAACAATGAATCCTAATTAAGTTGCATATTTTAGCCAAAGAATCTAGATCACTAATTTCGCGAGCTAATGACTCTTCACAACCTAATAAATTATGTTCAAAATTAAATCAACTTCGTTCTATCTAAACCATCGATACATTCATATAATTCATAATATGCAACTTAAACACATTAACATAACAATATGCAAAATTTACACTCAAAGAAAAATACACAACCCTCCCCACACTTGAAAAACACATTATCCTCATTGTGAAAAGGAGACAAACAAACACATAAAAGGGGGGTGAGGAAGTAAATCAAACACAATATATGAAAGCAAAAACAATAGCAGGAACTAAATAGGTTAAAACACAAACTCATTGTGATGAAGTTGATGATGGTAAGGTGTTGAGACCAAATCAGCTGGACTCTCGAGATTGTTGTCTTATCTTGGAATTTCTTAAAGAGAGTATGAAAATTAGTGATCCTAGATCAATTTAAATTATTAAAATTTTATTTAAAATTCAAAACAACTATAACCAAACATAACAATTTCAATCTAACTACTGAACTTCCTAATTTATGGTCATTAACTTGACCTTGCATCCTTGAAGGCGTCTTTAATTGTTCAAATGGAAGGAAATCATTTCCTTGTCCTTGGGAATCACTAATTCGAGATATAGTTTGCAACGATCCCTATTAACCTTAAAAGTTTCCTTGTTATCATTTTGTAGTGCGAGGGCTCTATGCTCGAAAACTTGAATGAACGTAAAAGGTCCACTCCATCGAGATTTTAGCTTCCCTAGAAATAGCCTCAACCTTGAATTATATAGTAGCACTACGTCTCTTACCTTGAATTCCTTTTACTTAAGATGAAAATTGTGCCATTTCTTTACTTTTTCCTTGCAGAGTTTGGCATTTTCGTATGCATTGTAACTAAACTCTTCAAGTTCGTCCAGTTGTAGAATTCATTTTTTACCTGCTAGCTTCCAATCAAAATTTAATGCTCTTATCGCCCAATACGCCCGATGTTCTAGTTCGAATGGTAAATGACAAGCTTTTTTATATATAAGCCTATAAGGGGTTGTTCCGATAGGTGTCTTAAAAGTAGATATACAAGCCTATAAGGGGTTGTTCTGGTAAGTGTCTTAAAAGTAGTCCTATAAGCCCATAAGGCATCATCTAGCTTCATTAACTAATCCTTCCTGAAGTTGTTCATCGTCTTTTCCAAAATTTGTTTCAGCTTGCAGTTGACAACTTCCATTTAGCCACTAGTTTGCGGATGATAAGTTGTAGCAACACAATGGTGAACTCCATATGATGGAATCAAAAGATCTATTACAGAAATATGTACCTCTATTACTTATTGTCGTTCGTTGAACTCCAAACTAACTGAATAACTATTTGATGAACTTTTACACAACCTTTCCATCATTGGTTGGAGATGTCACTCCTTCAGCCCAACGTGAGACATAATCCACCCCTACTAAAATGTAGATATTCCCCATTGAGGATGGGAAAGGACTTATAAAGTCGATGCCCCATATATTGAAGACTTCCACTTCTAAAATGTTAGATAAAGGTATCTCGTCTCTTTTAGAGATGTTACCAATTCTCTGACATCAACTGCATTGTGCCATGAAAGTTTAAGCATCCTTAAACATTTATGGACAATAAAATCCAATCTCGAATATCCGAGCTACAATTTTGTTACCTCCATAATGACCAACATATTGACCTTCATGACATTGCTTTAAGATATCCAACATTTCTTCATCCGGAACACATCGTCGCATTAACCCATCAGTGCATGTTTTATATAAAATTGGCTCATCCTATAGATATTGGGTGCACTCATATAGAAATCTCTTTCTTTGTTGATAAGATAAATCAAAAGGAATCTTACCACTGGCAATATAATTTACGATATCAGCAAACCATGGTGTAGCCAAACTTTCAAGCAACATCAAGGTTTCATCAGGGAAATTCTCATTAATATCTTTGCTTGGCTTACATTCCCCTTTTTCCAATTTTGATAAGTAGTTTGCGACCACATTTTTCACTCCCTTTTTATCTCTCACTTCTATATCAAATTCCAATAAGAGTAGCATCTATCGAATGAGTCTTAGTTTCGCATCCTTTTTGTTAAAAAGATATTCGCATCCTTTTAGTTTCGCATCCTTTTTGTTAAAAAGATAACTCCTTAATCCCAGGAGTTATGATCGAAATTTATCACATGCGTACATTACTACGAGTAATTCCTTCTCTGTGGTGGTGTAATTAAGCTGAGGTCCTGCAAGGGTCTTACTGGTATAGTCACTTGCAACCTTTTATCTTTCATTTGGCCCAATACACAACCTATAGCTTGGTCACTTGCATCGTACATAACCTCAAATGAAAGTGTCCAATTCGGTGGTGATAAAATTGATGTTAATGTTAGTGCCTCCTTTAGTTTGTTTAAGCTAGACATACACTTTTTATCAAACAAAAAGGGCACATTCTTAACTAAGAGGTTTGTCAAAGGTCTTGAAATTTGTTAGAAGTCTTTAATAAATCGACGGTAAAATCCTGCATGACCTATGAATCCTCACACACCTTTTACATTGCTTGGTGGTGGAAGTTTCTCTATAACTTTTGTTTTTGCTCTATCCACTTTAAATCCTTGGTGTGAGATTTTATGCCCTAGCACTATCCCCTATTGCATTATAAAGTGACATTTCTATAACACCCCATTACCCTAGGGTACGCACCGGAACGCCCGTAGGTCATTCCGACATATATCCTAAGATTAGGGAGCGCTACGTGCAATCACTACAAACTCCACATGGCA
>JANIIA010000192.1:50065106-50077808 GCA_027478495.1 Erythroxylum alaternifolium
TTATAAGATTCAATATCTCATATTGATCCTTATTTATTAAATATCTCATATTTAATTATAAAGTTTCTCAAACTTTACAATCAAATCCAACTTGATTAAATTAACTTTGTTTTCTTCAACCCATTCTATATGTGAGATCCATTAGATTCTCAAATATGTTGGCAGTGATTATAAATTCTAATTCTAATTCTAATTCATAATTCTAATTATTCTTTAATTAAACAATTTCTAATTATAGATCAAGATTGGTGTCAAGTAACGCATCATGACCATCCAAATATTTAGGAATGTCAAAATGGTTCTGACTAACCTTTCTATGCATGATTTTTTTGTATAATTCAATCATTTCATCATATAATGTTCCGATTAGATATAGAGTATGAAATTGATGTCTACTATTTTGAGTCCAATCATATTAGTTCTCTGTCTTTAGCTATCGATTCAATTAATGACATTTGTAAACTATTTACAAAATGTCATTCCACCTTGGCTAAGGATTTTTCAAATCAATACTAATAGAGAACAACGGAACATGCTCCCTAATTATTTTAGGATGATGAATTCTATCTTGATCACTCAACTACCTTCATATAGTTCATGCTACGTCCAATGACTACCGATTAAACGACTCATGATTAAATAGATCATAAGTAGTATCAAAACATAGCAATCCCGATACAAGATAACTTTGATGAGCTCAAGTCAAAAGATCACTTATACAATTATCACAATGAGAATTCCATAGACATACAAGTAATGTTCTAAATGAATTTCTCATATCAGGTCTGTTCAGTGAATTTGCTCTCTAACAAGCACCTACATATTTGTTTAAATATCTCTATACTTTAGCCTATGATATCGACTACTTCCTTCAAAAGAAAAAACACAACATATGGTAGTCTTTTTACATTCTATTAATGTCCAATCTTAATAAAATAATGACTAGAAACATTTAGGAATAATACATAAATGTAATATGAATTTCATAATTATAATCTCATTATAATTTCATTTACAATGTATAATTATTCCATTGACTTTTCATATACATCTAAACATGTACAAGATAAATAATATCTTTAAATAATTTGTCAATAAACTACAACCAAAGCAATTGGTTGTAGAGCGTAAACCAACAATAACAAACCTATCAAAAGAACCAAGTTATAAGAAGAGAAGAGGTGACTGCAAAATAAGATAACTTAGCTGTAAACGTAGAGCAGTAGCTATGGAGGATTCGCATGGGGACATATAACTGTCAGTGATTAATGTTAGTCCTTCATGTATTAAAATGAGTCAAAGGGTGAGGAACTACTAGCTCAAGTGAGAAAAATACAGTTGCTTCTGATCTTTGCTTGATGACTTGGTGGAGGTACGTTCACATTTATCAAAGAGTTATATTTGATGATTCAAACACTTCACTTAGTGGGTTATGAGAAAATGAGTTTAGGATGAGGCGCTTCTCCTATTACATAAGAGATCAATCAAGGACATGAGTAATCTTAATAGAAGTAAACTCTTTTAAGGAGTGAGACTAAGTACGTAGTTTATGTTAAGATTTTCTCCATCGAGCTTAGGATGCAAATACAAAGTTTTGAACAAAAGGAAAGAGAAGCTAATCATGAAGCTTGGGAACGATAAATGCCCTCATTATTAGTACTCGTTACAACTAATGATAAGTATAAACAGTCTTTCTATTACATAGAAATAAGGTCGCAAATTATTGGACTTCTTCAACTTTCATGTTAAGCAAAATTATCACTAAATTTTGTTGTTGACATTGTTGCATGTAAAACAAGTAAATTCATATTGGATAATTTTGAAAACTTTTTCTTTTAATTTTTGAGAAATTGTGGAACGATAAAGACGTGCTTAAATAAAGATCTTGCCTCCCAATCATTGAAAAAGTAAAATTCAGAAACCCGTATGATTTTACCATCCTACACAAATCCACGAACTTGCAATGATTATTCAAATTTTTTACATCTCAAACAGCTGCGTGTGTGATGGATTGTTGTTACAAAAATAGAATATAAAATAAATACTTATCTAGTGGAAAATATTCACAAAACTAAAAAGACCTCAATTGCATTCATGCCAAGCAGTCAATCTCAAAAGTTCAAATGGAAGGACTTCTTTTTTTTTTTTTTCACTTGCGATCAACCTTTGAATATTTTTAACCGGGACCGATAACCTTTGGACCGCGCTTCAAGAAGCTTTGACCTAAAGCTTGTTGAAGATTCTGAAATGTCCATTTTGTGGTTTGTTAGTTTTGACATCCATTGGCGAACGGGACTAACATTCCTTGGTGCTGTAAAACTACTCGAAGCCTCACCCGTATCTTTTTCAAGATGCAAGTTCCTAGTTTCTGATGATGAAATATGACTTCTTCTTAATTTATCAGTCATGTGATTTGAGTTCAATCCATGGACCTCATCAACTTCCCCATGATCACATTTTTCAGATTTTCGAGAAGTATCAACAGCTTTCCATTCACCTTCTACCTCTTCTGTCTTCAGTTGGGATTTCTCATTTCCAATACTTGCCGTTGCCCAAGCCATCTGTCCCTCGAATTTAGCTTGCATGCTCGACGGATTGCGATCTCTGTTTATCTCAGGAGCTGCAAGCTTTTTCTTTGCCTTATCAGATTTGACTATTTCATTAACATGATCATCCACAGTATCATGTATGTTAGAGACGCCGACGCTATTACTTGGTTTGTTAAGCTCAAAACAATGAGAATCACTGCCTGCTGAATCCTCATCATCACCCACATCTTGGGGTGCACTTACAGCCTCATTGAGAGGAACAGATTCCATTGAAGTTCGACGTTCTCCCACCGTTTTCTTGTTTTTTGAACTACCAGTTCGTTTAGCTTTAAGAAAGGTCTCTATTTCAAATCCTAATTTCTCCACTACTGTGTTGTTTTCTGCAAAGTCATGATTTGATTCTAGCTTCATCTGCATCCTTTCGTCAAGCCATGACTCAGATATTTGGAGAATCAGTCGGTCATCATCAGCCCTTCCAACAGAATCCTTGTCAAATCTTTGCTTCAAAGCATGTACTTCCTGTTCATAATCTTTTATACCCTTAGCAAACTCATCACAGAGGTCTTCCAACAGTTTCCTTGATTTTCTCTCCGTCTCCATCCCTTTCAAAGCATTAGATAGAGAAGACTTTACCTCAGAAAGCTCCCGAGCTAATCTCCTGTGTAGGCTCTCTGATCTCTTCCTCAGTTTCCTCTCATCTTCTAGCTCAACCCTCATAGACTGAATCGTAGCATGTAATCGGTCTTGTTCCTTGCTCTTTCGTATTAGATTATCTTCTGCAATTTGCTTCATTAAATCATCTATTTCACGACGATCTGCTTGTTGATCTCGAAGCAGCTCTTTAACCCTCATATGGGTGTGCTCTAACTCTGTTTTGAGCACTTTTATCAATGACATATTAGATGAATGTTGTTCTTCGAGACTCCAAATTCTATTCAGTACTTTAAGCAACTCAGTGGATGTTTTAATATTATAATGTGATTCACCAATCCTCCCCCTGAAGTCCAAGGAGCTGCTAGGGGTGCCTGCGGGATTATAGGTTGCTACCTGCTAAACAAAAGAGTTTTGAAGGCATTAATAAGCAGGAAAAAGTTTTATTGTATACAATGCATTTGACAAGCAATTATCACACTACTTCCAAAAGCAACTTTGGTGTTGAAAAAGAAAACCCCAGGACTAATGAAACAGGATAGAAGACAAGAATAATGCATTGTAGATATCCAAAACTACTTTAAAATTGCTACCTTATACATGGAATTCCTTTCTCCTGTAAAAAAAAGCTTCAGGGTGCCACCAGCTATAAAGTCATTGACCGTTTTCACCAAAATGAACTAGTCATAGTTTTATAGGTTAATTTTCTGAAATGAGAGTGTCAAATTTGAAGGTTATAAGATGGTCCAAGATCACGTATAGGTTGCCCGCAGCTTAGAAGATTGTGGGGATAACCATGAAGTGCACCACATCTCTATCAATTGAAGACACTGCTAGTTTTACAGGAAAGTGCTTTATGTATATACACTTATAAAGGTCTTTAAGAGGAAGATGGAAAGAATATTAAGGTTTACCTCCATAGAACTACCATAGCTTGCAGGAGATACAGGCTGTAGAGCACGATTGCTTCTTTCAATCGATCGATGATGCTGAATCAATGATGCAGCAATATGTCTTCTGAGATTGTCTGCACTCTCTGGCTGGTTAAAATGTCAAATAAAATTAGGAATACAAAGTATTCTTTAATTTTTCTGGCTAAAATTTTCATTTTTTTAATGAGTATTAAAGCTATTTATAGCCGTCTTGTTCAGAAAATAAAGGCTGTTTGCTCATAACGATAATGCGGGAATATGTACAATGTATCTGTGGTAAATGGAGCATTCATGTTATATTATGGAATCACTCCCAAAAGCATAAGAAAGCTCTTTAAAACAGAAGATACCAATTAAGACAAGCCATTAAATTTACACGGTCATATAAGCAATCTATGATAATGGTTTGTTATTGTAAAAAAGTGAGCAATGTCTTAAAGCAAACAACAATAGATTCAATAGATAAGTTTGTACGCGGAAGCCACTTGTTTCAGATTGTATATGCATTACAGCAGATGACGGACAGAAAATATCTTAACAGTGATATGACAGATTCTCTACTTAATCGAAACCACTAAACCATGGGTATACGTTAACACAAAATCTTCCAAGTTTCCAACAAATCAAAAGATTCTAAATTAAAAGAAATCATTGACTATTGCTAATGAAGGACAGGATAAACTGGCAACCCATTATGATTGACAGAAAATGAATCCTATATTTGCTTAGAGGATGAAACATATATGTAAATACCAGATGAATCAATGATTTATCAGAATTTTTCTATTCAATTTTGGATCGATGGAGGAGAGAGAGAATTTCCTCAATATATGGATATAAATATTAGCATCCCAAGATCATTGATGAGTGACACAATCTTTAAGGAACTACCGTGTGAACAGGACATTGATCACAATCACAATCACAATATACCCACCATGGTCATCCTTAACACTAAACCTAACTGGGAATAGACAGGCCATTCTAGGTTGAATGTTGAATAAAACAACATTTCATCGCCAAGAGAGATGATGCATTGAATTCCAAGAAAATACGTAATCAGGCAATCAATCAAAAACCCAGAAACAACGACAGAAATAATTAGAAAGCTAGCGACCATGTTCTACTAGCACATAAGCATAAGTCTACATGTGCGTTTGCAACTCTGCATCCATGTAGAAGAACACATACCTGGTCAGGAGAGCTGGGACCAGGATCAGCCAAGAAACGGGAGAGGTCAAGGCCCTTCTCCCTACGAAGATGGTGGTGGTTCTGGTGACGGCGCAGCCTATGATCACTGGCACCACCATTAGAGACATTATGGTGCATACCGCGGTGCATCTTAGAGAGGGGTGGATAATGCTGGAACTCCCAGAGAGCAGCACCAAGCTTTCTGACAGAAACACAAGAACTAGTAGTAGTGTGGTGGTGGTTTTTGGTGTGAGAATAAGGGACTAGAGGGGAAGAAGAAGGATCCTTCTTGTTGTTGTAGCAGAAGTCATCAATGATGATAGGGTTCAACAAGGCACTACTCCTACTACCCCAAAGTCTAACAGGAGTGCAAGCAAATGGGCCCCCTCTTTTCCCTACCAAAACAGTACCTCTCCCCAACTTTTGCCACAAAGTTTCCTGCTTTTGCGCTGCCCCAGCCCCACTTTTCTCTACCCTTTTGCCTTCCATTTTTAAATTTCTATTCTTTGTTGCTTTTCTTTTTCACTTTCTCTCAAGCTTTGGACTTGGAAATTCCTTTCTTGCTTTTGCTTTCTTGTCCCTGTTTTTCATTTGTGTTTCTTTTCTTACTATTTCAGGGAAGAAGAGGATTTACAAGACGGTTAGCTTTGTAGATGAGCCTGGTGAGAGAGTGAATTGAAGGGAATTCTATAGTTTGGTCTACAAGATTTGTGGGTTTTGAGTAGGGGGCTGTGATCTGCTTTCTGGGGGAGACAAATAGCAACACAAGTGAGTGTAATCGAAGAGAGGAAGTTGTTGGATTACCTGTCGTGCATTTAGGTGGTTTACCGCCAAATTGACCAACTGTTCTTACCGACTCAACCTTAGCGTAAACATTGCCTTTTTACTGCTTGTCAGAAAAAGTTAAAAGAGTATAAAATCTGATAAATATTCTAATAAGAAACAGCCACAAAATAGATCTTACGAATTGTATTAACTTTGTTCCGTTCTAATTCCACTTTATAGTTTATAATGAATTAATTATAATTGGATTTATTCCGATTTACCAAATATGGTTATGAAGAGTTCAGTCTTTGCTTCTTGGAGCTAATTCTCACATTTTACCTTTTAATTTACAATTGTTTTTCATTGACTCTTTACCGTTATTCTACATTGAATCATTGTAGAGAATATGATCCAATTTTTTAAACGAAAGCTGTATTTCAAATTATACGTTTTCTTTACATATTTCAGGTCTTGCAAGTCTCATAAAAATAGAAACTGCTTTAGTAAATTGTCAATCATTATGTTGATTTTGAATAGATTTTTCTTAATCAAAATTGAATTAACCACATACAATCATTTATATTTTGGAGTAATGTAGATGAGTTTTTGCATTTCTACAACTTGCCCAATCACGGATATTTTACGTTGAAACTTGAAATCAAGAAGTCGGAGTGTTTGACTCTCTTGTGCATGGAACATTTTAAACATGATGAGTGCCTTGAATTTTGATGAACTGTAAATAGATTATGAACTCAAAAGGAGGGAAAAAAAAGTTCAATGGGCGGTATGGGCCTGGCCCAAGTTTTTTATTTTTTGGAGTGGCCCAAACCGGTTAGGTATATATATGATGTTTTCAGTTCTAGGGTTTTATGACTTGTAACAGTTCTCTTTGATGGAATAAGATTGATCTTCCCTTGCTCGTGAACGTAGGTCATATTGGCTAAACTACGTAAATTATGTGTTTTCCATTTGCGTTTTTTCTCTATTGAGTTGTTGCATTTTTTCTCAATAAGTGGTATCAGAGCAAGATTTTAAAATTTTCGAATTTTTTTTAGATTCTGTTTTTCAAAGTTCAAATTTTTCTTGCCATATTTGGGAGGTTGTTCTGTTTGCTATTTGGGAAGATGATGACTCACAAGTTCGACGTTGATAAATTCAATGGGTCGAACAATTTCACTATGTGGAAGGATGAGGCCTCTTCTGGTTTAGCAAGGATGTGTGACGAAGCTAGATGGAGAAGGTAAACTGTCGACAGAGGAGAAAAATGACATTCTGGAGAAGGCACATGGTGCGTTATTGTTGAGTCTAAGAAATGAAGTGTTGTGTGAGGTGGCGCAAGAAACACCTGCTACGGGATTGTGGGCGAAACTGGAAAGTAGGTTTTAGAAAAAATCTCACACATGCCGTTTATATCAAAAACAACATTTGTATACCCAGCGGATGAAAAAAAGTATGCAAGTAAAAGACCATCTTGTCAGCTTTAACTGAATTATCTTAGATTTACAAGGTGTTGGGGTTAATACTAATGATGAGGATCAAGCTATTATTCTCTTGTGTTCTTTATTGAAATCCAAATTTTTATGAGAATTTTGGTGATACAATGTTGTATAGGCAAGATAATGTTCTATTAGCGATGTGAAGGATGTTATATAGTCTAAAGAATTAAAGAGAAATGTCTCTGTTTCTAGTGAAGATAGTGCAGAAGCAGGTCTTGTTGATAGCAGGAGTCGAAACACGAAAAAGATGGTGGCGGGAGAGGTAAGTCACGCTCCAAATCAAGGGCTAAAGCAATTAAGTTTTTTCTCTATAAAGAGAAGGGGCATATGAGGAAGGACTATCCACAGCGAAAGAAGAGAAACGAGAAGAAGAATCAAGTAGTAGTGATAATGTTGTATAGTAGAAGTTATTATATTGTAAATAATATATATTTATATTAAAATATATAAAATTAAAAAATTTAGTGATCATTATTATTATAAAAATTATTTTTATAAAATAAAAATTCTATTTAATATTAAAAACAATAATAACTACAGTGTCCATATAATTTTTCCATAAAAAAATCTCCGACCCCTTTGAAACATCAAAGATATTTGGCTTTGTGGTATATTATTTAGCTCTTTACCCATATGCATGCTGGATTTCTTCGGCTTGCCTATCTGTGGCAGTGTAGGTTTTCAAGCTATCCTTTCGGTGGCGTGTTGGTGCTTCCTGGCTCATGTACGTGTCCTGTCTTGAAATGAAGAAGTGTAATTCTTGGTCTATCTAAATCTCATTTCACATGCATATTCTACCCAGTTTCCCATTGAAGATTTTGACTTCATCTAAATTATTCCATGCCTTCCAAAACCTTAAAGAGGGACCGAACAGAGGAAAATGGGATTGGTCTCTACCGACTTGGTTATAACTGCATGCACCACACGAAGACTTTTTGCATGTTCCCGTTACGATCATATTGAAAATATGTATTGCATTACTTTTATCATTTTTCTATTATTGTAAATGAAATGTGACTGGAGCATATTTTAGAAAGAAGGTGTTGGAAGATTCTATATTAGAAAATTCATTCCTAGTTTATCGGTGCTACATATGAAAATTGTATATATGTGTGTTGGCTAGTTGCAGGGGAAATGAGATATTTTCACTATTATGAAACTTCTCATCAGTTGACCAAGTTAAAAAGCCTTTGTATATATACTTGAATTAGGGGAAATGATGACATAATTTCTCAAAATATTTAGGGAACTTTTCATTAGTTAACTAAGGATCACTCATGTTGATACTAAGGATGTTGCAAAAATCTCTAGGGAAGTGGCGGTTATACAATCATGATGGTGATGTCAGCACACATCTTAAAAACTTTGTTTTGTGTTGTCAAATGAATCTAATTATCTTCCATGGTCCAGGGCAATCACAATTGCTCTCAGTGGAAGATCTAGATTGGGATTCATTAATGGCAAAGAAAAGGCCCCCGATGAAATCTCACCTAAGTATGACGCCTGGCTTTCAAAAGATAATATGGTTATGTCATGGTTTCTTAATTCTATGGGCCATAATATTGTTGAAATTTCAATTATTCTAAGACTTCTCAAGATATTGGGGAGGCTACTTGGGGGTATTTATGAAAATCAAAATGATGCTGCTCGAATTTTCCAGATTTAATGAGAAATTACTAATCTTCAGTAGGAAGGGAAACCATTTGCTAGTGTTCTGGGTAAATTGAAAAGTCTGTGAACAGATTAGGGGTATATCATCCTTGTTGGATATTAATATTGATTTTCTTTCCCTAATAACTTTATCAAACACTCACGTGGGTGATTTTGCTTCAGTTATTTTTTATGCTGTGTTGTTTATTTATAGTAAAACAGTTTCTTTCCACTTCATCCTTCACGTATTTACTGTTCACAGATGTACTGTTCATCTGTAGGTGTTTTACTGAGCCTCTATTTTCTTTAATTACTTAGTAAAGGCACCTTTCTTCTATTTTTTCATTTTTCTCTTCTATTGGTATCAGAACTATTTGATCTTACGGGGCCAGAATTTCCTAGTTTTTATATTCATCTATTCTCAGTTTGTTTTCAAATGACTTCCTCAAATTCATCTTTAGCACCATTTGTTTTCACATGTGTAAATTACTAGGCCTGGGCTGTTAAAATGAAAGCCTATCCTCGAGGTTTAGGTATTTGGCAGTTTGTGGCAGAGGATCGTGTTGTCCCTCAACTTGGACAGAATCTGACACTCAACCAAATACGACAGCATGAAGAAGAGGAGGCTAAGGCTCCACGAGCATTGTCTCATATTCATGCTTCAATTTTAGAGGAGATTTTTGTTCGGATTATGGACTGCGAGATGTCGAAGCAGGTTTGGGATAAATTGAAGGAGTTGTATGCTGGGAATAAAATAACAAAAAGGATGCAAATATTGAATCTGAAGCGAGAATTTGAGAAGCAAAGGATGCTTGAATCAGATACTATCCAAGAATATACTGATTGTCTGATGCGAATTGTAAATAAGCTCAAATTATTCGGTGAATTGCTAGAGGATAGTCGGGTGGTTGAGAAGGTGCTCATTAGCCTTCCAGAAAGATTTTAGTTGAAGATTTCATCACTTGAAGACTCCAGAGACATTTTTCAGCTTACTCTACCTGAATTGATTCATGCATTACATGCTCAGGAGCTTCGAAGGTCTCTCCGGAATGAAGATGCGTTTGAAAGTGCATTTGTTATTCAACACAGACATGGGAAGCAAACTGTTTCTCAATAGAAAAAATCCAGAAAAATATTGCTACAATTTCAGATTCATCTGAAGTGAAGAAAGAAAAATACAAACCTTGCACACATTGCAAACAAAAAGGACACTCTCCAAAATGGTGTTGGTATAGGCCTGAAGAACTTGTAAAATTTGTCTCAAAGTTGGTCACACAGCCAATGTGTGCAAGATGAAAAAAGGAACAGAAGCAACAGAATAATCAGAATGCTCATATTGTTCAAGCAGCAATTGAAGAGGAGCACATGTTTACGGTTCATGTGTCTCCTGAAAATTCTGATGCCTGGTTATTGGACAATGGTGCATCGAATCACGTGACACCTCATAAAGAATTGTTCATTGATTTGAAGACGACAAAGGGTTTGAAAGTTCTAAGCGGCAGCTTTAAGAAACTTGAAGTTCTTGGTATAGGTACTGTTCTTATCTCTGCAAAAAATGATACTAAATATATTTCTAATGTGTATTATATATCTAGAATTGCCCTGAATTTGCTCAGCTTGCCACAATTACTTAAGAAGAACATGATTATACACTTTGAAAATCAAAAGGTGGTTATTTCTAAGCCCAATGGTGCAGAGATAGTCAGAGTAGCCTTGAAGAATAGAAGCTTTGTGTTTGATCTTAGAAGTTGTCAACCTTTAGCTATGACAAGTCTTATGTCTGATTTTGACTTATGGCATAGGTGTTTGGGACATTGCAACTCTAAGAATCTGTCTTTAATGTCTGAATTTGGATTTGGTGTACCAGTGATAAATGCATCAGATCGGGTGTGCAACGTATGTCAGTTTGGCAAATAGAACAAACTGTCATTTCAAGTCGAAAAATCTTGGAGAGCTTCAGAGAAATTGGAACTAATACATAATGACGTCTGCGGCCCTATGCAAATTGATTTGTTAAACAAAAGTAAGTATTTTCTTTTGTTTACTGATGATTTTAGTCAGATGATGTAGGTTTGTTTTCTTAAACAAAAGTCAGATGTGTTGGATGAATTTATGAAGTTTTAGAATTTAGTTGAGAACCAGACTGGTTTAAGAATCAAGAAGTTCAGATCAGACAATAGAGGAGAATTCACATCTGTTACATTTGAAAATCATCTGAAGAAATCAGATATCTTTCTTGAGCTGACGTTGCTGTATAGTCCGCAGGAAAATGGTGTTTGTGAACAGAAAAATAAAGCCATTCTTGCGATGGCTCGGTGCTTACTGTTCGAGAAAGATCTTCTCAAATTTCTCCGAGCAGAGGCTGAGAACGCAATTGTACACATTTTAAACAGATAACCTACCAAGGCTCTTGAACTGCAGAAACCATATGAAGCTTGGAATGGAGAAAAACCAATTTTGAGCTATTTGAAAATCTTTGTAGCATCTGTTTTGTCTCATGTTTTGAGATTAACTGCGATAAACTTGATCCAAGAGCTGAAATTGGTATCTTCATTAGATATGCAGCAACCAAAAGGGATGCAGGATTTTCACACCAATAAAGAATGATGCTATTGCTTCTAGAAATGTTCTGTTTGTTGAAACCAGCATATGGGATTAGTCTAGAAACTTAGTTGTTGATAGCAAGGAGAACCATATTTTCAGAAACATGGAGAAGAAACAACTGCTGATAAGAATTCTGAAATTTCAGATTCAGATTCAGATTCAGAAGAACTAGTTAGAGGCTCTCGATCCCTTGCTGATATTTATGCAAGATGCAATGTTATTGTTATAGAACCTAGTTCTTATGAAGAAGCGACTTGTTTGAATATTGGTGCGAGGCTATGAAAGAAGAGTTGAAAATGATAAACAAAAATGAAACCTGGGAGCTAACTGAGAAACCAGAAAATCAGAAGGTAATTGGACTTAAGTTGGTTTCAAGAAGAAAGAAAATCCAGATGGTTCTTTAAAAAAATTTAAAGCTCGATTAGTTGTAAAAGGGTACAATCAAATACTTGGGATTCATTACTCTGACACTTTTGCTCCAGTTGCAAGACACAAAACTTTGAAGTTATTGGTTGTGATTGCAGCTCAGAATTGGTGGAAGTTGCATCACCTAGATGTGAAATGGACTTTCTTGAATGGGCATCTTGAAGAGGATATTTATGTTGAACAACCTAAGGGTTTTGTTGTTAAAGGCCAAGAAGAGAAGGTCTACAAGCTGAAAAAGGCCTTATATGGCCTGAAACAAGCACCTCATGCTTAGTATAGCCGTATGGATGCACATCTCCGGAAGCTTAATTTTGTACGAAGCAAAAGTGAATTCACTCTGTACATTAAGAAACCCAAGAGGAATGTAACATCCCGTTCTCATATTAAGGGTTAGGACCCGAAATTTCAGTACATATGAGCTCAAAGAGAGATTAAGGA
>JANIIA010000192.1:50081637-50101385 GCA_027478495.1 Erythroxylum alaternifolium
ACATAATAATTAAGCTCAAAGACTTGACTAACCCATAAAAACACTTAAACACAATTAATTAACAAACTAACACAATTATAACCTAAACGCATACTAAAAGATTAAGTTAACACTTAAATACATATCAAACTAAGCCCTAAACATGATACAATTCACACTTATTAGCTACTGCAATGGAATTTTCTTTATCCAAGTGCCAGTAATAACTGACGGTTTCTCTGAAGCTCTCGGTGAACTTACCCCCTTTTTAGAAGTACCAACTCTCAGGTGAGCATAAGAAACTCCTACATGGATAGGGGTGAAGGTGCCCCATCTGTTTCCATAAACTCATGTTGGTCTTAGCAAGGAGATCTAGGTCCTAGCAACAAAGCATGCATGGGTCTCGTGAAAGTTTACCAAAGCTTGCATGGGTCTCGTGAAAGTTTACCAAAGCTTGCATGGGTCTCACCACTCGCTTTGCTCTTCAAATCTGGAGCTAGGTCCCCACTATCACCTTGCTTTTTGAGAGGTGGTTCACCTCGCTATCACCTCTTCAAATTTGGAGCTAGGTCGCCACATTATCGCCTCGCTTCTACTTCAGAGTTAGGTCCCCTCTTTTATCTACTAGGTCACCTCTCACCGCCTCTCACCTAAGAATAGTGTAGCCATTGACAGAGCATAGAGAAATGGACGACCGTAGGTTGTGTCCTGGGCTTCTATCACGATCGCACGATTGTGGGCTGACTCTAATGCTTCTGTCAAGATTGTGGCCTGTTATGTCACAATTGCGGGCCGTTGTTTTGACCCGAATATCTATGAAACTTCTACATTCTTTGATGTTGACGCTGAAACACTAACACATCAAGGTACAAAGACATAATAATTAAGCTCAAAGACTTAACTAACAACCCATAAAAACACTTAAACATAATTAATTAACAAACTAGCACAATTCTAACATAAGTGCATACTAAACGATTAAGTTAACACTTAAATACATATCAAACTAAGGCCTAAAATATGATACAATTCACACTTATTAGCTATTGCAATGGAATTTTCTTTGTCGAAGTGTCAATAATAGCTGACGGTTTCTCTGAAGCTCTTAATGAACTTACCACCTTTCTAGAAGCACCAATCTCTCAAGTGAGCATAGGAAACTCCTACATAGACAGGGGTGAAGGTGCCCTATTTGTTGCCATGAAACTCACGTAGGTCTTAGCAAGGAGATCTAGGTCCTAGCAACAAGCATGCATGGGTCTCATGAAAGTTTACCAAAGCTTGCATGGGTTCGCCACTCGCTTCGCTCTTCAAATCTGGAGCTGGGTCCTCACTATCGCCTCGCTTCTTGAGAGGTGGGCCGCCTTGCTATCACCTCTTCAGATCTGGAGCTTGATCGCCATCTTATCGCCTCACTTCTACTTCATAGTTGGGTCACCTTTTGTATTTACTGGGTTGCCTCTCACTTGAAAGCAATGTAACCATTGACGGAGCAAAGAGAAATGGCTACAGCAGTACTAGAGAGAGAAAGCTTTTTTCTAGCATTTCTTACTTTAACGAGTGTAAATTGGTTTTGTTCATCATTTACAAACATTTCATTTACACCAAATGATAATGGACTAAAAAGAAAAATCACATCATAAAAAGGAATTACCCTGTATAGGTACAATTATAATTGCTAATTTAATTATATTTTCCTTTTCTATGAATTACAAGCAATTGATGGGTAGTTTACAAAAAATTAAACATTCTTTTACTGGATTAAAACCTAAAATACAAAATAAGACCAATGGACTTAGAGGCTTCAAATAATGAATTGACATATTAGATCTCCTTATATTTGTGAAAAATTAACATCTTTTTTTAAAGTTGAAAATGAATAACCTAATTACTTGATCTTACTACCTGAAGCATTACTGTCTTTCCTTGACATAGAATCACAAGGGATTAGAAATAAAAAAGATAAAAACTATGAACAAAGTACTATTTGTTAAAAGAATTTAGAAATTCCTAATTGACAAAGAGTCTTTACGAGTGAAATCACAACTATTTTCTCAAAGGTTCCAACTTTTGAAAAGCTAAGCCTAAAAAAAATATCATGGTCCCTTAGACAAATCTCGAGCCTTAGGAATCAATAATCAGGGAATTTAAATACATTATTATGAATGGAAGAGATAACATTTGTTCGATGATTTGTGTGATTTTGGTCCTTTTCTTTTTACTCCACAACTATAATTCCTTAAGACTGTCATTCTTAGACTTGACAAGAGCAGCAACTATTATAAATGGGATGAATTAGAGCTACCCCTCATGCTAATAAAGACTTTAATGAAATCAAGAGTAGACTATCAATACCTAACCCTAATCAAGATAAGTCAAACATTTAGAATTGGACCAAACACAAATTCAAGTCCTTTACAGATAAATCTTGTATGTAATTATTTGTCCAAGCTGAACAAGAAGTACCTTGGTACAATCTAGTATAGAAGGGCAATTATATTCCTAGAACCTCTCTCATATTTTGACCATTTCTACTTCACATGTCCATTCTCTGTAGCTTGATGATTAAGGATAATTTGTTTATTAATTTAATTTGCATTATGTTCAAACTACTTAGGAGGTGATTTTAACATGATAAACAGCTTACAAGGTCTAGAAAGGTACAATTTCATTATCTTCGAAATCTAATTTACTTATCTGTTTTATGCAATTTAAGTTGAAAGTACCATAGAATTTCCAGAGATATCAAATATTTTACTTAGAATTCTATCAAAGAACATTGGTACAGATTTTTGAGTCCCTAATGCTCAAGGCTAAAGAAGAAAAGCTCAATTTGCCTATAACAACTTCATGGAATTTGAACTACAAAAAAGCATCTATCCCTTATGGATTGAGCAGTCTTAGTATGATCAATCTTAATGCATGTAGTAGCTTAATTGTGTATCGTTCTTCCTTTGCCTGGCTTAGTTTGTAACTTTCTTTATCTCTTTATTTGTTACGCCTCATTCAAGTACTCATATTTTCTTTGTTATCCTTTTGGAAAGTAATAGATTCATTCTCCTTTTGAAAAAAAAATTGAAAATGAATTAATGAAAAAATCCAAAGTCTTTATAAGAGGGGGCACCTAGAATCTACATATGAACCAATTCCTAGCAAATAAGGAAGTTAAATAGGAAATTGCTTCCAAAACTTACAACAACCTACTAATGCTTGGCCTAAAACAAAGTTTGAAAATAAGGACGTTATAATTAATTTAATTATCATATATTTAGAAACTAAATAGAGCAACCAACCTCCATTTTTCTGAATAACTAAGTTTGAAAGTTAACAATTAATTTAATTATTATATATTTTTATGATCCTCTTTTGTTCGAAATAAATTTTGTATGTTTATAGATCTTTCTTTAAGAGATTTCATTTGATATTTGTGGCAGAAAAAATGGGTTAAATTCTATGAGATGCATTTATAACCTAAAAATTTTCTTTTGTTGACTTCTTTATTTGATTGCTTAAGAGAAGATTCTTTGTGAGTGGGTTATTGACTGGCTGTTTTGGTTTTATTTTTGTTTTTTGTTTTGAATTTTTGTTTAATTTTTTAAAATTTTAATTATTAATAATAATTTGATATTAAATAAAAATATAAACAAATAAATTTTCAAAACTAATTGTGTAACTAATTTTATTTTAATTTTATACAATGTTTATTAATAAATATTAATAATAAATAATTATTAAATTTTACTAAAAATAATTAGTAAATAAAATTTAAATTTTATTTATAAACTATTATTTACTGTTCAATAAATATTTAATTGATAGAAAACCAATGTTATTACTTATAATTAAATATTTAATATTGTAAAATATATATATATATTAAATTGTATTAATTTTAAAGATATTTGATGTACGTATAGCATACATATGCTTTCAAACAAAATTTTATGTTTTTATTTAAATTACCTTGATTTGATACTATGATGTATGTTAGACATTCATTATTTTGAGTAGTTCTTTTATGTCATATTGTTTGTGTTTTGAATGAATTTAAAAGATTCGATACTTAATTTAAGAAGTTTTATCATTTTAAGTCATATTTCTATTTATACAAGCAAAGAAAGCAAAGTTTGAAAAGAATTAGAGTGAAGCACTTTTGGAAGATTTAAAGTAGAACCATATAACATGGCATAGTACACAATACTATGTTAAGTATTGCGTATAAAAGTGGTTACTTCTATTTCTCCAACACCCTACATGTCTTGTGTTACCTACCGTGCAAAGAACACGGTGTCATACTCAATCTCGTGTATATATAAACTTATGTTGTCAATGTTAATGTCTTGAGAATTATATAGAATACATAACCAATTATAAGGACTCATGTATGGGACTATGTAGCTCATTAAAATTTTCATATTTTTATGAGAGGAGTGCTAAAAAATATATATTTTTAGCTATGGAACAACTCAAGAGCCATCTTAGAGCTATTTTGTATTGATATTGATCAAAGATTTGCCATTCTTTAAAGATAGAAGATAGCTGCAACAAATCTTTGGAGATTTCAATATTTAAGAATATGTTTTCTTTATCTTGTTTTCTTTATTATTTTTGTATGGATGTTCTTTATGATATTATGAACTAATTATGATATAGATTTAGGTAGGCATAACTTAGGATGCGATATAATTGATATATGCATATTTGATTATATTTATAAACCCATATTTGATGTATTTTGCTAAATATTTTGTAATTTTATTGTATTTTGTAATTTTATTGTATTTTCAGTACTTAATTCACTCCACGTGTGTTTATAGGTAATAATTGCCTTTAAGAATTTAGATGAAAACGTGACATAAAAGAAAGTTTTGAAGTAAATTAAAGATACACAACCATGTTTATGCTTGTGTAAGTCTTACAGTCAGTGTAAATTGCCAATTCTGGAGAGTTTTGAATATAAGCGGTCTAGTACACACCAGTATATCTTTCAAAAACTCTAATTTACCATTAAAATATGTAAGCGGAGACAAATTGGGAGAGCAGGCTTTTGGAGCTGATTCTAGACATAGAAAGCTTATAGAAGAGACGATATTGATCCAAAAACATAAAGAATGCGAAGAATTTATTAAGAGATCCAATAAATTACAACATCAAACCTCAAACTTGCAACAACATTCAATATAAGAGAAAGGAAGATTTAGAATTATGATTCCTTTGTTTTCAATTTGTTTTTCTTCTAATTTTATCTTTGATTTCATTTTCTAGTATATGTAACTAAAAGCTTTTTAGTGTCTAGGTGTGATGAACCTTAGTTTGGATAATAACATGTTTTGATTATTTTATTTAATGTAATTATTTTAATTGATCTATTATGATTCAATTATGTGTTTTTATGTATGTTCTAATAAATCCAAAATATTAATACATTGTAGCATGGGGGTCGCGTGATCACTTGAGGTCCTACGGGACGCAAAACACGGACTCACCTAGGCGATCCCTCGCGTAGGGGGCCCACATTAGTCTCATATCGGTTGGAGAGGGGAACGAAGCATGCCTTATAAGGATGCGGATACCTCTCCCTTGCAGACGCGTTTTCTATGCCCCAACGCACCGGATCCCATCAGAACTCCGAAGTTAAACGTGCTGGGCCCAGAGCAGTACCAGGATGGGTGACCTCCTGGGAAGTCCTGCGGAAAAACAAAACCGTGAGAGAGCGAGGCCCGAGAGGCCGAGCTCAAAGCGGACAATATCTGCAAGCGGGTGGTCTGGGCCGTTACAAAATAAGTGCCATAAGTACAACCTTTTTTTGTTTTGTGGCTAAAGATATATGTGATGATGATTCATTTTATGATGATTGCAAAGAGTAGCAAATTTTTTTATGCATCTTTTTACTGTTGTTTGGAGAGTGATCTTCACCTACACATTGATTGCATGCCAATACCTAAGAATGTTAAGAGTGTATGTTAGATCCATTCTCTTACTTAAACATATACTGTTAGATATATGTTAAATATATCTATTTTATTATTTATTTTGGCATATTTTTAAATTGGCATTCTTTTATCACGTTTGAATTCAAATACTAGTTGGATAACTTTTTAGATAGAACGGAATTCTATCTTGTATTAGAGTTGATTTGTGAAGGATTGTTTAAGGGTAGATGTATATATGTTTTTTCTCATTAAATAGCTTGTGAGTATGAGGTATATGTTTTTTTCTCATTAAATAGCTTGTAAGTATGAGGTGCAGGTGTGTACGATATTGTGCAGTAAGTGGGTGTGGTGTTCTTCAGCTGATAATATACGTGTCTATAGCTGGAGGATTATATGAGATTCAAGACAGAAGTTGTGTGAGTGTTGTGTGTGTGCAGTGCGTGGAGTGTACGTGTTTTTCAGCTAATAGTATATGTGGGTTTTGCTTGAAACCTTCATGGGAGTCACGGCTGGCGTCTTGTGAGTGGAGTTTGAATTTTCAGCTGATAGCATATGTGGGTTTTTGCGTGACACCTTCATGGAAGTCACGGTTCATTTGTGATGTTTTGAAAACTTCATAGGAGTCACAACAGAAGTTGATCAAGCTGAAAAATATCCTTATGGAATTCCTCACGTGGATGAATAACTATCATATCTCTCTTGGAGGACCTACAGTCATAGGGAAATTGTTCTTTTTGAATTTCAAGTGTGTTTAAGTTTCAGTTATTAATTCTTTGAATACTTGGAGTTTTTATTTACTGCCTTTCATTAATTAATAATTGTGTAGAAAAATCCTCTGTTGAGATTAACACGATTCGGTCATGTTATTGGGTGTTAAATTCTTTCACGAATAGTGAGATTGGGAGATAGTGCCAAGGATGAGTGGTGTAGGCTCAGTATAGCCTTGAGTAAAATTATTGTATTTCAGTGAAAGATTAATCTGGGTGAGGGCCCTACAGATATAGAAAAGGAGTGCTGAACTGCTTTAACAAATTTCTGGTGCCGTCTGATATTTTTTTGCTCGATTAATTATTTTTGTCTTTATTTGTTCCAGAGACAATGAAGTAAAATTGGTTAGTTCACGAAATAATTTACACACACAATTTTTCAATTAGTATCAGAGAGAGGTCATCAATTCAAAACTTGATAGCAAATTGGTGTAGATCCTAGTTTCGCGAACATGGCTACTAGAGAGGGAGGATCGATCACCAGACCACCGTTATTGGATGGATCTAACTATTCTGCATAGAAAGCACGTATGAGAGTCTTCATCCAAGCTCAGGGCACAAAATCTTGGCACTCAGTAATACAAGGGTGGACATATTCAATGACTATTGATGACGAAGGAGAAGCAGTTTGAAAAGATCTGGCTGAATGGACCAGAGCTGAAGAAAAAAGTGCGCTTGGAAATTCACAAACAATGCATGTAATTTTTAGTGTTGTTGATGAAAGACAGTTTTCAATGATATCAGCTTGTGAATTGGCCAAAGAAGCGTGGGATGCCTTGTAGACTATTCATGAAGGGTACAAATCACTGATAGCGTCAAAATTGTAGATGTTGGCCGTAAGGTTTGAAGAACTGGAGATGGATGAAAATGAGACTATTGGGGACTTTCATGAAAGATTGCGAGATATAGCAAATCAAGTGCATCAACTCGGAAAAAAATATTCCGATCTAAAGCTTGTCAAGAAGACGCTGAGATCATTGCCTCGAAGATTTATTCTTAAAATTGCAGCAATAGAGGAGGCTCACGACATCAATGATGTATCATTGGAGAAGGTTATTGGAATTCTTACAAATTTTGAGATGAATCTCTTAAGGGGCAAGCAAGAAAGAAGCAAAGGACTGGCGTTACAGGTTGAGACTTGTAAAGATGTGAATGATGCAAAAGAAGAATCTGATGAAAATGAAGACTTAAACTACTCACACAAAACTTTAGTAAATGGCTGAAAAGAATGAAAAAGAAAAAACCCGAATTCAGACAATATGTTGGAAGCTTATCAAATACTAATTTAAAGCAACAAGTCAAAACGCAAAAGGGTGAAAGGAAGGTGAAGAAAATCCAATGTCATGAGTGTCAAGGTTTTGGGCATGTTCAAACCGAATGTGCAAATACTTTGAAGAAAAGAAAAGGATAATCTTTTACTAGCACTTGGAGTGAAAATGATTTCGAGAGTGAATACGGTAGCGAAGAAGAAATTGCAAATAATGTTGCATTAGTTGTGTTATATAGCAAAAGTCTAGTTACTTACTTAACAGTAACTGAGAAAGAAGTAATTGAAGACGAAAAAAAGGAAAACTAAAAAAATCTCCAGAAATACGTAAGCAACACAGCTCAAGATGCAATATCTGATTATGACAGTGATGAAAGTAGCCTAGATGATAGAAAGGAGAATATTTACGAGGCTTACAAAGCTATATATGAAAAATTGGTAAATACGTCCAGGAAGAATGAAAAATTAAAGGAAGAAAATCTCTCCATAAAAATACTATCCAAGGATTTGAAGAGAAATTGAAATTTGCATTAGATGAGCTTGGTGAAGCTAGAATGAAATTAATAAGTACCGAAAAGGGTTTGAGAATGTTGAATGGTGGCACAGAAAAATTAGAAAATTTAATAGAATTCGGTAAAGTGAAAGGGGATCTTCAAGGCCTTGGTTATACGGGAGAGTGCTCTAAGGTGAATGAGGAAAAGAGTGATATGTCCAAATATGTCCAAGTACAAGAAACATCAAGAAAGACATGAACATTAGTACTCATGTGTCACTTTTGCAGAGTTATTGGGCGTATAAGACCAAAATGTTATCAGTTACTGTAGATGTTGTTTGAAAGAAGACAAAGTCGGAGAATTCTACAGTCCCCATAAAATTTTCAACATCAGCTCTTAGTACAGAAATCCACTTAGGTGAAAAAGAGTGAATTGCAAGCTCTCATGGTCCTTAAATCGATGAAAGTAACTTTGTAAAATGGTTGATACTTTGATAATGGATGCTCACGGAATATGACAGGGGAAAAGAATTATTTAACCGATTATCAAAGTTGTGTGGATGGTCATGTGACTTTTTGAGATGGAAAGAAAGCTTTAGTGATTGGTAGAGGAACACTATATGTGGACGGTTTGCCTCCCTTCAAGAATGTGCTCCATGTCGATGGTTTGAAGGCAAATCTGGTAAGTATAAGCCAACTCTGTGATGATGGTTTATTAGTTAAATTTACAAGTGATGAATGCAAGGTACTAAATGAGAAAGGAAAATGTCTCGTGAACGGTAAGCAATTAGCAGACAATTGCTACATGTTGCAGGTCATGACCACTTATAAATCAGCCACACATGATAATGACATCATTTTATGGCATCAAAAGCTTGGACATGTAAATTTTGATCTCATTAGCAAGTTGACAAAATTGGAAGCTGTGAAGGGTCTAACCAAAATGATCAAAGAAGGGATGTCAATCTGTAGCACATGTCAAATGGGTAAACAAATTAGAGTGTCACATAAAAAGATTAGACATGTTACCTCTTCACGCATACTTGAACTTATTCACATGGATTTGGTTGGTCTAACACAATATGATAGCATTGGTGGAATGAGATATTTCTTAACTTGTGTTGATGATTATTCAAGATATACTTGGGTATCATTTTTGAAAAAAAAATCAGATGCTTTTAAGGCTTTTAGAAGCCTATGTGTTCAGGTCATAAATATGAAAAATATGATCATTTTGAGAATTCGATGAGATCATGGAAGAGAATTTGAGAATACAAGCTTTAATGAATTCTGTGAAGAGTATGGTATCATACAGGAATTTTCAGCACCTAAAACTCCACAACAAAATATAGTCGCTAAAAGAAAAAATAAAACACTTTAAGAAATGTCCGGATTTATACTGAATGGAAGTAAACTGACTATAAGATTTTGGGCTAAAGCAGTTAATACGGATTGTTACATTTGTAACAGAGTTTATCTTCGAAGTATCCTGAACAAGACATCCTATGAACTCTGGAAGGGAAAGAAACCTAATGTGAGTTATTTTCACGTTTTTGGAAGTAATTGCTACATTCTTAGAGATCGGGAATAGCTTGGAAAATTCGAGAGAAAAATCAATGAAGGGATTTTTATTGGTTATTCAACCCATAGTAAAGCTTACCGAGTGTATAACTAAAGAACCAAGAAAGTGTTAGAGTCTATAAATGTTGTCATCGATGATGTATCCTTGATAAAAAGTCAAGTGGGAGAAGAAAAAACTACACAACTGAACCTTTGGATCAGCTCAAACAAGCAACAAGAAAAGATTTAAAAAATGCCCAGACTCGTAGTTAGTTACTATTGAGGAAGTAACTACGTAAATTGAAGAACTGTCTGTTACTTCAGGCGATGAATCAACCAAAACACTAAAGGTAGAAAATATTCCTTTACACATTCAAACTTCAAGGGAAACTGACTTGCACCATGATTCTCCATCTCAAATCAGAAGAAATTATCTATTAGAAAATGTTATTAGAGAAATTAGTGAAAGAAGAAAAACAAGAGAAAGGAAAAGGGTTGATTATCGAGAACTTGCGGGAGATTTGTGCTACACATCTTCATTCGAGCCAAAGAACTTTAAAGAGGCTTTATAAGATGAGTTCTGGATAGTAGCCATGTAAGATGAATTGGTCCAATTTGCATGAAATGATGTATGGGAATTAGTGCCGAGACCATTGGATACTGTTAGAATATATGTTTTGGCATTATTTATTAACATGGATTAATGCTTGGAACGAACCAGAAAAATCAATGAAGCTGTTGAAGTGCTAGTGTTCTAGTGAAATTCTAGTTGTCGCATGTTTGAATTTAAATGGGACTGATTGCCTGAGAAATTGATGCTTATCTTTACTTTGGTATATTTGCGGTATTGAATAAATACGGGATCATATGGCATACAAGAGTTGTGCGTAATTGAGTGTGGATCTTGGGAACACCAAAATTGCATGGTAGAGTAGGACACTTGTTTCACCTAATTAATTGGGACTCATACAAGTTTAGTAGTGGTGTCTACGTGGAGTGTGTGTAGGTGTTGTCCTTGACTCTTCTTAAAATAGTTGAAGTCTATCAAATATACAGGGTGATGATCCTAGTTGATTGTGTGCGATAACTGACTCTTGGTGGGCATGTTTTTGATGGGTGTGTGAGTCATGAACTAAAATAAAAAAAAAGAAGAGTGGGCTGAACACACTTCTGAGTTTTTCGTATTTCTGTGGCTGTTGGCTGAACATACGTTTGTATTATTTTTAGGTGTGGCATGCGTATATTGGTGTGGTGTTTTTCTGGTTTGGAGGCTGCACACGTTATCATTGTTTTTGAGTGGTGTTGTCTGCGGTACACGGGTTATATATTTTCTGGTTTGGAAGCTCAGCACACTGGGTGATATATGTTTTTCTTGGGAACACAGTGATCAATCTCTGTGAAGAAAGTTCATTGCCGGGTTATTTGGAGGAGACAAATCCATAGGGAAGTCTTTCTTTTGTCTCAAGTATTTTGTTATTTAATTTTCAGTTGATTAAATACTTGAGCTATTTTTATTTATTATTGTTTTGAGTGAAAGTAGTTAGACAAATCCTCTGACGAGGTTAGTACGAGGCGGTCGTACTATTGGGTGTGAAATTCTTTCACGGGAAGTGAGATTGAGTGATAATGTCAAGGGTTGAGTGGTGTCGGCTCAGTAAAGCTTTGAGTAATTCTATTGTACTTTCGTGAAAGTGATTAAGCTGGGTGTGGGCCCCGCAGACGTAGGCAAGGAGTGCCGAACTGCGTTAACAAATCTTGGGGTTGATTTATTTTTTGTTCTTTTAATTTTTCTGATTTTATTTGTTTGCTAGGAACAAATTGGAAAGTTTGCAAAACGACTACCCCCTTTCGGTTTTTCAGATACTAATGTGATTAGAACAAAACGGGTGTTTTAAAATAAAACTGATGAAAAGGGAAATGTAATCAGAAATAAAGTAAGGTCAGTAGCTCGGGGGTACTCTCAGGTGGAATGTATATACTTCGACAAAACTTTTGCACCAGTGGCACGATTTGAGTCTATTCGATTGTTGTTGGGGATAGCATGTGTAAAGAGATTTAAGCTCTATTAGATGGATGTAAAGAGTGCATTTTTAAACGGATTTATTTAAGAAGTGTATGTCGAGCAACTAAAAGATTTGTTGATTCAACTCAGCAAATCACGTCTTTAAGCTGAAGAAAGCTCTTTACGGTCTCAAACAAGCACCAAGAGCTTGGTCTGAAAGACTTACACAATTTCTCCTCAAATAAGGTTATAAACGAGGTAGTGTCGACAAAAATTTGTTTATTAAAAGATTCAAATATGATTTTGTGATTGCTCAGATCTATGTTGATGATATTATGTTTGGTGGTACACATTTAATGATGATAGATGAATTTGTTGAACTGATGACATCTAAATTTGAAATGAGTATGGTAGGCAAGCTGAATGTATTTTTGGGTTTGCAAGTTAAACAAATGAAGGATGGAATTTTTATATCGCAAACCAAATATACGAAGAGCTTAATCAAAAAGTTCAGTCTTGAGCATGCCAGACATGCGAGAACACCTATGAGTGTTTTAACAAAACTGAACAGAGATGAAAATGGAAAAAGTGTTGATGATAGTCTATATCGGAGTATGATTGGAGGCCTATTATACTTAACTGCAAGTAGGCCAGATATTAGCTTTAACATTGGTGTATATGCTCGCTATCAAGCCAACCTAAAAGAATCACATCTGACAATGGTAAAAAGGATCATCAGGTATGTAAGTGGAACATCTGATTTTGGGATATGATATTCATCTTACTTGACTTCTTATCTCGCTGGTTATAGTGATGTAGATTGGGTTAGAAACTTAGATGATCAGAAAAGCACTTCAGATGATTGTTTCTTCCTAGGAAAATATTTGATCTCTTGGTACAGCAAGAAGCAGAATTCAATTTCATTATCAACCGCTGAAGCAGAGTATATCGCAGCAGGTAGTTGTTGTTCATAATTTCTTTGGATGAAACAAATGTTAGAAGATTATGGGATTGATCAGAATGTGTTAACCATCTTGTATGATAACAAAAGTGCTATTGACATCTCCAATAATCTAGTTCAACATTCACGAATGAAACACATTGATCTTCGATATCATTTTATTCGAGAGCTTTTGGAGAGCAAAATAGTTACTTTGTCGCATGTATCTACGGAGAAGTAGTTGGCAGACATCTTTACGAAACCTCTTAACGCAATATGGTTTGAACTTCTTCGAGGGCCTTTGGGTCTTTGTCTTTACATTTTGATGTAAAAAAATGAAAAGATAAAAAAACAGCTTTGTTTTGCTAAAGGGATTTAAAATCCCTACAACAACGTTTCTCTTTATTGCCTCCTGTTTTTGCCTTTGCTGCATGCAGCACTAGCCTCCTCTTAACTTGCATCTGCGTCTCCTCCTCTATTACATCTCCACCTGTATTTTGCGTTTTTGTTTCTCTCACGAAGATTGAAGATAGTGGATTGTATTTGATCATCTTCTGCTTTTTTGCCATTTTAAAGCTATCTCTTCAGTGGAACCTCATCTCACGGTACTACGCTGTCAAGTTTCAGTTTTGGTTATTTTAGTAGGTTTTTATTGGGATTGCTCTAAGAATACCCATGACATTGAGCTTGAACCATGGATTGGGTACTTTTGTGAATGTTGTGATTTTTCTATTGAAGACCCATATTTTAGGATATTGCCTCCTTTCGGTTCTAATTTGAACTATTTGTGGAATTTGATTGGTTTTGCTTAAGATACCTATAAAATTGAAATTGATCTAGGTTTTTATCTGCAAGTTGGTAGTACTGCAATGAACTTTGTGAATTTCCGATGAAGATTTCTGTTTGTTTTCGTATTATCTTACTATGAAGATTGGTAGGATTTTTTTTGCTGTGAGCTTTTAACTAAGTTTCACGATACTTTGTTGTGGTAATTTGTTAAGATTGACTGGGTTGTTTATTATTCTCGGAAAGTATAGGAAAGAATAAGGAAAAATCAGTCTCTTCGGTATCAGAAAAGAAATCAGCAGCACTAACCCACCACTCAAGCATTGGTGTTCACTTCAGCATTTAGGAAGAAAATCAATAGGGAAGGGTCATCATCTGCAGTACTAATTGACATTCTTGATACTTTCTCTGTTCGGGATCCCGACTATGATGTCAATCAAGTAATTTTATCTATGATTGAGAAATCTGATTCAGATTCCGATGACACCCCTGCAGTGCCTGCTCCTTCACCTATGCCTCCTATGCCTCCTTTGAGGCGAACAAAGATGCAAGCACATAAATCGACCTGACCACCAAAACAACATCCCTCTGCCCGTTTGACTTCAGATAATGTTGTTTCATTTAAGTTCTATTCATCTTAGGCCAAACACAAATGGGAAACTCTCCACAATGTTGATTTAGTTCTTGACCGTCTGATCAATCTAGAGGAGTTTCAACAGCAAGATTTGGACGTTTTATTATTGAAGCGTTCTTTATTGCAAGCTTCTATGCTACCTCATCATTATGACTCAGAATTGGTAAAAGAATTCTATTTTAATTTGAGCTCTAACGTTCTGAATGAATCTGCTCTATGTTCTGGGGTTGTATATGTGCAGGGTCAGGTAATCCGATTTGATGCTGCGAGGCTAAATTTATTCATGGAGTTTGATAATTTGATTGGTGATCTTTTATATGACGATAGTTTATCTGTGTCCAATGATTTGATTGCTATAGTATTGATTGGTGGTAAATTGACTACTTGGTCGTCTAGTTCGGTTTTTTGTTCTTCAATGCTTACCCAAAAGTACTTTATACTTTTTAAGTTAGTGGTGACGAACTGAATGCCAAGTTCGCATGTAGTTTCTATCTACTTGGCACAGGCTAAGTTATTTTATGCTATCAGGACTGGAATGAGGTTCAACCTTAGAAAGCTCATCATTGAAGCAATGTTGGCAATTGAGAGTAAGCAGAACTCTCTACGCTACATTCCATGTTTAATAACACAGTTTTTATATGCAAATCAAGTGCCCAAGGTAAAGTCGAGTATTCTTGAGTTGGCAGCTTTAATAAATATAAATCGTTGGATTTTCCATCAATCTCGGGTGGTGGACTTGTCATACGTCACGCCTGGTCCTTCAGATGCTTCAGGGTCGACATTAATCCTTATGCGACTTTGTTTACAAAAATTGAGAGGATTAAAGGCATCATTTAGGTAGCCACTGAGTCTCTTTGGAATTTGAAGCAACGTGCTCTCCGTTTTTTTGGCAACTCTTAAAAATAGTTTTTTGGCACATATTGTCTCAAAGGGGGAGAGACATTCTGATTTGTATTGTTTTCGTGCTACTACATGTGTTGACTGATTTTATTGTATTAACTACTGCTTTGTTGGTGTTGACCGCTGATATTCCTGCATTAGTGAATATGACATTAAGGGGGAGTTCTTAAATTGAATTAAATTTCTATACGCCAAATTATGTGACTTAGGAGGAGCTTTGGACTTGTGACAAATATGCCAGAAAGAGGGAGATTGTTAGATATAGGTTAAATATATCTATTTTATTTTTTATTTTGGCATATTTTTAAATTGGTATTCTTTTATCAAGTTTGATTTCAAATACCAGTTGGATAACTTTTTAGATAGAACAGAATTCTATCTTATATTGGAGTTGATTTGTAAAGGATTGTTTAAGGGTAAGTGTGGTATTTTTATCTAAAAAAGACAAAGGGTTTCTGCCTCACGTTAGATGTGGTTGCTGTTTAATGAGAAAAAACATATATACATCTATTTTCCGACATAGATGAGTGAGTCTTTCGGTGAATAACAACACACAAAAGCAGCAGTATTTTTGTGAGTATGAGGTGCAGGTGTGTGCGATAGTGTGCAGTGAGTGGGTGTGGTGTTCTTCAGCTCATCATATACGTGTCTATGGCTGGGGGATTATATGAGATTCACGACAGAAGTTGCGTGAGCGTTGTGTGTGTGTAGTGAGTGGAGTGTGCGTGTTTTTCAGCTAATAGTATACGTGGGTTTTGTTTGAAACCTTCATAGGAGTCACGACTGGCACCTTGTGAATGGAGTTTGAATTTTTAGCTGATAGCTTAAGTTTTTGCGTGAAACCTTCATGAAAGTCACGGTTCATTTATGATGTTTTGAAAACTTCATGGTAGTTAGGGCAGAAGTTGATCAAGCTGAAAAATGTCCTTGTGGAGTTCCTCACGTGCATGAATAACTATCAGATCTCTCTTGGAGGACCTACAGTCATAAGGAAGTTGTTCTTTTTGAATTTCAAGTGTGTTAAGTTTCAGTTATTAATTCTTTGAATAATTGGAGCTTTTATTTACTGTCTTTCATTAATTAATAGTTGTGTAAAAAAATCCTCTGAGGTTAACGCGAGTCGGTTGTGTTATTTGGCATGAAATTCTTTCACGAGTAGTGAAATCAAGAGATAGTGTCAAGGGTGAGTGGTGTAAACCTATTGTATTTCAGTGAAAGATTAATCTAGGTGAGGACCCCGTAGATGTAGACAAGGAGTACCGAACTGCGTTAATAAATTTCTGGTAGCGTTTGATTTTTTTTGCTTGATTAATTATTTTTGTTTTTATTTGTTCCAAAGACAATGAAGTAAAATTGGTTAGTTCGCGAAATAATTTACACACACTGTTTTTCATATACAATTGCTAAAGAAGTACAAGATGAATATTACTGTCATGCTTGTAAGAGTTTGAGGAACCCAAAACATGCTAGTTATTGTTGCAAGAAATGTTCCTCCACTTCCCATATTGGATAAGTTCCTGATTAGGTAATATTTGGGTTCAATCATGTTTGATACACCTAAAATATACTCATAATTTTGCATGAACTAGCGATGTTTTGTCGAATTTTTTATTCAATAAACTTTCTAAGCTTCCACCTCTAGCAATTATATGATACGTAGTACTCGAATAATACCTATAGTTAACTTGTCTTGAGGTTTTTGATTTGCATTATTTATTAGAACTTATGCTTTTACAATTGAATATTTAATTTTAGGCGGACGGTGAATTGGAGATTTTTTAATTCTTATAAAAGAGTTTAAATCAGAAATAACTGAGAGAACCTTAAAAAAAAAGTTTAGATCAGAAGCGACGAAGAGAACATGAGACTTAACGCCATCCTCTCTCAATCAAAAAGGCTAATCACATCAATCTCTACAGTTGCTCTAAAGACTCATTTTATTGTGGATTATGCAGTCAAATCAATCAGCGTTATCGTTGAATTTTATGTTACAGCCCAATCAAAACCCATTTTCTTTGCGTAAGTGCGCCACTTGTCCCTCCAAACTTCCAAGAAGTCGGCAATTTAGTTAAGAAAGAAGATGCTTCTGATAATTCAATGATAGCATCTTTTAGTTTTGGACCTTCCCTAAGAGACAATAATTTGATTATATTGAAACTGTTAAATATTGTGGTTGGTATATGTCTACGTCAAAGAGTCGGCAAGACAGTCTCTAGAAAAGCTGGTAAAGAACGAATTTTGAAAACGTTAAAGACAATCTTTAAAAAATTATTAAAGAAAGACTTCTTAATCTTCGATAGAATAGTTATTGCCTTGCCTTGTTTCTTAATTTTTGTTCATCAATGATGATATGAACAAGAAGTAGTATTAGACTAAGTTTGGATTTCATCGTTAAAGCTTTTTATATTTCTCTTTGATTGAAAAAATACAAAATTTAAGGTCTCAATAGTTGAATTATAATTTGCTTTGAATGAGGTTACAATTCAGCCATAAACCTTCCCTATCGTAAACCCTTCTCTTTTCCCCCTCTAATCATTCACCAATCAGTTTGAACTTCTGATAATGGAGATTCAACTTCATCATGAGCACGTCTTGACTTTTTGTGACGAAAATAAGGAGAATTTCTCCCATATTTTGCTCAATTTTTTCAAACGAGATGAGAGAAATAGAAGAAAGGTAGACGGTGATGTAGAAGATGAGGACTATCCCAGGTGCGTTGTCTGCTTTCGAATCATCAATGATGGTCCTATCTATTTCTGTGAAATGTGTGATGATATCTGGGTTCACAAATCCTGTGCTTTTTTACCTCGTGAGATACGAGCTCATCCTCTACACGTGCAACATGATCATCCTCAGCAAGCTCCATCATCTTTTAATGGTAAGGTACACATTTGTAATGGCTGCAGAGACATCATAAGAATTCCTAGTTATTATCAATGCCCAGACTGCGGGTTGAAGCTGGATTTAAAATGCGCTCTTTCACCGGATGATGACGACCTCCAACAAATCACAGCATCACTTTCTCTAGATACAAAAACTCAGATTTCCCATGACAGTCATTGTCATAAGCTCTCCCTTGTCAATTCCAGATCCAGAAAGAAGTGGACTACTTGGACTTGCGGTCTATGTGAAAGGGAAATAGTGGATCTAGCGTATTGTTGCATTCGCTATAATTTCTACCTTCATAAGAGATGCGTAGAAATTAACCAACAAGAATGTGAAATACAACACCCTTGCTACTCGCATCACCCAGTTTCTATTTAATATCATGGTGACAATTTCATCTGTGATCAGTGTAGAGATTTGTGCGGTGGCAGTTTTATGGCAATTTGCAAAAAATGTGACTTCAAAATTGATTTCAAATGTGCTTTTCTCAGAGATACTACGATTCAAAGATCAACTGGAGATGAGGTGAAGACCCAAATTAGGTATTTTAACCACGATCTACATCTGCTAAGTTTCTTCAATTGTACTGATGACATTAATCCAAAATGTGAAGGATGCGGATTGCAACTTTCAGGCCCATGTTATGGTTGCCTTGAATGTTCAGTGTATTTGCATAAATCTTGTGCAGAACTGCCACAAATAATACAACACCCGTATCACCCTTTTCACTGTCTTCTCCTTGAAAATTCTAAAGAATACTGTAAAGCTTGTCGGAGATTTCCACGTGGGCTGAGTTACCGATGTTGTTGGTGCCCTTCCTTTTGCCTTGATACCCAATGTGCCATCAATAATTTGGGGGTAATATCTGCACTCAAGAATAAAGAGTACCACCAACATGACCTCCATTACTTTGTGGCTCCAGAATGTACAGAATTTCAGTGCGACATTTGTAGTGAGAGATGGGGGGGATCTTTCTACCTTTGTATGGAATGCGACTCATATTTTCATATGGAATGCATTGGAATTCCAAAAGAAGTGAAGCATGATTATCACATTCATCCTCTAACTTTCATAGATCCATTAACAGAGGATGACATTGATGAATCTAAAGATCAGTATTATTGTTATACTTGTGAGAATAAGAGGAATCCAAGACATCATGTTTATTCATGTCATCAATGTGTTAATACCGGTCATATTTTCACAGCTCACATTGAATGTGTATTATCAAGTGAGGTAAAACTTTACTTGGTCATTTTTTTTTGCTATTTTTGTAAGATCCATGTCTTATTCAACTATTTTATCATCTTTTTTACTTGTTGTATTGTGTAGTTAAATGAAATTGAGCAAAGCCACATGACAAAGGAACACGATGAAGAAGATAATAACCTTGAAAGGGTCCCTAACTTGTGTAATCGTTCAATTAGTCCACGGTGCATGAGGCAACTCCTGGTAAGTATCTATAAACAACTACCACATTTTAATATGGTATGATAGGTACAAAAATTTACTAGTCATTTATATAATAAATTGAATAAATAAAAAATGTAAATTCAATGCAAATAGTATATTAAACTACTACTTTATTCTAAACTATCAAT
>JANIIA010000192.1:50105122-50116898 GCA_027478495.1 Erythroxylum alaternifolium
GGCGTCCACCAAATTGACTTCAGCGCTGAAAGGATTATTGTCTACCTTAACCATTTCCACTTTATCGTCATGCCAGAACAATAAGAACTGGTAAAGGGAAGATGGCACACACATATTGGCGTGAATCCAATCTCTGCCCAGAAGTAACTTGTAACTTGCATTTGTGTTGATTATAAAGAAAGCAGACACACGTCTTACTCCCCACTGTTATTTGTAGCGGAATTACTCCCAATGTTCTTGTCACGTTTCCAATCACCGCAGTCATCACTAAGTCCGTAGCAATGATATCCTTTTTTTTTTCCTAAGCCCCAAGAACACTTTCAAGAGAATCACGTTTACAGCTGCTCCATTGTCCACCAAAACTCTGTTCAGTGGCCTCCCGTTGATACGAGCCCGTATGTATAATGGCTTAGTGTGATTCACTGTTATCGACTTGTCGAATGTCAGAGTTTTGCTGTCCTCAGTCTCCTGCGATTTCTCTGAGAATTTTTCCGCTGCATTTTGTTTTTCTTTTGCAGCTCAGATATCTTCTTCATCTTTTGGCTTGTCCTCCGCTTCGTCATCAAGATCGACACGGCAAAAAATAGCTGGCAGCAACACAGAAGCAGCTCCCACATAATAAACATGGACATCACCAACATTGAAGTAACTTTCTACTTGTTCCTCTGCATCGTCATCCTCTGTTGCCTTCCTTCCAAATTTATTCTTCTGAATTCCTTCTTCACGGTGCTCAACCATCTGCTTGGCAATGTTGGCCAGCTTCTTCCCTTTATCAAGCATCTTTTGTTTCTCTACAAAGTAAGCCATGACTTGAACTTGAAGTTTTATTTTTAGATCTTCTTTTTTCTGGAAGTCTCTCTGCTAACTTATTGCGTTGCAACCCTCTTTTTCTTGTTTTAGCACTTTTCTGAGCAGCAGTAAGCATTTTCTTTTTATTCTTCCTTTTACTGTCCACCCGAATTCACTCTCCAACTTTCTTGGGCATCGATGACTTAACAAATTTCGGGTGGTTATCAGTACTGATGACCACCTGGTCACCGATCCTTTCTAGTGTACTTACTCTCTCCTGACTTTTAGAGGCAGTGGTCAGGTTGTTTTTTCTTTTCCACATATTCCACCTTTTCAGCCTCCAAACTTGATTCGTTTGATTCTGGCTCCTTTTCTGGTTGAGTCAATTCCTCGTGTCAACACTTGCTATATTCATTGACCCCACCGGAAATAGATTTTTGTCAATGAGCATTGCCTCTTTTGGGAACTTGAGAAATTTCCTGTTGATACGATCCTGGATCACGTTCCTAAAGGCCCAACACATGTTAATGGAATGAGTTCACACGTTATGATATTTGCAATAGTCTTTTCATCTCCTCCTTGGTAGGCAAAACGTGATCTTCTAACAAAGAAATAAAATCGATTTTCATTAGATAATCGAAAATTTCAGATGTTCTACTTACATCAAAGGTGCACTTGTTCCCCCTCTTGTCGCCATTTTGTTGCATTTTAGGAGGCATCTTTGCCAGTGTGGGCATACTATGCTCCCAGTATCCGATACGGCAACTATAGCAACTTCTACTTTAGCGTTATGAACTTCATTGAAATAAGTCCCCATAATCTGCTTTTTCAGCTTATCGTCTTCTTTGAACAACTCCTCGTATTCTGTCACTTTCATAGCCAACTAGAAAAAGTCTCTAAAATCCATGCTTTGAAACTTTTTCCTCAGCTCCAAGACCAAACCTTTTTGCGTCATCTTCGCGAACTCAGTTTTTAGAATATTGATCCTGCACTTGTTTCTCATTATTTTAAACCTAGCAATGAAATCGTCCGCCTTCTCTCTAATACACTGAGTAAGCCTAGACAAATCTGCAATACTGACTTCGAGCTTACTTCTGTAAAATTGAGTGTAGAAGAGTCTTGTCATATCTGCCCAACCAAACACGGAGTCTCTTGGCAATGACACGTACCAAGAGAAAGCAGCTCTAGTTAACGAATTTGGGAACAATTTCAAAAGCAGATACTGGTAGTTCTCAAAGCTAGAAAATTCCAAGCATTGAGTGGTGAACCTCACTATGTGCTCGATAGTAGACTGTCCATCTTCTCCATAAAACAATGTAAAATCTGAGATTTTTACGCCTCTAGAAAAGGCTTCCCTGTCAATGAATTCAGGATAAGGCTTCCTAAATTCAGGTCGAGCAATTTAATTGAACCCGGGCCCATATAACTCTTGGGCAATCTCGCGCAGCGCATCCCTGGTAACGTGATCTATCGTCTGAGTGTTTTGCCCATACATTGCTTGGCCTATGGTCACGGGCTGCTGAACTGCCTGGTGACCTGTACTCCTTAGGAATGCCTGCATATGGTTGGTCACCAGACTCCTATTGCCCCCTGAACTCATTCTCACTTCATAAAGGTAAAGTTGAGTCGCTGATCCAGTGTAGCTATGGAAATGAATAGGGGTCTTGTCGTTGATAGACACTGGAGGCAAAGTAGTTTTCAGTGTCTCATCCCTTTTGTGTGGTAGCTAGTAGGTGGACACCGGCTGTTTCTCCTTGTTGGGGCTGTTAATCCTGGTGGATTGCTCCCCGAGCTCCTTCGCAGGAGAAGTTTCTCCTAACTTGGCAACATTGGCTGCCGACTTCTCACTTTTAGTTGGAATGGCCATAAGTGCAACTGAATGATTTTCTACTGCCACTGGTAGCTTGCTGATTTGTGATTCAGTTTGAAGCGGTGGCTTGTTTAACCCACCTCCGCCTATGCTTTTGTCTTTCTCCGACATGGTAGATCCACTGATCGCAGCCAAAATCTCTTTGTGATTACACTGCGTCGTGTCAACCAAAGTGTTCAAAAGAATGTCAGTTTTAGCTGTCGATTTTTCTATGACCTCCAGAACCTTCATTAAAAGGATCTCAGTGTTACTTACCCGACTTAACTCAACAGATTGAGCCTGATCTTTCTGCACTATTGTTGCAATGATTTCCATGTCATCATCTCTACTTATGGAAATGTCAATACTCTTACTAGATCGTGTTTTCCCCATTGCATGGTCCCACCAGGCGTGGCAAAAATATGTTTGCCTTTATTTTGATTGAAGGTTAATATGTAGCCCTTTTTTGCGGTGTGAATGTGTTTGCAAGCGTGCCAAGAATTTAAAGTGATTCTAAACTAGGAAATAAGGAAAAAAGTTATTGCGACTCGTAATTTAAGACTGAAATCAAACGATTATGTATGCTAGAAAGGGACCAAAAAATATAACATAAAAGAACTTTGCTTTATTGATAAACAATTTGGCAAAACACAATGACGAAGAAATTGAAAATTACTGATGACAATTAAAAAGAGAAGACTATGCTAACAAACTAGAGAATTGCTGAAAAAATAAACTGATAGATTTGCTGGGATGTCAGGCTTTTGATATGTGAGATGTTGGACCTCTTTTTTCTGCTTCCAAACTTCTATTTATAGCCAAAACTGATGGGTGTCCAACCTTGATCAAACTTGCAATCTAATAAAACCTTATCCTGCCAGATAGAGATAAAATTTGGCCTGGTGTCTATCAGGTTTATCAGCTTATCTCCTTACTATCCTGGACTTCAAGACTCCCACTCTAACTCAAATTCTATTGCTTTCCTCTTTGCTAGACATTGGATTTTTGATGGGTCAAGATCAGTGGATTTCTTTTGGACTTCGAACCATGGGCTCTCTTTAGGCTTCGAGTTTTTGGCCCAAAACAGTAAAAATAGGCCGAACTTATTTTTCGGTGTAAACACTCTCTATATGAAAATAATAAACTCATATTCTAGAGATTAACTTTTGAATAAATTATCCAACTTTAAGCTTCAATGGCTGCACAAACTTCTTTAGTGGAGATAAGGGGAAGAAGAAGAAAAGGAGAATTTCAGTGGAAAAAAGCAGTCATTCTCACCTTCAAGTTCCAACAATTACATCAATGTCTTATTTGGAGATGGAAGGGGAAAAAAAAAGAATATCAAGACGGAGAAGACGGAGAAAACAAGTTGTTTCAAACGTAGTTTACATATTTTCTCTAACCTTTACCATATTTTTATTCTACTTGGCTCAAATGATCATAGATGGCCGTTATAATTGATCAGAAAATAATTTTTTAATTACAACTTGAGGCATGTTAAGTAACAACTGTGTCACTAAATTATATGCTGCATACAAGTCAACTAATTAAATTTATCGCCCAAGCCAAAGAAGGATAAACTTGCCTTCATAAATTGCAAGTGAAGTTAAATACTCGTTTTTTAGGTCTTATAACTGGTATCACCAAAATGTTTATACTTTATGCTTTCAGCATTTTTAAAGGGTGGCTAGCCGCTACTCCCGGCATAGCACTCTTTTAATGGTTTACAATTGGATAGTAATGATTTGATTTAACCTTCTCTGTTGCCTATCATGGTTGCCATTATTGCGTTTTAAAGGCTTTAATTGTTGCATATTAGTTGTACCCTACCAAAACAACTCAAGTTAATTGTTAAGTTATATCAACTTAAAATCCTTTTTATTTAATTTGTTTCAAGCCTTTTGTTTCATTGTTTTAAATTTTGATGACGAAAAGCTATCAATCTTCATAAAATTTTCTGCTTCTTCTTTTTAAATCACGTATTTGTATGGTTTTAATGAAGAGGTGAGTTACAATGAATAAATTAAGAAACTTATTCATTGTACTATATTATTTAATTTATTGAACAATACTTGTGATCTTAATTTATTGAACACTACTTGTAATCTTGAATTTTCATGAATTTTTAGGGAAGTAATTTCTTTTCAGAACCCAACGCAGGACAATGTGAAAATACGTTTTCCTTTCGATTTACATTCTTTAATGTGACGGCAGTTGGTGGCACGTCAACAATTAACTTGTATTGTCAAGAAAAGTATCGTTGCTGTATGAATAGGATGTTACGTATGACAAGAAGCCATGTAAACTTTCCTCCAGCCACCACGATAGCTACACGAGATTAAAGATTTATTTAAGGGGCATGAGCTATAGAGCGAAATCACAATTAAGTCTTAGGACCAGCACATCACTAGAAGTTCTTTCCGATTCTCAGCTTTGTTCTCGCCAAATCTTAGCATTCTATCGAAGCCAGAGGCGGCATAAAGCTCCAAGGAAATGGTCCTATACTTCCTTGATATTATATACAATGGCAAGAATGTTGGAAAACGACACATCGGCTATATATTGTGGCAGCTGAAGGAGCTAATAGAACCATCTTATAGCAGGCCAGTTCCATTTCGGGAACATAAATAGCAGGTTTTGATGATCCCATTTCACTTGACAAGTAACAATCTTCATTCGATATCAGTTGGAACAGCACAGGGCATGTACGTGTACGATACCAAAATTACCTTCACTGTGTCGCTAGGCCTCACCTTTGTTCTTGACAACACTCGCCATCAGGGAAATTTTGTTGGAACCAACCCAAGTATGGTAAAGATTAGAGACATATCGGTGGTTGGAGGCACTGGAGATCTCTTGATGCATAGGGGTGTTGCAACCATAAGGACTAATTTATTTGAAGGTGAAGTTAAATTTAGGTTGCGTGTTCATGTCAAATTCTACGAATGTTGGTAGAATAACACACAGAATCCAGTATACTTGTGATATTTTGAGTGAAATTTCGTGTGGTTTTGTAGCATTTGCATGGTGTCAAGAGTGTCCTTCCAGGACATGATTGGAGGACCGGCAAGTGATAGTAAAATAGGTATGTTTCTTCAGTTCCCTTTCCCAAACTCAATTTGGAGTCTTAACGTATATAATATAAAAAAATATTGCTCTAAGGTTTTTTTCAAAAAGTAGACAAAAAAGGATGACTATTTGATAGAGAAAATTAGGCTTCAATATTATTCAACTTCATTAACCCAAAGCAGCAACCTTCTCGCCTTTTCCTCAACATTTTTCCACAGCCTTTCCCTTGATCACTTGTAATATGTCACTACCCACAACCCATTTTCACCACTTCTGTACGTTGAAGATAAACTATTATTACAATGAAAGCATTGGCATCGAGGAGATCAGTTCAAGTCGGATTAAGGTGACGCCGTTTGTCTAATGACTCTTTGGGTTAGAGGAAATGTGAAATAAGAGATAATAACATAATGGTTAATGAGAATGAAAGAAATTAATAAAGAGGATTCAATTTTTAAAATAGTTAAATATTAAATTATTCTTTTATATTTCATTTTAAAGATGAATCAACTCTTTAAGTTTTAAAAGTAAACAATTAACTCTTTCATAATTTAATTTTCACTTAAATATTATCAAATATTTTATTTTTAATCATATTTCCTTATATTTTATTTTAGCTTTCAAAATTTTGCCATTCATTCTTCAATTAGATCCTTTTTAGTTTTCAAATTTTAATTTTAAAAGTTAAAAGTAAAATTTAATTCTAATTTCATTGTTCTTCTAAATATATTTTTTTATTAAGATGCTTACATTTTCAATTTTCAATTTTTATCTTTTACTTTTTTATTTCTTAAACTATTTAAGAAATCGATAACTCGATGTAAATTTCAAATGGAATTAAGAACAAGTTATCAAGTTCATTCCTAAATTTTTGGATAAAGTTATATTTCTTAAAGTTATTTAAAATATAGGTTATTGAAAATGATATAATACGCAAATTTTATATTTATTTAAAATAACATTTAAATTAAAGAATTATCTAAGACTAAGTTTTGAAGGTTAAAGAAGAATAATAAAGTAAAAGGATTTGATATTGTCTAATAGCTAATCAGGCTGGAAATTAAAATATTGAAGGGTTAATTATTTAATCTTAGATACGAAATCTCAAATGTGAAATAAGTAGGAGCTATTTGATATTTAACTCTTTTTATTAGGCTAGTTGTATTTTATTGCTTTAGAAAGAAATAGTGAGATAAATGGACTAATTACAAAGAGTACTGTATTATATTCTGGGTATTCCAAATAGTTAGGATGAGATGAATGTTTAGATTATAAATGAGATCATTTAGTATCATTTTACGGTAAATTATATTTTAAATCTAGAACTTTGTATAGTTTTATAATATTAATTATAATTATTAAATTAATAATTATATTTTTTTTTAATTTGTTAAAGAATTAGTTTGTCATTAATTCTTCTATTAATAGTATTGACATTGACGGTCAGTTTACATATTAACACGCGCAACATGTAAAATAATTAATAACGCTTCCCTCTCATATTTAATCTTCACGGTTCTCTCCTTCTAGCCTCTTAACAATTGCTATTAGACTATCTTATATTGGCTAAACATGAAAATATTAAAAATTTTATAAGTGATAAGGGTCAATTATTTGAATGACTAGTTCTAGTCATTTTAACAATGATTGACTTAAGCCCAATTCTTGTTAATGGATTCTACATTTTACCTATATTAAAAATTCTAATATAGTATTAGAGTAGGTTTGATTCGGATTATTAATTTCCCAATTATCCGTTTGGATCACTAGTCCTAGCAGTTCGGTCCGGTTACTGTTGCGTTTATTTCAAGTGACAACTGGATATCCAATCCTAGTTGCATTTGAGGGAGAGTGTTATATTATTTCATATTGACTAAACATGAAAATATTAAAGAGTTTATAAGTAGTAAGGATCAACTATCCAAATGACTAGTTCTAGTCATTTTAACAATAGTTAACCTAAGTTCAGTTTTTGTTAATGAGCTCTATACTCTACCTATATTTAAATTTCTAATAATTATATTGTCAGGGATGGCAATAGGTTGGCCTATAGGATAGCCCACCATTTTTTTAAAAATAATTGTCAAAGTTAAAAATATAAAAACAAAATTTTTTTAATTAGGTTCAAACCTAGGTTATCCAAACTCAAGCCTAATCAAGACCTAATTATTCTAAGCAAAACAATGTCGTTTTGTTTGAAATAATTAAACTTGAGGTTAGTTTGGATTTGATTCTGACTTATAAATCAACCTATTAAAAACACCTAAATTTAGACATTAGGACAACCCATTGTAATCCTTCTATATCATGGTAGATTTCATTAAGGGAGAAGAGAGTTTTACATGCGAAAGGGTTAATTAGTAGTTATTGAGGAAGTGACATGAGAATAATTGTTGTCGGGTACTCTTTATTAGGTTTACAAAGTCAGCAAAAGAAAATCATTATCTTGTTGATCCCTTCTTTCTCTGCTTGCGTGTCTACTAATTTACCTTGAAAAATCATAAAAAGCTCTGCAAGATTTTTTTTCATTAGAACCAAAATTGTAAAATTTAATCTAACGCTTTGATGTTATTGATCATTACATGGCAACATACGAAATTTTTGTTTACGTACATATCCAAAATTCAAGATTTGTCTTTCGTTATTCTCGTTCAGGCCTGAATTATTTAAAGACTAAAGATAAAGAGCCTTTTTCATTGTCCAAGTCGTGCAAGATAAAATGAGATTCATGTTGAACTAATATTTCCTTTTCATCATAAATAATTCTTTCGACTGTTTCGCTTTTAAGTGTACCGTTAGTTTATATGAAAAGTTTCAAAAAATCAAAGGCTTACTGAAATTTAATCCAAGACAAAAAATGAGGGGAGCAACGAAGAGGGATTTGACGTGGAAGAGAGTAATGACTTTAAAAGTTAGTTCTTCAAACTTTTTTAATTACTTTAAATGTCGTGTGCGTTCTTGTTTGATGATGACAAACAAAATAATAATACTAAAGATAGAATAGTGAGTAGAAAGGTTGGAATGATGTGAGGAAGAGGAAGGCAGTTAGTGATTCCTCGGTCTTATTCTATACATATAGTTGGGCCCTGACGTTCGTTAATGGGCCTCGGACCCCTGGCTCATACAAGTGTAAACAGTATCTTATTAGTTGGTAGAATTTGAAAATAACGAGTTTTTGTGTTCGAATGTTATTCCCCCAAGTACCAATTTTATTATTGAGTTTTCTTTTACATTCAAAGTTACGCATCACCCGTCCAACCTTATTGGCTAAGAAAGTCTCGTTCAATCATTATTTTAGGCGTGAAAATCAAGTTGGCAGAGAAGGAAAATAGGTCCACGAAAAAACACGAAGTCTGCTGGTGGTCTCACCCATTTACCCTTTGCCTATAATTCCTTTAAAGCCAAGCTTGAGTGCATAGTTTATAACAAGATCAACTTTTACGTACTCCGACTCCTATATAAACAAACCAAGTTTTGCCTATTACCACCATCCTTTCCAAGTAACACCATCTCACACATTTCCACGTACTCCAGCAATGCAAGCTAAAAGGCTAAGTTTCGCTCTCTTTCTTCTTATCTTGCTCTTTACATCCAACGCCTTACCAACCCGAAAAGTCCGTACTCCTAAACCCTGCAAAAGTCTAGTCTTTTACTTCCACGACATCATTTTCAACGGCAAGAACTCAAAAAATGCAACTTCAGCAATTGTAGGTGCACCCGTTTGGGCAAATAAGACAATATTGGCTGGTCAAAACCATTTTGGAGATTTGGTGGTGTTTGACGACCCCATTACCTTGGACAACAATCTGCATTCAAGGCCCGTAGGTCGTGCTCAAGGCGTCTACTTCTACGACAACAAAAGTATCTTCACCTCTTGGCTAGGCTTCTCTTTTGTTTTCAACTCCACCCAACATAAGGGAAGCTTAAACTTCGCAGGCGCTGATCCATTAATGAACAAGACTAGGGACATTTCGGTAATTGGTGGTACTGGAGATTTCTTCATGGCTAGAGGAGTTGCCACTTTGATAACGGATGCATTTGAGGGTGAGGTTTATTTCAGGCTTCGGGTGGATGTTAACTTGTATGAATGTTGGTAATAATTACCCAACTTTGTTTCAATTCTTCGTCTCCTTTTAATGCATCAAAATTTTTCTTGTATTGTTCAAATGAAATGATGTTTTGTCAAGTTCCGAAATTAATTTGTCAACTTCTCTGTATATTCTTCCCCCAAAGGCTCGATTTGCTTTTCGTAAGAAATAGCTGAAATCGAAGGACAGGGGAAAAAAACAAAAAACTAGCTTTTAGAAAGTAATTATTCATAAACAGAGTGACAGCGTAATCGCACTGAAGTAGAACTACCAAAGCTTCAGTCTCATGCACAGCTGGGAATGGTAACTTGATATCTTTCTGGTAAAGAAAACGTCCCATCACGTGAAGAGTAATCTTATGGATTCACATAAATTGTTATCATAATTTCTTTTTGTTTAAACTATTAATTTGTCCATAAAATAGCTTGTGTGCAAACAAGCCTTTTTTTTTTTTCAAACACGAGTATCTATACCCATCTCAATGCAACTTAGTTGTAGTTTCCATTATCATCACACACACACAAAAGAGTAGATTACATAAATCTTTATATACTTTGTTTCTACATCAAGTATTTATTTCTTCATGTAATGGCTTTCGTGCAAACAACCCTATTTACATATAACCATCTCAAAAACTAGCAAATGTAACCAATTCAAGTTTCGAAAATTAATGTCTCAACATATAAAGAAATGTTTTGGTCTAAATAAAGCTTTTGACATTTTTTTCCATCTTTCTGCTAATCATTTATATATAAAATAGTTTCGATGAATGGTATAAAAAGTTATAAAACTTAATAGTTTTCTCGATAATATATGGTCCAACTTAGTTTATAATCAACTAAATACCAAAACTTTGTGTTTGTTGAATTCAAACTACATTTAACTGTAAGTTACTCAACATGATATCCCATTTAAGTTAGTGTATACGTTTCAAGTTAATATTATAAAATTTTAAAGCCCTTTTTGTTAAATCTTTAAATCGAATAATGATAGGATATTACTTTGTTTTACTGCTGTCTTTATCACAAAGACTGATCAAGATTGTTGTTATAGCAGGAATGTAAATGCGGAAAAATTAAAGAGATCAGATTTTACTCGGTTCGATAGCACACAGCTATCTACGTTCAAGGGTCGAAACTCACACACCGAATTTTACTAGTATCAAGAAAGAAGAAATACAAGAGATTGGGTGTACACTAACACCTGCAAGAGTTTTTCAAACTCTCTAGTACCCTCAGTATGTACTCTAGCACTCTCTGTTTTTCCCTCACTTGAAACACAGAAATGTAATCCTTTTGGAAGACTAGTAAAACGTACTGTACTTTCTGGAGCTTGAGGTTTGTGTATTTATAGGAGTTTTAGACAACTGATGCCTTTTGGTTCTTTGACTGAGTCAAAATGTATATTGTATGATGATATGCACGTGCTACTTTAATGTATCAGCCTTGTTCCTTATATTCTTGCATATCAGACCATTGCTTGATGTTAAGTGAAGTGCTGCGTTTTGGTTGTGTATTCTGCTTGTCCAGATAATGAGCTGTCCACGTGTATGACTAATGCCCCTTTATGCTGTGCGTTTTGAACTTTTAGTCTGGTGCCTTTTAAGTTTACTTCTCTTCTTCGAAGTCTCCAGAGCTATCTTCTTCACTTCACACACACGCACAACTCTTATCCGAAAAATCCACATATTTGTTCTGGATCTGAAGTGATTATGTGAGGGTTTATGGAGAGTCTTGTGTTATTCTTCACACAATCCAATTGAAATCTAATACCTTAACCGGATTTTGTCATTTGATTAAATCTAGTTTTTTTAATTTTTATTTATACCATTCATTCTTCATATTTTCTTAATTTGCTTATTTTATTTTATTTTATTTTATTTTATTTTAAAAATCAATTAATTTTAGATCGTCTGAGTAATTTTTCATCGTTTAATTTAATTGTCTTACGCGTTGGAAATTTTTCCCTTGGGTACGATATC
>JANIIA010000192.1:50134803-50145001 GCA_027478495.1 Erythroxylum alaternifolium
ATCTTTGAAGATTGGACCGATCGGCCTGTGGGTCATTACGACTGGGCTCGGGCCCAGCACGACCGACCCGACCAAGTATTAACAAACTGAACGACATGCTCAAATACGTTGCTCGTAAAGATGAAAATGGGTAGGGTCAGGCTATCAGCTAAGAGCCAAACCCAGACCAGATTTATTATTATTATTTTAAATTTAAAAAACGTCGTTTTGTTACTCTTAATTAGGCCTGGACAGTCCTGACCTCAGCCCTACCCGAAATTCGGTGGAGTTCAAACATTTCAACTCGTGATTCGGTCAACATGAATTCGGCTAGTTGATTTCGAACCGAGGTGAGCCCAAACCCAATTGCCATGCTTATTTGCTCAAGAGACTTTGTCCCGGTTGGTGGATTAAATCATGTGTGCGCATGTGCCAGTTAAGCTTGACAAAAAGATCTGACAGACGTAAAGTAAGAGTACCGTATCAGGAAAGAATTAGATGGGACCCCCAAAATCAAACATCTTGATCAAATCTACACCGCAAAATTAATCGCATTCCACCGAGCACAAAACTCTCGACGAACACCTCACAGTCTCTCTACTAAACCTCCCTTTTGTTCTAGGTTTTCAAGGAAAAAAACCCTCTCACAAATTTAAAAGTTTCTTCCATCTCCTCCGCTTCAAAGATCCGGCGGCGAAGAGGAAGACGGAGGAGTAGCAGAAGAGTCGGAAAGATGTCGACGGCTGAGGCTCCTATATGTTACGTGGGTATTACGAGGGAATCCGCTGCTTTTCGGCTCATGAAACAAATGGTATATGCTTTCCCATTGAGATGGTCTTTATGAATTTGATTAGGATTTTTTGTTGATTTGTTTGTTTATGTGCAGGGTTGGGAAGAAGGAGAGGGGCTAGGAAAAGACAAGCAGGGGATCAAGGGATACGTTAGAGTCAAGAATAAACAGGACACTGCTGGTTCCTTATCTTACCTGTTTCATTTTCCTCTTTTTCTTTATTTTCTTGATTGACCCAAATCAGGGTGTTGCTTGCTAGTCTAGTTGACTTGAAATGTTGAAACAGGTATTGGCACCGAGAAGCAAAACAGCTGGGCATTTGATACCTCCCAATTTGATAATATTCTCAAAAGATTGAAAGTGGTACGTTGCGTTAATTAGTCCAATTTTCAATCTGATTAGAACCAATTTCATGATATTGATGCTTTTCTTTCCAGCAAGCGGCACAAACCAGTACCACTAATGAAGGTATGGCATGTCCATGTTATTGTTAAGTTGCTGGGATTTTTGGATTATATTTCTTATTCTCTTTATGGTAGTAAGAGCACTGTTCTTTGTGGTTGACAGTTGCCGAGAAAAACAGCGCACGAGTCGGAGCTGAGATTGATGCATACACAGAGGTTCAGCAACCAGTTGTCAAGGCTACTCGAGCAAGAGGAAGGTTTGTTCAATCGGGTTAATTTATCATTGTATGTTCCCACACGGCCTTGGACCTCATGTCATCAGCTAGCGTGGCATGAAGGCTTAGTTGAGCTGAATTGTCCATGTGTATCACTTATCAATTCATTACTCTTACATCTTGTACTTAATTTCTTCGCCTTTTAATTTCTGTAATTTTTATCAGGTATAAAAGAAGAGAAAAGGGAAAGCATGTACGTGCATATTCTGCAAAGGACCTTGAAGCGATTCTTGTAAGTTTCACTTTGTGAAGTAGTTTTGTTCTGATAAATGAGGTACATCATAGAAGCAGCATGTCCCATATTTGTGTTATGCTATTTTCTGTCAGAATGTTCTAAAAGCATCTGCTTTTTATACCTTTTGCTGCAAATTTAAAATGTCTTACTTGTCTCAGGTGAAAAAATCTGAGGAGTCACCTGAGGCAAATTCCACTGTTGGTGGTGAAATCGAGTCTATAGAGCCGTCGGAGAATGAAGTTTGTTATCTTAAAGATGCTTCAACTGGTATTGAAATTGTTTTGATGCGATTGTAAATTCCTTTGTTTTTGTGTAGAGAATTGTATATTCTCATACTAGTTGTGTTTACTTCTGCTTTTCTTTTCTTTTTATTGTTTGACTTCTTAAAGGCATTTTCAGTATCAGGATGATGATTCTGTGATTGTTTGATGTCACATCTAGGCATACGGTCATTTCCGTGAGTGCTTTTCTGGGACACATGCAATTGCTTTGTGTGATCTTCAAAACAGGCTGTAATCAGATTAAGCTATCAAATTTTAAGATTCTTTATATGAGGTGGTTTGTTCTTGACGAGGCTTGCAGGGTAAATTGACGTTGTCACTTTGATCCATGGAAATCATGATTCAAATAAAAATAAGTTTATCACCCTTTAACACTTGTGTATCTGTGTGTGGACTTGTTATAATGTACTAGTAAATGCTTCTCAATATCTTTATGTTTCTCATTCTCATGATTTTGCTGCTTCCTGGAAATATATTTTCATTTATAACTTTGCTTTTCAGGAGATAAAGATGGAAAAGTTTTTCAAGAATGGTGGGGATCTAATTATGGATTTGTATCTGGAGGTTTTCTTGGGGGACAATCTAAAAAGAAGTCAAAAGCAAAAGAACATCAACATAATGAAAGAAGTGCCTTTTTTGAAGAAGATCAAGAGAATCTTTACAAACTTGTTCAAGTAGGTGTCCTATTTTAAATTTGTTTCACTTTCTTCAGTTCCTTTTTTCTTAAATTTTTGGACAGTATTTTCTGTGGATACTAAATTATAGATGTGGAAGAGATGAATTTGTTAAACACTTAATACCACCACCTGTTAAACACTTACTACCACCACCAATGCTTTTCTTGTTGCTATCAATATTTGAATGTATAGTAGCATTCACAGATATGAGAAGAAGTGGGACCAAGGTTTTTCTAACCATTGATGTCTTTCTCTGCTTTCGAGTGTATCTAGGACAAAGCTACGACTGGAAAGCAAGGTCTTGGTATCAAGGATCGGCCAAAGAAAACAGCTGGTGTTCACTTTCTGGGAAAAAAGACATCCTTTAGCAACAGTGATGATGAAGATTCTGCTTCTGGTGAATATCTGACTGATGATGACGATGATAAAGAGAAGGATTCTGTTGATGGAAATCCCTTAGCTGAGCAAAACTGTGATAGCATGCAAGCCTTGGAGAAAATTGATAAACAAAAGCTTCTTGAAGATGATAAAGAAAAACTTCGTGAAAATTATGGTGATCACATTCACTCAACAAAAAGAAAGCATGATCTTTTGGAAGCAAAAGCCATATGCGAACCAAAAGTGAAGTTGAAAAAGTTGTGTAAACAGCTTCTTGGTGAGGTCTGACATTCATCAGGGCTATAATACTATCCTTTTGGAATAAGAAAAAGATCATTTTCAGTAACTAACTTTGTATATCAGGTACATTCTTTGAAGCTGAAAAAGCTGAAAGTTCTTATTGAAGATCATGCACCATTAGTTTTCTCAAATTTTGGTTCCAAGAGGGATGCTCTTGGTTACTTGAAAAGAAAGGTACATAATGTGTGGATACTCAGTGGCAGTCTCGTCCCCCCATATTGTTGGAGAAAATTTTGAGCGCCTTTTCATGTTGCAATCTTGTCATTTGTTGAAATTCCCTACTCATTTCAAAATTTTCATTTAGATGATGACTATGCTGTAGCTTTTTAACATAGACTTACTATTTGTTAGCATTCTTTTGACAAGCTATAAGATACACTTTGCTGCGACTTTGATCTCCTTATGTCATTTTTCTTGTTTCTCACATATTCTGGTCCTGGTTGCAGTTGGAAGGTAGTCCGACATTCTTTGTGAATGGGAAGAGAGTGAGTCTCGCAAGAGCAGCATAAAGTTTTGCCATTATTTAGATGTCTTCAGCAGATTATTGCAGCTGGGGTATTCATAAGCAATGGCATACTTGCACGGCGTATTTATTGGATTCATTCTAGAAATGAGGTGTTTTCTTATGGGGAAAGATGACGTGTCCAATTTATTCAAACCGTTACTCCAAGTTATATGTAGTAATTATAAATTTTTGGTAAAAAGGCTCCTGCTTGTGTCTTCTTGTAAAATTGCCGTGGCATCAATGTTGGTAAGATGATTATTTTGCGGAGTTATAGAGAATTATTGAAGTGATGCGTTGAGAAATAGAAAATGAGCAAAAACTATGGTGGTCTTTAGGAGTATCACTTTTGATAGCATTATAGGTACATTGCCACTTCGAAAGCGTGAGCTACCTAATATGAGGGTGGCTCAATGGTTGAATTTTGCACGTTTTGAGCATTGAACATGAATCGAGAATTATTGTGTATAGGAAGCAATTCCAATTTTTGACATGAAAACTTTTACATTTATTCTGGGATTGTCAAAACCTTAAGAGTTGCTACAAGTATCGTCGCTTACCAACCAAATTGACCAGCAGTTAGTTTCCCAACGATTTTGTTCCCATATAAAGTTATTTCGTAGGAATAGTGCCATACTATGCTTTTAAATTTTGATTGCCAAGAGCTACCTCGTTCAGCTTGTGTGCAAACAAATGCATACTAAATAGTTTCACGTATGTATTAGTTATCTGTACATGATAATCCAACAGTAAGTGCTTATTATCAGCAGACATGCCTTCTTTCCAGCTTAGAAGTTGTCCGTACGTTGATGTTTACAACCTAAATGTACCTTGCCTGGACAATTTTCTGGGCGATGTATTTCCCCAAATAGTCGTAGCCATGGACGAAGAGAGATTCTATCTCTGCTCTTTTGCCACCCTCAATCATTAACATCAACTCTTCTTTGTGATTCACCTGCTAATTACCAATTAGTATAAACAGTTCCTACATCGTATAAGCAAATTGGAAACAATCGCATCCACCTTTTGCGATGTGTCCATCAAAATGAAGAACTACCGTGCGTTGCGATTTTTAAGATTCAATTTTAGTAGGTGTATAGAGTGAGGCACGTGTGTAGTTATTATGCTTTTTTGAATAATTAGAATAATCTGAAAGAAAGGTCAGTAATCCAGGGAGCCTGCAACCGTACCTGTAAGATTTCTGAGGACAATAGGCTTTTAGCAATCTGGAAGTCCCGTGGCTTCAGTGGGATTAAAGACTCTTCAGGTATGAGTTCCAGATCCTCTGCCCGTAGCCCCAACCATTTTACGTTGCATGCTGAAAATTAGCACCAAATCAGTTTATGCTACTAGATTCGGAAACCTATGGATGATGTTCAAAATGGTGAAAAGCACCATATCTGTATGCTTCCAATCCCATTCCTACACTTCCGAACTTGAAGGTGCACAGTATCCCTAGTCCAGCTGGGTTCCTTATAAAATTGACCCAAGAGTTACTAAAATATTCGTATCTTGTAGAGGAAAAAGTGTGGAAAAGTTATCCATACCAGTCAACTAGCGCTAAGATCGGCAAATCAGGAAAAGCTCGGGTGATCCGATGAAGAAGAAACCTATATTGCATTTGATACTGTGCTAGTGATTTACATAAAGCATCTGCAAAAACATTAACTAAAACTTCATATTGCTGCTTTAGAGAAATATTAATAAATTACCTTGTGGCTATATCTGGGTACCCTTTAGCTGTTATGAGAATGCTCGGAATCTGATTGAACACACGATCTTCAGCCAAACGATGAAATATTGCCTGCTGTACGAGCACGGTAAATATTACTGCTTTGAAGCTGGTATCCAATTATACTACATTTAGAAAAACTGCCTAGATACCTTCTCGACTACGATGACATATCGAGCATCTGTATTCATATTCAGTTTGTCTAGCAAATTCAGATCACCAGAAATTGCATACCCAGAAGATCCACACGTAGAACAATCAATAACCTCTTGGTCAGGCTCCTATAAACGATTTCCAGAAGGAAAGATCAAGAATGGATCCATCTCAACAGGTAGACAAACAGAAATCAGAAGAAATAACGGGCCTGCAATAACAGGCGTCCAGCAACAACTCCTCTGCTAGAAGCCATGATTCCAAGGCTGAATCGACTGCACTGAAGCAAAGCCACAACATCTGCAGTCACAAATCAGTTCGACAGTAATAATCAGAGCCAATCAAAGAAATCACTTGGAGTTTGGTCTACAATCCATTTTGGTGCTTTCATATGTACCAAAAAATGAAAAGAACCAACTTACGGAAAAAAACAAAAAATAATATCAGTTGACAAAGATAGGTCATGAGGTGAGAGATCAACAAACCTTGTATTGTCCTATTAACCTGCAACTGAGATGAGAAATAACTAGGTGAATCACATAATAACTTGTAAAAGAGCTCCCTCTGCGTTACTTGCTTTCCCTGAACCAGAATCTGCAAGCACAATCCCGTCACCTTCCACACTGCACAAGCAAAAAGAACCCGAAATAAAACTTAAATCTCTAAAGAAAAAGAATAAAACGAGACCTGAAATTGGTTCTTGATCAGTGAATGTACCTCTAACAAATGCTTTGGCAGCATTTGCTTTCATGAACGACCTTTTACAGAACGAGTGAGAAAGGAAAATCCACGAATCATCACTCAATAACCCTTGGCTCACTAGGGTGTTACTGGATTTCCGGTGTATCTAATAAGTTTAGACATAATAAGCTTACAATTTTAACCATATCATGCTCATGCACACAATTTTCACATTAAAAATAAAATAAAATTGATTTCGTTGTCTCATAGAATCAAATGAAAGTGAAAGAAGAGAATAGAACTCAAAACATACGAGAGGAAGCTGAGAGATGGCGGGATTGGAAGAATTCAAGATCTTAAGAAATCTGAGGACTGCAACTTCAATTCTGGCTCGGACCTAAACAAGACGAGAAAATCAAAAGCAAGCACAATTAGAAGAGTGTGGAATAGATGGCGAATGGTAACCTCGGAAGGAGGGAGGAAATCGGCGTAGCAGAGTTGCTGATCGGAGAAGAATTTCATGGACGGTTTGCACGGAATCGGATGATTGCTAGATCAGTATTTAGCGGGAGAAACTGCAGGCGGTTCCTTTTTCAAATTTTGTCATGAGAAAATTTTATTGGAGACCCGATTGTGTTTAACAAATACGTTTTAGAATAAACTTAGCAATATATAATTATATATTTGATCACAGTTATTCAAAATGATTATTTCAATGTTAATAATACCGTACTAATATTAATACCGGATTTAATTATAATATGGTACTGCATCATGGGTATCATTTCTGGAAATTTTTAAATTTATAAAGTAGTCTTTATATTTTTTTAAAACATTACCATTTCTTTAAAAATTATAATAATGGAAATTTAAAATAACAAATCTATTTATTTTTATTAATATTATTTTTTTGTATATTTCATATATAAACAATAATTACAATTAATATAAAAAATTATTTAATCATCATACAAATATAAAATTAGTGACAATACAAAGTACTCAAAATATTACAATTTTAACATATAATAAATAATAATTACATCAAAATATTGAATAAAAAGAATAATAAATATTCATAATTCTTTAATTATTACAATTTACAACAATAGTTCATGTCGAAGAATCAACTAGAAGTAAAACCTGAAACAAAGATATTTATAATTATATTACATATATAGAATTTAACATATATATCAAATCGGTTTTAATATTTTTAGTACGTAAAATATTTTTAATTATTTTAATACGACAAAAAGCATTAGAAAAAAATTGTTTAAATATTTTCTGTACAAATTTATTTTTAATTATTTTAAGGCAACAAATAGTATTTTTAATTGACACTAAATAAGACGAGAGTTCTTAGTGTTTTATCTTTACCATATAAATGAACCGTGGGCAATAAAATTTAAAATACTTCCGCTAATTGTTGTCCACTATCATTTATCTAGGCCATGAAAGCTACTCAGAAGCCTCCTTTTCTTCTATGTCGCTTGTGTTTCTTCTTCCCTTTATATACTCTTCACTCTTGAGTGAAGTTGTCCACTATCATTTATCTAGGCCATGAAACCTACTCAGAAGCCTCCTTTTCTTCTAATGACTTATAAACACCTATGAAGGGTATAGTAGTCAACTCTCTTGAAATAACTACCAAAGGTAGTTACACATATAACGGGTATGTTTGGAAGAGGGAGTTTTTGTTTTTTCTTCTTTGTGAGATATACAGAGAAGAGTAATATACAACAAAAGTCTCTGCAATAAAAGTTCAGAAATGGTTCTTTAATCGGTGGAATTTTGACAATAGTCCAGGTATGTGATTATCTGTTATCTATGCATATGAAATGATCCTGTAGTTAACATGATTTACGTAATTGTGTTGTTTCTTCATAATCTAACATTGGTATCAGAGCAATAGGTTAATATATGCATGCTAACATCGGCCATTGATTATTTGTGCATACTTATATGCATTTTATGTGATTGGAACTTGGATATTAGAAGAACCCATCTCATGCTCCACTTTGATTTGTATATTTTCTAGAATGGGCGTATGAAGTTTCTGGACTTGTGTTGTTGTTTTTTGTGGATTCTGGTAAACAATTGTTGTTGCATTATTGAGAACATATGTTTAATAACACTCTGTAGATGAAGAATGTCATGCAAAAAGGTTTCGCTGGAAGATCCTAAGTTATGTAGAGTTCATATTTTTTTTATTTTTAAGAGTAGGAGGTTAAATAGAAAGAAGAAACAGAGATTTGTCCTCCTCGTGGATAACACTGATCACTTTAGTTTGGTAGAATTTTTTTTACGCTGTTGGCCATGCAATTTTGTAACATTTTGGACTTAAGATACTTCCTGTTAACCCACCCATAAAGTCTCTTTGTGAGAAATATGTGAACTCTAAACAAATAACCCAGCGTTGAAGGGACGATGTACAGTGCTCTTAGCAAGGAAGGGGCGCAGAGACGAGGACACGTTTTGTCCTCTCAATCAACCAATTTTAATTTCTAATTAAAATAAATTAGTTTAAATTAAAAAATTTTATGATATAAAAAAAACTACTTTATTTTAAAACTAATTAAACTAATTTGTTTAGTTTAAATAAACAAATTTGTTTAGTTAAAATAAACTTAGCAATAAACTAAATTTCGTTGGTTTATTTTCTAATTAAATTAATACTAATTTGTTCAGTTGAAATTAAATAGGAATTTCATTAGAAATTAGTTTCTAATTAGACCAAGATAAATTGATTAGTTCAATTATAATTTAAATTAGAAATTAGTTTCTAATTATATTTAAATTAGTCATATTTGAATATGTTTAGATTAGAAATAAGTTTCTAATTAATTAGATATCAATTGCATAATTTGATTAGTGCATTATATTACTAATATAATTAAATTATTTCCATATATGAGTATAAGTTCGCTATGTGTTAGACAAAATAATTTGTTATTTTGTATACTCTTCTGATTCCTGAAAATTTTGTTTTTTCAGAAAAATGCCTATTATTAAGCAAACGCCTAAACTTATTAGATGTGAGGCAAAGAAGAGACGAATTGGCTGCATATATGTACAGTTAGTCAACATGCGTTTAATGCCTGGAGATTATCTAACACAACATGTTATTTCAGTTAATAGCATGATACAAGAGTTATATTTTGGAGGTTGCCTAGCTTACGCAGATGTTGAAGTAAAGTACATGACTTTGCTTGCGACATTATCTGAACCTCAAGGCGAACTATTACGGATGCTTTGGAATAATATGCATACCAAGAAGACTTATAATTTGTTAGTGATGGCATTTATTAAAGAAATGAGTAGAAGGACGTTGATTAGGATTTTGTATCCTATAGGTCTTCCAATGGAAATAGTAAAAGCTATTGTACATCGAGCTTTGCGAACTATGTCATGCGAACTCGTGAACTCATTTTCGCGTAGGGTTCGTTACCTATAGATTATTCATAGGTTGTAGTACATTTACAAACAATATGTAGTTTTATAAGAACAAAGTCTTAATATTTATTTAATATGTTTACATAAATTTTATATAGGAATTCGTCTAGAGTAAAGCAATTAGGATTCGATTGTTGTATGAATGATGATTGAAGACATCTGTGGACTTTTGATTTCATAAGCAATTGTGATCGAATTATTTACTCTATGAATGATTAACATGGCATTAAAGTGCATAAATATATCTTTTTCTTATTGTAGAAACTTAGTGTTTCAAAATGGCTACTGCTTCGAAGAATATTGTTGCTGAGCTCAATAGGGGTGAGAAACTCAATGGTGATAATTATGAAATCTG
>JANIIA010000192.1:50156232-50180467 GCA_027478495.1 Erythroxylum alaternifolium
TTTTTACCACCCCTCTTCTTGTCAGTCATATTTCAAGGATTGAAATTAATATTAGTCATAAACACAGAATTTAGCCTCTTATGAAGGGCGAATTGATAAAGTATAGTGGTTTGGTATATTTGCTCGAAGGCGAGCAAATGTCTGGTATGGGGGAATTTGATATGATGATTAATTTTCACTATTTTGATTTGTAATTCCCTTTTGTTGAGTGTAAATTGAGTTCAACCTAATGGACTTACTCATCTTTTGTTATTAGGAAGTCTTGAGCATTCTTGGAGCTGATTATAAAGTAAAAAGTTCTGAAATGGATAGATCAGGAAAAAGATACAAGCTGGCAGAAAAATAAGTGACTAATCGTGGGCATGTGCAAGGAAAAGAAAAGCTTATCTGCAGAATCTGATTTCAAATCAGATTCGATCCATCAAGATCTTTATGATTTTGGGAATCAAGTGTTACCTTTTTTAAGGAAATTTATAACCTGAATATGGGGGGAACATATCTGCTAAAGATTATGATAAGATGAAGGAGGGAAGAGATCAAAAAGCATAAAAGACATTCACTGTTCATGATTTTTAATGTTCACGCATAGAATAGGCTGGGTTTTTTTTTGTTTTTACGTTTCTTTTCTGCAGATAGTTTCTTGTCAGATTTTTCTTACTTTAGGCTAGAATTTTTGTATTTTTTATAAAGGACTAGGGATGGAGACTTTATCTTTTGTTATTTTTCTATTTGCTCTTACTTTTGTTATGAATAGCTAAACATTTTTTCTTGGTCGAAAAGAACCTCGTTATCATCTGGTATGGTGAGATTCTAAATAAAGTTCTTTCATTGATGAATATTAAGTGTCTTCCGAATTGTTTGTCATGAATGAATTGATTGATTTCTAGAGTGTGCAATTACGAATTGATTTGTTTAATTTATAACTAGATTAGTAGAATATGATGTTCAGTCTTGCTAATCACAAGTAGCAATTAGGATTGTCATTTTTACGTTAGACTTGGAAATTCTAAAAAGATGTTTAACTAGATTAAATGCATGTCGTACATGTGTTGTCTTATTCATTGGTTTCTTAGTTTTTAAAGCTATTAATCAATTAAACTTAAAATTGTATCTAAGTTGTTGACTAATAAGAATGTTTATAATACATGTTTCTATTCATTTAATCTTAAGAAAAAACAAACTCCAATGAATGTTTGTTAATTAATTGAGTTTTATATTGAGGATCTATATTAGTTTGATAACGTCGGTAACTCAAAATTAAGATTTGTTCACTGAATTTCTAGATTTAAATATTTTTGTTAATTTTTATTTTCAGTCGATTTTAAATTCTTTTAATTTATGTCAATTCAAAACCCCCCATTTTGTTTTCAACTCGTTAACATTTTCTATTAAAGTTCCTCGTAGGAATGATCTCAATTTTTCACTAACTATATTTTTATTGTTAGAGTTGACATTAATTTAGTTACAAAAGACAGTAATGCTAGCCTGAGAAAAATTATTAATCCTGCACACGACGGATTTGTTAAAGATGGTGCTGTCTCCCCCTCTGTTAAACTGCTAAGAGCTGGAGCTTAATCGTGGTCAACCACTTTAATTGGATTCTTTTGGTCCAAGATACCTATAGTACTAGTTGTGAATGCTTGGGCTAAAGCTCGATGGGGAAGAAAAGTATTTGAAAAAGTCATGCTCCGTGAAAGATTGAACGATTTTGTTTAAGTTCAATGATGGGTCTAACCTTACAGAGATTGTGGAACAGAAGCCCTGACATACTGTTGACCAGCCCATTTTTCTTCAACAATGGCGACCTAGACTAGAGTTTGATAAGGGAGGGATTGAAGTTCTGCCAATGTGGGTACAGTTCCATAATCTTCCAATGGACCTATGGACAATAGAGGGACTCAGCTACCTGGTAAGCTCATTGCGGAAATCCACATGCATGGACACATAAACTGCAACATGGAGTGTATCTACTATGCAAAATTGTGAATTGAAATCCAAAGGAATTCCCCTCCTCTTGACAGTTTATCAATTTGAAGGCTAGGATAGACTGGTGAATTGGAAAAGGCAGAGGTTCATATCTCCTATCCTTTGAAGCCAAATGATTCTACTAAAAAATGGGTTCCTACTGGCAGAAAATTTAACGAGGTGGCATGAAGAACTTAATAGCTACTGAGAACAATGTGTCATCAAGTAGTCCAGAAGCAACAGAAGAAGCTAGACAAATATTGGATTCAAATTTTGATGGATTATCAACTTCAAGTTGCTCGATGAAATCAACAGAAGTAGTCCAGCTTGAAGCTGCACATATTGAAGTTTGAGAGGAGCATACCTTGCCGGTGAATGTATCCAACTCTTTACCAGTTGAATTAGAGTCAACTAGAGCTAAAGAAGTTTCAGATGGTAATGCAGAGACACGGGTGAGTCTTGAAAATGAGCCTACTAGAATTGAAGAAGGTTTAGAAGGCAAAGCTGAGAAAAGGGTAAGTCTTGAAACCTTAAGCTCCTACATTGTTTTATCCAATTATATGCAAAAGGTCATAACTTGCAAAGGAAAAATTTCCACCCTAAAGCTCTTATTTTTAGGATATTTGTTCCGTTTGCAATGCCTAAAAGGGGTGATATACTTCTTTTATTCCCCATTAGCTTAGTTGATAAAAAAAGAACAAACGTACTATCATTTGGTTCATATCAACATGCATAAATTAGAAGTGGTTTAATATAAATACACTATAGCCTTTTCACTTAGCTGCATTTTTAGCAAAATAATCCGTAAGTTATCAACACTACCAAGAATAGTTGCTACCAACTTTAAACTAAAAGGAGGCTACACTTTATATTCAATTAATTCTATCCTCATTTTGTGGCTCACATAAAATTTCACTTAAAACTAACAAAAAACAACCAAATGAAGAAAGAATCAAAATATAACCATCATAAAACATTAAAAAAAAAACATGCCTAAATTGTAATTTTCTTCTCATTGTATACAACATTACTAGGAACTATGTTTCTTAGCAGTAAGAGCATCTTCTGTTAGTAGTAAGAGCATCTTCTTTACCTTTTACAACTAACACTCCTTCAGGTTAATGAGGCTCTATAATATCTATACTCCCACCTTTCATTCCACCACTATGAACACCCTAGCCTCATCCTCCGTCGTTGCATCCTCCTCCATGTCATCACTCTTTATGACCTCTGCCTCTACCTTTTTCTTCATCATTAGCTCTTCTTCCTTTAAACCTACCTCTGCCACCATGGCCTGGATCAAGCAACAATTTGACAATAGATCAAGTTAATGAAACTTGAGATTACAAAGTACGTAGAGTGAAGAAGAGAGGCGAAGTGGAGTCTTGTCAAGGATTCTGACCAGGGGACACTTTATAGCGAGAGTTTTAGGATTTTAGATCATCTTTCTAATATTACTCTGTTTAATTTTGTCCAGTTAAACATGTTGTGGTTTCTGCTTAAATTTTAAGTGATCAGACCAGTCATTAATAAGTATCACGGGCATGACATTTAAGTCACGTCCGTGACTTTTTTTATTTTTTACTTTTTATCATTTTAATTTTAATTATATTACTATTAGTTTAATAAAAATTAAATTAAATTTTAATTTCAATTATGCTACTATTAATTTTATAAAAATTAAAATTAAAATAATAAAAAATAAAAACAAGAACAAAAAAAATTAGTTTGAATTTGTGCCACAGGCATGACATGTGACACATTTTTTATTATTTTAATTAATTTTTTAAATAAAATTTATAAGATAAAAAATTTAAATTTTAAAAATTAATTAATTCATTAAATTTGTTTAATTAATTTATAAATTATAAAAATATTAAATTAAATTTAAATTTTGATTAATTTATTATTCTTATTATATTAGCTCGCATGCATATTAATGCAATATTAAATATCTTGTATGATAAAATTTTTTTACAAAAAATGCTTGTAAAATGCAAATAAATTATACAATATATTTTATATATGGAATAATTTATTTTAATTTCAACAACTTATTTTAATTGATTAATTTACCAAAATTGTTTAATTAATTTATAAATTATAACAATTAATTTGCCAAACATTTTTAATAAACAGCTGATTTACTAAATATCTTTAATAAACAGCTGATGTTATCAGCTAGTCAAATCAGATGATATATGATCAATTGATATATTTATATATCATCTGATTTGACCAGCGGATAACATTAGTTGTTTATCAAAGATGTTTGGTAAAACTAGATGTTTAGTATTAGCTATTTATCTATAAAATGACTTACAAAAGCATGACTTTCAAAAAATTATAAGCACATGAGTATTATATCTTAATATTTTTTTTTGAATATTTTCATAAAATTTATATTTAGATATTTATCTTTACAAAAAACTAAGTTTATAAATCTAATTAAAAATATATAACATATAATAATAAAAATCTTATCAATTTTTAAATTTAATTTAATATTTTCTATAATTTATAAATTAATTAAATAGTTTTAGTAAATTAATCAATTAAAATAAGTTGTTGAAATCAAAATAAATTATTCCATGTATATAATATATTGTATAATTTATTTGCATTTTACAAGCATTCTTTTTAGGAAAAACTTTATCATAAATATATAAGATGTTTAATATTGTATTAATATGTATGCATGCTAATATAATAATAATAATAAAATTAATCAATTTTTAATTTAATTTAATTTAATATTTTTATATAATTTATAAAATAATTAAAAAATTTTAATAAATTAAAAAAATTAAAATTTTTATCTAATAAATTTTATTTAAAAAATTAAACATGCTTGTAACACATTTTTGTTTTTTATTATTTTAATTTTAATTTTAATTTTATAAATAAAAATCTTAAGATAAAAAATTAAAATTTAAAAATTGTGTCACGGGTGTGACCTGTGACACATATTTTGATTTTGTTTTTTAATCTATTTTTAATTTTTAAATAAAATTTTTAAGATAAAAAATTTAAATATTAAAAATTGATTCATTTATTAAAATTATTTAATTAATTTATAAATTATAAAAATATTAAATTAAATTTAAAATTTGATTAATTTTATTGTTATTATTATATTAGCCGCTGCGCTAGAAGCAAAAGAAAATAAGTTTTTGAATGAAAACGACTACGTTTTTTGAATTAAACAGAATTGGACAGGGTACTAACAGATAGAGGATCTGGACTTGAGTTTTAGGCTTTAAGTTTTTTGCATGTCATTTTTAAGATTTAACTATTAACAAAACAAGGTTGTATAAATGGAAATTATTTTTGAGATTTCCAAATTAAAAAAATACAATTGAGGATCACAAAATCCTTTGAGTCTAAAAACAAAAGTTGGACCGAGAAACTTGTTGCTATATTAACACTAATTCATTTGCTCATTTTCTTGACTTTTTGGAGGATGACTCTAAAGGCTAAACTAAGCATACTAATAACATAACAAATCAAGACCAAAAGCAAAACAGTCATAACCCCTTTTACATTTTCTAACATGCAACCCTCTGAACTGATTTTGACAATTTTTAAAATTTTAATAAAATTGATTTACTTCTCGACAAATCCAATTATAAGTTTTGGCAGTTTTTATCAATAATTGAACCTCCCAATTCACTGGATTGAATCAACCATTCCCATACGAATTTTAATTCATTTCTTATAACCATTACGGTTAACATTACCTTAAACCATTTGTTGATATGCAAGAATATTTCGTACAATATTAACCTTAGTTATAGTAATCAATATTGACCTTGATGACCATATACTTTTTAGTTAGTTTTTGTATTTGAGTCGTTTTCTTGGTTGGCAGGGACGTAAAATCGCCCAAAAAGGTTATAATGGTAAATTATCATATTTCAATAATTTTGATTATTCACACCCAGGGCATTCTTATTGTTTTATAAGTCCGGCGAAATAAAAAAAAGACCCCAATAAATCGATAATATATAAACATGTAGTTTTTGAATTAAGTAACTTAAATTATTTGATTTAGTCATATCATCATTAAATTTATGTAAACTCTACAAGAATACAAATTCAACAATTATTACATTACTTGTGACAAAATATAATGAAAATTAAAATTACAAAAATTAAATTATTTATTAATATTAATTATTTTTATAAATATTAAGTAATCTGAAAATAAAAAAGAAGAAACATAAAAAAATACAATATCATTTAATATTTATGTTATGATTTAAAATGCTAATATAATGTCCACGTTACTGACAAATTACAAATTAATTATAACATATTCAAATATTTAATAAGTTAAAAATATATTAAAAATCAGAAACTTTATTTTACCTTTAAATTACACTTAGAATTTGGAAGATATAATCGTAAAAAATTTTTACTGCCAATTTTTTAGTTGAGTATTTTATATGCATATGTTGATGAGAAAAAGAAGAAATTAGAAGATAAAAATACACCTAAATACTTCAAAACTACTTATAATTATAATAAGTTAACGTAAAAATACACCTAAATACTTCAAAACTACTTATAATTATAATAAGTTAACGTTAACTTAATAAAAAGAGGACAACATTATTAATAATATTATCAAAATCAATACCATCCAAACATATCCTTCTCGATAAGTAAAATAAATCATTCAACCTATTACAATTTTATTTAATTATCAAATAATTTTTATTTAATTATCAAATACATCCAACTAATTACGATCTTATTTAATTATCAAATAATTTTTATTATTATTTAATTATCACCACGTGTTAAATAGAATCATACAAATTTTTATAATAAATAAAACTATTTATATAATCTTTGAATTGAACAACTTAAATTATTTGATTTAGCACTTTATCACTAAACTTATATAAAGCTCTATAAGAACATAAATCTAACAATTATTACGTTACTCGTAACAAAGTATAATAAAAGTTAAAATTAAAAAAAATTATGCTTTGATCTTAAAAGTGAGTGGCTGACTCATTGGCACGGGCATTTTGATGACCAAGGACAATACACATTCAGAGGATTTTTATGGCACTTACTATCTGGAAATTTTCACTGCTTTCAAAAAGGTTAGAAAAACATTTGTTGGTGAAAAGGATAATGGGCCCTTAGTAACAACCGGCCCTGTTCACACCGTACACTTACAATAATAATATAACTTTTATTATTTCTACTTTTAAAATATTTACTCACACCAAAACATGGAGAATTGCATACAATTTGTCCATGCAAAGATTTACGGGGGAAAAAGAAGAAAAAGGAAAAGCCTAAGACGATTAAATGTACTAAGAATGGAAGTTTTTGATAGCTTGATCTACCAGTAACCAGTAAACCTAGGTCAAAGAATTCAAACGTAGCGAACCACATCAGCAATTAATGGCTTGTTTTAAGAAAACCATGGTTACTGGTATGTCTAATTAATGTAGTGGTGGTAGACTGCAAAATCCCCCAACTCCGTGGTTAAAGAATAGCCAGTTAATAATAATAAATCATCGCATAGATATGCATCTACCTCTGGCAAGGGGAGCATTATTTTGAAATTTTCTGCGTCCACTACAAACTTCTGATTGGTCTGGGAAACCGGTACTGTAGACTAAATGTCTGAACCGTTGTAAGAACCTAAGAAACTTTTTGCCTCCGTTTGAAGGCATCTGCGCCTTCTTGTGATTAACAGCTAGAGGATCTGTACTTTATGACGGAAAGACATTCTGAAAAGTAATGCAGTGCTAATACTAGCGAAAGAAACTGAATGACGTCCACGGAAAGATGAAAGCATGCTCATAATGGGAAAGTTCCCAAGTCCTGGCCTTGCCTTGTAAGAAGTATCTTCCTTTCACCAATCCATTTAAGCCTGTAAGAGAGGTCTAGATTATGGATTAAAAGTTTCAAACTGTCTGTGTAACTCAACCCCTTAGCGCTCTCCTACATAAAAGAGGATGAAGGTATTATTTATCATAAAACCATTATGACGTGCTTCTGAATAGAAATTATCAAACGGATGAACCTTTAGAAAGATTTCAGCCATTCCCCTACACAGAGCAATGTAACATTCACATGCCGTACCATTAAATCAAAATTAGTGAGCTCACTCAAAACCGTTATTCATGGCACTAGCGCTAATCAGCCGATTCACTTTGAGGACAAGCAAATATAATTGATAGGTGTTTCATCATCTAATAAAGCAAGATGAAACAATATAAAGCAAATATCCACGTTAGCTAGTTTAGATGATAGCATATGCATGTTTTCTTCATAATGTTTTCGATATGGCACAATCAGGTTCCCTCTAAAACTTTTCCAGATTGTCTTTCGAATGCCTAGCCCTTACCACAACTCAACTTTAATTCATCACTTACCTAGCATCCCAAAGAACCTCCCATAAAAAAGCACTTTCAACTTGCATGCATTTGTTACAAGGCATTGATTTTTTTTCATTTTCTGAGTACTAAAAGAACCTAAACTTACAATACCCATCAGTAAACCATGATCTAATAGAATCAACATTTCAAATTCATCCCTCCAACTCTACTGAATACAACTTGGAACTCCTTTTTTTTTTTGGTTAAAGCTCCAGTTCTATCATGCTACTATATAGATGATTCACAATTAACCAGTCAAACCTTCAAAACATCCCAAAGCCAATTTTATTCGGCCACAAAATATGTACAATAAAGACACTGCTCCAGGCAAGTACAGAAAACTACCTGCAAACTGGCCTGCCTATCGTGTCCCAAAATGCTTGCCATTATGCTGGATCTAGACGAATTAGGGGAGAATCCTTCCCATGGAGGCACAAATATCAATTTGGTGCACCGGACAGGAACAAGGTTCCGGCTCAGTTTCTCCCACCACACTGATCCCAGTGACCACCATCTGATCATCAGTCCATATTCGGAAAAAGCAACTAGCCCCTGTAATGTAATTGGACAAATCTAGTCAACTGCAGAAAGATGCTCTGAAGTCATCCAAATGTTAATCCTCCAGACTAACTAAATAGTAATTATGAAACCACAAGTTGCATGGAAAATCAACAACAGCTTGAAGTAAAAGAATACACGGTAAGAGCATTACTGAAACACAAAATAAGCAGTACCAATCAACAATACCTCTATATTTGAAACAGACAAAAAGTGGTATGATCTTTCGTCATAAACAGCAGTATAAGTCATGTTTGATCTCAAAAATAATATCATAAACATATCTTTCCCACCTCAATGAGAATCCATAATGATCTCATATGTTTCCGACTTATTATCATCATCCTTTCTTTATTGTAAAAGCTTAAGATTAAAATTTTCCTTTCATAGGCTGAAAGTTTGTACGTATAGATCAATATTGACAAACGACTACCAATAATATTTGCTCCAGCATATTTCCCACACATAAGCAAAGGCGCATGGAATGACCATACTCTAGTTAAACCATCCACATCCTTTTAATCTTAAATCTTTTTTTTTAATTAGTTTAATATATTGTCGAAATGCACCTACAAACAGTTCAAAACACCAGTATGAATATGTTGATGATGATCTGGCATCAATGCCATAATTTTATGTTGTGCCAACATAAGCCATGCATATGACACATTGGCATTTGAATATCCTAAAACTTTTGAATTTTTTGCAATCAAGTCATAGATTTTTTCTAATCAACCAATTCATAAAGATTTAAAATCCACAATCTTTAAAAGTAAAACTTTATGATGATTTTTCATATTAATCACCCATTTTTTCATCGACATTGTGCCCAAATAAATCTTGAACAAATATATGGCTAGTGGCTACCACTGAGCTTCAAATAGAAAGGAGGTTTTAGGAAAATTCTTTATCAGCACTCAAATATTTGTGGAGCCTTACGCTTGCAGATGACCAAAAAAGCATTTGAGATTCAATAACATGTGCAAACTCAAAAACTTTTAACTGTTAGGTAAGAACCAAAACTGGATCATGCATTAATATATATCCTCTGGGCACCATAAATCAACCTTATGCTCAATCTGAAGTCACTTATTAACAAAGATGGCAGTTGCATGACTTAAATTCAAGACCTCTTAGTCATAAAGGACAAGACCTAGTAGCTTAAACAATCGGGCAAGATTCAGAGTTGAATTTAAACAGTAACTCCATTAGAAACACTATCAAAATATTTTTAACTTAATTGAGAAGTTTAAAGGTTTATAACTATTTTTATCATCATAAGAAAATAACAAAAAAGTTGGCATGTCATCCTGATAGAACAACTTATGATGCATCAGCAAACAATATATCTCATTAGCATAAAATTGGGGCCAAAAATTTTGAACTACTACACTATAGGTTTAATTCAGACTTATCAATTGTTTTCAGTTGTGAGCAATTACAGTTTGTCATATCTTTAAACTATGTACAAGGGAATCCTATTTATAACGTTTTAAGAGAAATAAATAATGTACGGAAATTAGGTTTCCTGATACTACTTAAGACTTATAATCATCCTATACAGGACAGCTCATTCTTAATATACTTCAACATTTTCTGATCTCTCCACTAATATGAAGTGAAATGTGCATAAACATACGAGATAGTGTTAAAAAATATTTTACAAGAATGAAGCTGTATCCCTGTGAGGCATGAGAACAAGAATGGATACCTCTCCATCTGGGGAAAAGCTCAGAGCAGAAATCACTGTTGCCATTGTTGCTTCTGAAGCTCCTGGAAGCAGATTTGGAAGTCCAGGTGGTGCACTTGCATCTAAAACCTTAACTTTCATCACACTATATGAGCAAACAATCATAAATTAAGATGAAACTCATCATATCTACACCCATAGCACATATAACATGAATCATCAGCAAGATGTGAGATAGTCATATCACAAACATAAGTAGCAGATTGGAATTGGAAGTTCGTATAAACCGAAACCAGATAACCAATTTCTCCTATAACCTTCTTCACTACCAGTATTCCTAAATCTCACAAACTCTACTTTCTGCAGAGTTGTAAACTATAGAGAAACAGAACTTTTCGATGATGTATATAGTGTAATGTTATAAGATAGCCATACAATCGTTATTCCATTACATCATTGATTCTTTGTTTGGTTGGGCATAAAAGCTGTAGTGCAATGGAATCTGCAGTAAGCATGCCTGATATCATGCATTTTAACTACCCACTTCCTATTACATAATTTGCATCGTTACAATATATCTTTTATTCTTTTTCACCCCAATTCCATTTTATTTCATTAAGTTCTTCTCCAGACACTCACGACTGCATCACTATTTTGTTATATGTGTGTTTAGGAGGTTAGTGAGTTCAAATGAAAATTTCAGAGAAAAATCATATATGTTCCTGTTTCGCATAGTCTATGGGGGCTCTCTTCAGGAGTCATTCAGGTAAAGATGAAAATATACTTACAAAAACTATGAGTTTGGGATTTATTTCTTTGTTTTTCCTTCACTAGGAAAGGAATTTGGAGGGAGAGTGGAGACTGATTTCTCCAAATACACATCCTTGTCTTCAGAAATTAAACACAAAGTTGAGAGCAACTTCAATCCATTAGCAACAAATAAGAGCTTGAATTCCTAGTAATATTCACACAAGATACCACTCAAATTAAAAAAGAAAAGTGTACGCTCATCCACATTCTCTAAAAATTGATATACACTGCCATAAATCAAACAGCAGAAACCTTAATTCCATTGCGAGGATCCTTCAGTTTAACAACTAAATGTTTAGAAATGAAGTTCAGGCTGGGCCTGCTAGGAAGAGCAAGGAATCATAGTATGGTTTGACCCAGTGGGCATTCCAGGTCAAAAGGGAAATTAAGGGCCTCTTAACATATAATTCAAGTAGAGAATATAATGGTTTTCAAGTTTCAGCTACCATCTACCACACTCGAAGAAACTTGAACTGAGGTAATCATGAAGACACAAAGTAAACAATTGTTATTATTACAAGCCCATAAAAGCTAACGAGAAAACACCATTCTCCTTCACATCAAATTATATGAGCATGGATTTCCCTTATTCAGATAAGCCATCCAAAATCAGTCTCTGAAGTTGGAAAATCATTCTTCACACATATATCTCAAAATACCCCTTTTCATTAGCCTTCCTTAAAAGGAAAAAAAGGGACTATGGAACTTTCTGCTGACTGAGCTAAAACAGTTCCTAAAAAGGCTAAAGTAATAACTGCAACACAAATTCATCTCTCCAGCTATGAGAGTTATGAAATCCAATAATAATGCAAATTTAACAAATTTAACTTTCAGAGGCATTATTGGTTGACTCCATAGCATCTTTTCAAACTTATAAATTATTGCTTTAAACCAAAAAGCTCTATCGTATTAATTAATACCTTTGCAAGTCATACACTGAAATGCTAGCATTATCAATCTCTCCAACTGCATCCCCAACGGCCAATTTGGTAGACGAATTACTAAGAGCTACCATAGGAAATACATGCACAACTTCCTTCAGAGCTATCATTGAACTCTGAAGGCAAGTTTTGCGCATGACTATATTGCTAGGGTCCATGGTGTGTAGAATAAAGTTAACCACCTGCAGGTCTGTCCACAAGTCATATAAAAATTTATAGTATTGAAATGATTTGTCTTGTTATCTGCATGAAAGTCTCAGGCAATTGGAATTAGTTATACTAACCTTATCAAGGTACTGAACTAAGGATCTAGGAGAACTGCGCACAACCCTGATGAGAGTAGTGAGGGCTGTCAAATGAACAGGAGAATCAGATGCTGTAGACCAGATTTGTCTCTCTATAACATTTAAAAACCCCAGTATATCAGCCATTGCTAAACTTGGAAGAAGAATTCCAACCAAAGTTTCCCGAATTGAAGGTTGTCTAGCTGGAGAGTGTCCTGCTGATGAACCACTTACAACTTCAATTTGGAAGAATATATCCCCAATCAGGCGAGGTATTTCAGAACTGCAGTATGCTATCCACGTGCTTTCCATACCTTCTGCAAGGAGCTCTGCTGCTGTTGAACTATATCTTTCATTCATGGCCATAACCAACTTAATCAAGGGCTGTATTACTAGAGCTGCAAGACTTTGTTTCACAAGGCTAGGATACCAAACAGCTAGTGCTGCTGCAACAATAATATGAGATGTCATGGCATCTTGGCTCGTCCCTCCTACACATGAAATCCAATCTTGCACTTCAAATGATTCCAGCCATGCAAGTATTTCAGATTCTTCTGGCTGAGTGGCCTTTTTTGTCTCACACAAGTCCTCAGAAGATACCTTGATATGAGAGATTTCATGTGGTTCAGGTGACACATCAGAAGCCACATGATTTGCTGAAGCTACTTCTTTTTTCCATACATCTCTCTCTCTTCCAATTCCACTCAAAGATCTCATGAGATTTACATGGTCTTCTGAATTTTCACCACATAAAGGAAGTGGTATAGCTCGTGAAGCAGAGCAGTGGAAAAGAGTCCGTGCAGCCATGCGTACATGTTCACTTTCATCTTGCCAAAAACTTACCAAGAGCTGTTTAACAAAAAAAAAAAAATTGATTCTCTGGTTAAAAATATATTTACAAAGTACTTAAAACAGTTGATGAATAGTATAAGTTCTCAGAATTCAGATAACAATCACCAACAGTCTATTGGCATCAGATCATTCAGCTCAAAAATTGATTTCACATAAAAACAGAAGTTAGTTAACGAATCAAAATGAATAAATAAGAAGTAACCTGGAGCAAATGCGGCTTCATGTCTGGAATTCTGTCAGCCAAATACCGAGTATAGAATGCTGATAAAGCACTGCAGGTATAACCATTAGATGGATCTAAGTGGATTTAAGCAAAAATGAACATTAATTTCAAAAACGTAAGACAAAAGGGATGTACGTATGCCTCCCAGCAGCAATTCAAGGGCAACATAGTATATTAGACACTAACAAACAGCAAGTTGCGTAAAAGCAACAGAAATGAAAAATCTTACAGACCATGGTGAAGTTAAACCAACAAACAATAGTTGGTTTGCGAACCACAAAGAGATAATCATAGACCCTATTTGTTTATTTGTAGTGTAACATGACATAATATATTTGTCCTCCGTTAGGGAATCCAAATAATAAAGTAAAGCCTGAAGTTGCATTCCATATCAGCAAGGAGCAAAAAAATCATGTAACATAATAAATAAAGCTTGTCAGGAGAATTAAGTACAACTTAGAATCTGCATCCCAATTTTCATACATCAAAATTCCATAACAAAGTCCAGTGAAGTTTCTGTTTGCAATAAAACCTACTAGATTGACCTAAGAGAGACTTGAACAACCTCAAAATTTTTAAAGTTCTTGGAAATAAATTTTGGAGATTAGTTAAAAAATTACAATAACTTCATGCAGCAATTCTTTTAGTAGCCAGAATAATACCTGCTAGCAACTGAAGTGGAATGGGACAAGCTAAGCATGCAGTGAGCAATGGACACCATTGTTAGACTTCTCATAGCGGAAAACTCTGATGATGATTTCCACAACTGAAATGAGCTTTTGGTGACTTAGGAAAGTTGAAACAAGTCAAATAAGAAAAGAAAAAGGCCAAAGAAAGAATAACAGAGCTTCCATTAATACCTCAAGGTTGGCACTTAAGTAAGGAAATGTCAAAGTTAAAGACCCTTTGTCACCTTGCAATCCAGAACTGACTATAAGATTTTCTGGCCTCTGAACTTTTATGTCTGCCATTAGCAATTTATCGAGTTCATTGTCAATATTCCAAAAATGCAAAAATGACAAGCTAAACCGGATTAGACATTCTTTTAATTCCTTAATCCAGTCATTATCCTCTAAATGGTCACATGGAATTTCATTTTTATCAGGACCATCACCATTGACCATATGGTGGGGACTTGAGGTGCTGGTCTCCTGTTCCTTCATATTGGTATCCTGTTGTTTGTCATTGCCATTTGTCAAAGATTCAATGTCATTGTAAGAACACACCAATGAAGCAAGGTCAAAACTTAGACTAGTAATCCCTGGGAACGGAGTAGTGCATCTGATAGGATGCTTGTTTGTTTGCATGATGAATGATCTCGAAAGAGAATGGCTCGCAAAATTTCCTTTCTTAACTTGTGATTGGGGAGTGGCACTCTGCATTATCTTAGTCATACTTGATGTCATGTTTGGGGAGATAACCCAATTGTCCAAATTTCCTTTCTGAAAATGTGAAAAGCTTCCATCTTCAATTATTGGAAGACATAATGAGGAGACTGAAGTATTCGCATTTGATATAGAGCCAGATATAGAATTGGCACCAATGCTTTTACAGAAATGATCCAACATAGAATGAGAAGCTGTCCCACGAAGGACCCGCTCTCGAGCACCTGTCTTTACATCCCAAATGTACAGAACATCAACAACATCGGAGATTGCTGAATTGTTTCTGCATAGGCATGCAATATAACCTCTTCTTCCATCCCAAACAACTTTCTCAGGATAGCTCGGGTGTCCAGGAAACATTCTTTCCACCTGTAAAGTTTCAAGTGAAGCAAGAGTGACACACGAATCCTCCCCAACAGAGAGAAAGCAATCGTTCCAAGGATGTTCGGTCCAGGCTGGAGGAAAGATTATTTGACAAACTGGAGCAACATGTTGGTGCATTACTTTGATAAGATTTCCTGTGTCAAGATCCCAGATGCATATTGTGCAGTCCATGCTTCCAGAAACTAAAACATGAATAAAACTATATCCTTTGGTAGCACTTAACATCCGATGTGCTGCCAGACAAAGTACAGGACCAGTGTGCCCTCGAAGATGCTGCCTTGATGCATGAGAATCTATCTTGTTGCGTGGACCTCCACCCTGGGGGTCTGGTCCCAGAAGCACATCAAAATATAAAACCTCTATTTCTCCGCTGAAAAATCCATAAACAACAGCATAAGGAACAAAATGACTTTCAGAGATGATCATGGAAGAAGATACAGTTTGTCCTTGATGGACAGAACTGCAAATTTGGTAATCACTGTGCTTATTACACTCCTTTTCTGAACTTGCACTAGAACTTCCACAAAGAGTTATCATTCTGCCATTCTCATTATTACATTCAGGAAGCAACTTTGAGTGTGAGATCCAGTCAACAAAAGAATCACTTCGTCCAACCATTTTGCATTCAAGGGACAACTGTCTCTGGTTATTATCTCTCTGATGTAGCGACCAGATTGATACATCAGGTTTCCACCGTAATGGCTCTTCAGCACCAAAGCAAACTGATTCAATTTTAAGTACATAAGCTTTCAACTGAATGAAAGCAACTGGGATTTTCATGTCAACAGGATATGAAACAGCTGGAATTTCACAGAGGTTGTCATAATTAAATTTACCATTTATAAATGATATGAAATATAACTTTGCAGAGCCAACAGTGTTCCAAATAACAAAAATCTCACAAACATTGTCGTAGCCTTCAGGGATATTTTGCATATGAATAGCATCACTACTTTCCAGAAAGATCCCACCCAACAGGTTTGATTGAGTAAAATTTTTGGAAAAGGAAATTTCCCCAATTGTAGCATCGCTGGTCAATAGCCTAAAGATACAACGATTCTTAAACACAAGAGCAATTAGGTCTCCATGGGTTGCTACAAACATGACCTGACCTCCTTCATTCAAACCATTTCCCCAGAGGGACACATCCAACTGAGAATTCTTATGCAATCCACTCCCCCCATCACCATCTGGGTTTGATTCCTTTAAAATCTGAACCAACTGTACCCTACCAAAAGAATCAGCCATAAAAACAGATTGCTTCTCGCCATCCTCACCCACCAATACTACATCCATAAACTTCATAGGACCAATTGATAAATTACCATGAAAAACAGTTTGTACAATTGTAAGACTATATGTATCTACAATTACAACAGTGCACCTTGGAGGCTTTCCGTGCTGAGCTTCTTTATCCAAAGAAGAATCAATAGAATCATGATCATGCAGATGCACAGGGTCAACAAAACAACATCCAATACAAACATATCGAGGACTCATGGGCAAGGTACAAATGATGGAAGGACTTCCAACCCATGGAGCCAGCTTTCTCCTCCGTCTGCAATGCCCACTGCCTCTACTCCAGATGCACAGCACTCCATCTACGCATGAACTAATCAGTGCACCATACGTGTCAGATCGTGAGCTTGAAGCACTATTGCTTAAATCCTCTATTTTCTCATCTCCTGAATTCCCTATAGGGTAACAGATACTGAGGTCTGCTATAGGCGCCGCATGACCACACAGCATAGCAACTGGTTTTATTTCCTGTTAAATTTTAACCATTTCATTAATCACCAAGTAAATTTGCATTGAAGCACTTAAATTGATTCATTCTAGAAACAGAAATCACTCATATCAACCAACAGCGAGAGGATCAATAATCAATACATATTATCGGAGGAATTGTTCCAATCTCATTAAGAACATCGTCAACTAAAATTATTATAAAAAATCATCAAACCAAAGTTATGAACTAAAATCAAGCACATGAAGGAAACACTCAGAAGGAACAGAGAACAGAATTAATAAATACTAACAGATTTGAATTGAAGAGCCAAAAAGCAGCGCTAAACTAAGCCACTGACCATGTTAGAGTCAAAAGAGGAGAGGTTCCACCAGAAAATGGAGCCATCGGATCCGCCAGTGTAGAGGGTGGGTGGGTGGTTTAGTGCTGCGGTAGCAGTAACTCTATGAGACGGAGGAGTACCAGACCATATACACGCCACAGATTGGCACTTCATAGCTAATCAGTTAGTTCATCGGCGAACGAGCGAGTAACCCATGTGGTTTCTGCACATACGGCAACGGAATGAGCAAGTAGATCGCGTCGATGTAGAGTATAATAGATTAAATTTCTTTAAATTAATTACTTAAAAGAGACTATATTATTTTGTTTATAGATTCTAACTATATATTTAATCATTGAAATTTAAGTTTATATTTAATATTTTAATTTATTAAATAATATACGCAATTAATTAAGAATAAAATTATTATATTTACATTAGTTTAATGAATTGAATTACATTAAAAACCATTTTTATATAAATAAATATATAATCGAACAACTTTTTTTTTTTAATCTATCCTAAACTTAAAAATCAAGACTGCAATCATACAAGTTTCTATGGAACAATTAACAGAAACAACCTATGGCTAAATGTTAGGAAATTGAATAACAAACTTAATTTCAAATAAAATATCTTAAATTATTTTATTAATCTCTAGTTATCATTCTTAACATTGTGCTGGATGCAAAACATATCAGCTGCATCTAACTGCTACTGCTCTATTCACCCTCTCTTAAGTTCATTATGAAGTTTCTAAATTCCCTTAATTGCAATACATATGTGATGTGACAAACTCCAATCTTCATTCCTATCTTGTTAAATGTTGTCTTCAGGGAATTAGTGTATATATCTATATCTACTATGCTGTAATGGACCAATTTTATACCACCATCCTCCACTAACAAGCGTTATTGCTTTAGCTTCTCCATCAACCTGACTATACATTACATCTTATCGAGTGGCAATGTTATACATCAAGCATCCTAAAATTGCTCAAAGTTCCACCTCTACGATCTTTCACTAATTTCACTTCTTTCTCCATTGTTATTGAAACGGATTTGTAATCCTTAATTATAACTTGTCAATAACATCAAGTATATACTTTTTTTAATAAATAAAGACTTTACTCGGTGTTTGTGACACTTCTAGATTAAGGAAATGATCTGACATGTTAAATTCCCACTTCATGGAAATCCTACAACTATTACGCACATCAGCATCATTTCTAGTAAAAAAATAAGCCATTCATATGCAAGTATACTGATAGGTGTAGATTGCATTGTATTTTTATAGGTAATTTGATATATGTTTAGTGGTTAATTTGATTGTTTAGTGTGTGTTTAGGTTACGAATTATGTTAGTTCATAAATATTTGTGCTTTAAGTGTTCTTTGGGTGAGAACATATTTTTGAGCTTCGATTTTATATATATGAGGTGTCGTGATGAGTTTGTTAGTATTTCAGAGTATTAAGAAGAATTTCAGAGACTTGAACTAAAACATAGGGCCACGATTGTGACAGAAGCACCAACATAGGCCCACGATCGTGAAGAATCCGCCACGATCGTGACAGAAGCTCGAGCAAAGGGGTACGATCGTGACAGAGGGTAGATAATTAGTGCACGATCGTGGACTGCGCGTAGACAGATGTGGAGTCACTTTTAGATTCAAGTTTTCGATGGACATTTCGGACATTTTAGACCATGAAAAGACACTAGTGTTACCTTAGTTGGTAAAGACTATAAAAGGATTAGGATATAACCCTAAAAAGGAGTCTAAATTGAGCCTACATTTGGAAGCCCAAAAGAGAGAGAGAAAAGAAGAAGAAGAAGAGGAGGGTTCCGATGCTAAAGCTTCCCGAAATAGGTGATCTTTCAACGCTGCTACTTTCTTGAATCATCCAACCTAAGTTTCATTTCCTCCCTAATTATCTTTTTATTCATTTAATGTGTAAGATTGAGATAGGTTGTATGGTTATAGATTTTGAGTTGTTAATAATGTTCTAACTTTTCCTTCAAGATTTTGCTTATATTTAATGTTAATCTAGTTCAATTGTGTTTATTTGATTTGGGTGTTATGATTGATTAACGTATTTGCATATTTCGATAACAAACCAAAATGGTGAGCTGGACAAAAATGATTAGATTAGATTAACTAGAGTTAGGCGATCTAATTGACCACTTAATCAATCTAGTCGGTAATTTCATAGAGAGAGATCCCGTGCGAGACCTGATTATTTATTATAGAGCTTTAGAACTAATTAGAATTATAGGTAATTTGTGAATTGAGAGATTGCAAGTCTATAATTCCATTGGGGTTTACAATTTAGGGAATGATTATAACTCGAAAGAGAGTAATCAACCCTACGATCATCTAGAACCGAAACCCTATAAACACATAAAAGGCTAGATTAGCATTAATGATAGATAAAATCCCCTCTCCTATAACTTGTTTAATTCTCTTTATGGATTTTCATTATTACATTATTCGATTGTTGCTAGTTTGTTTTGATTTAGTTTATTTTTTAGTTTAATATTCAAAATTGAGTCTTAAAAAAGCACAACCTGAATTAAGTGGTGACTAAGCATATTCTCTATAGGATGATAATTGCTTTTTACTATAAGTAACGACCCGTATACTTGCAGTTTTTAGCATAAAACAAGTAATTGGTTTTGCAATCAACAAGTTTTTAGCATTGTTGTCAGGGTTTAGCATCTTATTTAGTTTAGGTAACTTTGATTTAATAGTGTTTGATACTTTTCCTTATGTTTTTACAAGTGCTAAACACAAGGAGCACAAGCAGGTCTAACAAGTTTAGTGAAGAAGAGCTTTTAGATATTACAAGGCACGAAAAAGAGCAAAGATGAGCTAGACGTCATGACAAAATACAAAGGAATATGGCATAAGAAGGAGAGCAAGAAGGACCTGAGAGGATATTGATGGATTTTATAAGGCCAGGTTTCAGTCCTCAAGGAGTTACAAGGCCAGTGATTTAAGCCAATAATTTTGAGATCAAGCCGACACTCCTTAACATACTTCAGAGTAGTGTGCAATTTTATGGGCTATCTAATGAAGATACCAACGCCCATCTTGCAAATTTCATGGAGATCTGTGATACCTTTAGGTTCAATGGGATGTCTGATGATGCTGTGAGGTTCAGATTATTTTCTTTTACCATGAGGGATTGGGCAAAGGTATGGTATAATTCACTCAGTGCAAGCCAAATCACTACTTAGAAGTAGCTAGCCTAAGCTTTCCTGGCTAAGTACTTTCCCTTGACCAAAACAACAAGACTCATCAAAGAGATCACAAACTTTTAACAAAAGTGATGGAGAGTCATCGTATGAAGCTTATGAGAAATTTAACGAATTACAGAGGAGCTGCCCCCACCACAACCTTCCGAGGGAATTTCTTTTGCAGACATTTTACAATGGTGTAACCTAGAGCAAAAGGGGAATAATAGATGCAATTGCAGGAGGGTCTTTGATGAGGAAAGCCATTGATGCAACTTATGACCTTTTAAAAGAGTTGGCGAATAACATTTGTATGTGGTCAAATGAAAGAAGTAGACAAGGGTCTAGGAGCAAAAAGGAATTATTCCGCTTGACTCGGTGACAACCTTGTAAGCACATATTGCTGCCCTCACCAAGTAATTGAGCAACATGTAAGGAGCTTCGTCATCCACAGTCAAAACCATATAGTTACAATATGAATTATGTGGGCAGGACAATCATGGCATAACTGAATGCTTCTTGTTGGGAGTAAGTGGTACAGAACAAGTTAATTACTTGGGTCAGTCGCAAAGAGGTAACAATCCATACTCTAATACTTACAATCCTGGGTAGAAAAATTACCCAAATTTTTCATGGAGTACTAACAATGTAGGGGCCAAGTGAGAATACAAGGACCTTGATAAATGTGAATTGCATCATGTTTTAAGGCTTAGTTTGTTATGTATTAAGTGTTAATTTGATTGTTTAGTATGTGTTTAGGTTAGAATTGTGTTAGTTTGTGTGTTTAAGTGTTTTTATGGGTTAGTATAAGTCTTTAAGCTTAAATATTATGTTTTTGAGATACCTTGATGTGTTTGTTAGTGTTTCAGGGTTAACATTGAAGAACGGAGAAGTTTCGGAGACACTCGGGCCGAAACAGCGATCCACTATCGTGGCACAATAGGCCACGAACCTAAAAGAAGCATTGGAGCCAATCTACAATCGTGGCATATGGGCCACGATCATGATAGAAGCCTAAGATACTGCCCACGATCGTGGCTTGATTGCCACGATCATGACAGAAGGGTTGGATGTGGCCCATGATCGTGGCCTGCGTCGGGCAGACACGCAAACAAGTGAAAACATCAAGTTTTAAGGAATTTTTCAGACCTTTTCGATCCCAAAATTTTTTTAGGGATGCTCAGAACACAAAAGGTATTTAAAGAACAAGACAAGGGGGATTAGAGAGCTTTTACATCAGCCACCAATTGAGAAACCCTAGAGAGAGTGCATCAAGAGATTGAGAAAGAAACGAAGGAAGAGAGACATGGATAAGAAGCCTACGCGAAGTACTTCCCGGAATATGAGGTTTCCCGCCATTGCTGTCTTCGTCATCTGTTCTAATCGTATTTTCAGTTTTATTTTCAATTTTTATTAATGTATAGAATTGGGATAGTCATTGATGAATATGATTGTTGAATGTTGAGGAATGTCTAAACTCACTTTCAGGTTGTTTTATTCTTGCTTTAATGAAATTTGATTAATTGTGTTTTTATTGGATTAATTGTGATTTAAATTCTGCACTTGCATTATTAGTGATAAACTAAGAGGGCAAACCGAGTGAAAATCATTAAATTGAGCTAACGTGAGTTTGGTAATTTAATAGAACAATAATTAAATCAAATCGGTAATTTATACGAAGAGAGATCTTGCATAGGATTCCTAGTAGTTTTTAGACAAGTTCATATCTAATTAGGATTTTGGATAGATTGTTAATTGAGAGATAGCAATTCCTATAATCTGATTAGGGTTTATTAATTAGAGTTAATGGTTATAACTTGAGAGAGAGTAATCAACCCTAAAACCGTCTAGAATCAATAATCTGGTAGCTCATAATCAATTAGGTTAGGATTAAAGATAGATAAAATTCCCCTTTCTCTCAACTGGTAGTTTTATAGGTTAATTCTTGATTGGGTGTTACATCTGCTATTTCGTTATTATTTTGTCATTGATTCTTGAAATTGAGTGCGTGATTGAAATAAATTCTTATCTTAGTTTTGTTCATTTTGAATTATTGTAAATTATGTTAGCCTTAGATTTTAGGATTAGATTAACCCTTCTCGTGAGATTGACACCTTAGGTACTACGCAAATGACCTGTGCGCTTGCGGAATATCAAGGTTAAAATATTAAAACTTATTCATATTGAAAACTTACGATTAAGTTTTTGGCACTGTTGCCGGGGAGGTGATTAGTTTAGTTCTATAGTTTAAGACATTTAGTTTAGTTTTTAATTTTTGTTTTCATTATTTCTTTTCTATTTTTAAAATCGTGCTGTTGCATGAACACAAGAGTCACGAGAGGTTCGAGTCATGTAGCTAAAACTGCATATTTATACATCACTCGATTGAACGAACCATTAGGAAAGCTCGACAAGAAGAAGAAGAAGAAATTATGAAGTCAACAATGGCCGAGAAATTTCAGCAGAATTTGGACCATGGAGCAACCCAAGGATGTCAACAACGGACCCTTATGGACTTTATGAGACCAAGTAATGCGGCTAACTAAGGAGTAGCTAGGTTGCCTATTCAAGCAATCTCATTTGAAATAAAACCAGCCCTCCTAAACATGCTTCAACAGAATGTGCAGTTTTATGGATTAACAAAAGAAGATCCTAATGCACATATAATGAACTTTCTTGAAATCTGTGATACCTTTCGGTACCATCAGAAGTCGAAAATGCGGTCAAAATTTAGTTTTTCCCCTTTACACTTAGAGACAGAACAAAGGTTCGGTATCATTCCATAAACCCAGCCAATGTCATGATGTAGGATCTGTAATATCCCATTACCCATTTTGAGGTTAGAATAATAAATATGAGAGATTGGTAAGAAATTAGAAAAATGCATTTCATGCTCATGCATCGTATGATATGCTTATACTCATGAATATTGAATTTTTGCACATGCAAATAATTGTACATGCATTCATAGACATTCCAGGTATAATTGATTTATAATTGATTTGTGAATGTGATTTTGTTAAAAATTGATTTGGAGATTGTATTTAGTAATTTAGAATTTTTGGAGAATTTTAGAAAAATTTCTAAAAATTTGAATAATTTTGGACTAGGAAAAATGCCAAGTGGTATGTAATTGATAAATAGCAGTAGAATTTAGAGTCAAATGGCAGTGAAAAATTTTTATTAATGACTTTGGGATTTAATGACATATGTCATTGAAATTTGGAGCCAATTAGGGTAGAAATTGGAGTTAAATAGACTAGTTATTAAAAAGGGTCCAAATGGGACCATAGGAGAGTGACAAGTGGCAATGACACGTGTCACTACCACTCCCCTCTTGACTTACACGAAAATTTACAAAAGAAAGACCAATTAATTGTGTCTTTCACTTGTTTTCTCTTCTTCTCTTCGTAACTTCCTTCTTCACTCTCAC
>JANIIA010000192.1:50186822-50201903 GCA_027478495.1 Erythroxylum alaternifolium
GCTCCGTTATCTTAGGTTATGTGTCGGAATGACCTACGGGCGTCCCGGTACGTACCCTAGGGTAATGGGGTGTTACACTCACTGTACTTGAGGTAAATGTGAATGTGGAGCAACTAGAAAGCTTAATGATGTTATTTCAATGAATCGATTAATGCAGTTTTTGATGGGGCTAAATGAAGGTTTTGATCATGCTAGAAATAAGATTTTGTTGCTTGATCCCTTGCCTACAGTGAGTAAGGCTCATTATATGATAATTAGAGTTGAGAGACAAAGAGCTGTGCCTATGAATTTTAAGGACTCTATAGAAAGTAGTGTGATGCTAGCTAGAACTTGGAACAATAATAATAAGTCAAATGCAGGAAAAAGCATATACAAGAAAAGAGATGCAGATAAGGAAGAGAAGTTCTATGATTTTTGTAAGATGAATAGCCATACTAGAGAAAGTTGCTTCAAGATAATTGGTTATCCTGAGTGGTACTTGGATCTTAAGGTGAAAAAACATAAAGAACGAGCCAGAGTACAAGTTCATATAGTAAACACACCTTTAATCAAGGAAGATGTGACAGAAAAATATGACTCAAATACTGCTCCAGCAATAGCAGATATTGTGAAACAAGAGTTATTCAAGCTATTGAAAGGAAAGCAAGTTGAAGGTGGTGATAATTTTCTAAATTTTTCCCAGATAACTGATTTTACAGGTGAGATTAATAAAGTAAATTTTGTTGCTGCAAACAAAAGTTCTTGGATTGTAGATACAGGTACCTCTAATCATTTTTGTGCACATAGAGCAATGTTTAAAACCTTATTTCCTGTTACCCAACCTACCAAAGTCCATTTACCAGATGGCATAATTACAAATGTTGAATATATGGGTGGCATTGTTTTACCTAACAACTTGTGTGTTAAAAATACATTTTATGTCCTTACATTCCATTATAATTTACTGTCTGTTAGTAAATTGACTAGATCCTATAACCTTAAATTCACCTTTACTAATTGTTGTTGTGTTCTACAGGACCTAGAGAGTGAAAGTATCATGGTTGTTGGACAAGTAGTAGAAAATATGTATTTCTTGGACAATAATTCCTTTCTTGTTACTAAACGCGATTGTGTATCTTTGAATTTTTCATATTTCCATTCTCATTGTTTCAATCATGTTCAATCTGGACATCTGCCAATTTGGCATAGTAGATTAGGACACCCCTCCCATGTCGTATTACATCATTTGAGTTTCATTAATAAAGATTTGTATCATTCTGATTTCATATGTGATGTATGTCCTTTATCTAAACAAACTCGACTCCCATTTTCTTTTAGTTATACTAGAACAACTTCACTTTTCCATTAGCTACATGCTGATATTTGGGGCCCATATAAAGTAGCTTCTGTGTCTGGAGCTCACTATTTCTTACCTTAGTGGATGATTTTAGTCGGGAAACTTTTACTTTTCTCATACATCATAAGTCTCAAACTATTGGTCTTTTATCCAAATTTTTAAGGAAGATTGAGACACAATTTGGAACTAAATTGAAGATTCTTCGCACTGATAATGGTGCTGAATTTCTTAGTACATCTTGTCAAACCTTACTGTTTCAAAATAGAATATTACATCATAGGACCTGTGTTTACTCGGCCCAACAAAATGGGATAGTAGAGCAAAAACATCGCCATTTGATTCAAATTGCTAGGTCCCTAATGTTTCAATCTCACTTACCTTATAAGTTTTAGGGAGATTCAATGCTGCATGCTTCTTTTCTTTTAAATATATTTCCTACACCTGTGTTATCTTGGAAGTCTCCTTATGAAGTTCTTTTCCAGAAACCACCTACATATTCCTTCTTAAAAAATTTTGGTTGTTTGTGTTGTGCCACAAATATTCTTCCAACCAGATCTAAATTTCTCTCTAGAGCTTTTCGTTGCATTCATCTAGGTCATTCAGAAGGGAAAAAGGGTTATAAGCTTTATGATCTACATTCCCATACCATCTTTGTCTCTCGAGATGTTGTCATCTTTGAATCGACTTTTCCTTTTCAATCTTCTTTATCCAAAACTTCTTCTTCTTCTTCCTCAGCTTCTTTACCTCTTCTTGTTATTTCTGATTATGTTCCATCTATTGTTTCTTTATCTAACACTGATATCTAGGTGCCTTCTACTGATTCCTCACCTCCTATCGATACTGCACCTCTATCAAGTACTGTTCCTTCTTCTTCACCTCCTCCTTTTCTTCGACATAGTGTGTGCCCTAAGCATCCACCTTTTTGGTTGCAAGATTTTGTTTATATTACTCAAACTTCTTCAGATTCCTTATCTCTCATTGCTCCTAAACATTACTCTAGTGCACATCTATGTTTTTTGGCAAATTTGTCCACTTTGTAGGAATCGAGAAATTATGTTGAAGCTAGTACTGATGCCAATTGGGTTAAAGCCATGCAAACTGAATCAGAAGCCTTAGAGCAGAATTAAACTTGGCGTTTGATGTCTCTTCCCAAGGACAAAAAGCCCATTGGTTTTAAATGGGTTTATAAGTTGAAGTTAAAGCCAGATGGTACTATCGAACGTTACAAGGCTTGTTTGGTCGTTAAAGGACAATCAAATAGAGGGGATTGACTACACAGACAATTTCTCTCCTGTTACCAAGACCACCACTGTACGCATTTTTCTGGCTATAACTGCAGCTCGTACTTGGCCTATTCATCAATTAGATGTCAATAACGCTTTTCTTCATGGCTTTATTGATGAAGAAGTTTACATGGCTCCTCTAGAAGGTTATAAAAAGGCTGCTCCTGGTCAATTTTTATGGATTGAAGCAAGCTTCCCGATAGTGGAATGTGGAATTTACTTCCCAATTACAAGCTTATGATTTTCATCAGTTGGTGCATGATCTTTGTATGTTTATCCTGTGCAAACAATCCATTTTTTTAGTCCTTTTAGTAAATGTTGATGATGTTCTTCTCACGGGCACCTCTAAGAAGGAGATTCTTGTAGTTAAGGATTTCTTGCATAAGGCTTTCACTATCAAAGATCTCGATTATGAGAAGTATTTCTTAGGGCTTGAACTTGCTCTATCACCATCTGGTCTTCATGTTAATCAACGCAAGTACATATTGGATCTTCTTCAAGATGCTGGTTTGGAAGCTACTCACACAGTTTCTACTCCCATTCCAAAAGGCACTGTTCTCACAGCTGATCAAGGCGCTTTATTATCTGATCCTTAGCCCTATCACCGTCTTATACAGTGTTTGCTTTATCTTGGCTTCACGCGCCCAAACATTACTTTTGCCGTTCAACAACTTAGCCAATTTGTTCAGGCTCCCCAGGATAGTCATTGGCAGTATGCTCTTCATGTGCTGTACTACTTGAAAGGCACTGTTTCTTTGGGACTTTTTTATCCTGCCCTTAACGATTTTCAATTACAGGCATATTGTGATGCTGATTTGGCTGCCTGTAAAGATACTCACCGATCGATTTTTGAGTATTGTATTTTTCTTGGCTTTGCCCTCGTGTCTTGGAAATCTAAAAAACAAGCTACTATTTTTTGATCCTTTGCTGAAGCCGAATATCGTAGCCTGGCCACTACGGTATGTGAGTTACAACGGTTAGCTTACCTTCTCAAAGAGTTTCAGTTGACTATTCAGTAGCCTATTCCCCTTTGGTGTGACAATTAGGCAGCGCTTCACATTTCTGCTAATCCCTTGTTTCAAAAATGTACCAAGCATCTTGACATTGATTGTCATTTGGTTCGTGAGCAGTATAAAGCTGGTTTCGTTCATCCTCGTCATGTTTCTTTTAAGAACCAGCCAGCTGATATATCCACCAAGTTCCTCTCTACTCCTTTGTTTGATCATTTTGTTTCCAAGTTGGGCTTGCTTGCTTTGCCATTAGCTCCAACTTGAGGGGGGATGATGAGTATCTTATTCTTCTATAGAGCAAACGATGTCGTTTACTCATGTTATTAATTTTTTATTTTAGATGCAACACACCGTTTTATAATAGTGTTAGCTTATGTATATAAGACGATACTCTGCAGTTTCTAGACGATGATGAATGAATGAAGTATTCTGTTTCTTTTCATTTTCTCTCTAACTTTGTTCAGTTTCCATATCTCATATGGTTCTCTCCCTACTAACTGAGGTTATACGGAGTGAGTGTGAACATTTAACAACCAACCTTGATACAAATGGTGAAATAGCACCGTCCCTAAGGGGCCTTACTGTCGACTAGCTATGGCAATGGTAACTTAGACCCCTGCTTCGAAGGGCAGCAAAACTCTGATACCATTATGGGAAACAAAACATATGACTCTGATACCACTCTACGACCCTGAAGGGCACATAGAGAAAAGATACGTTCCCAACATACGACATCATTCTCAAACAAACCTCTGTAATATTTCCAAGCAAGTAACTTACAAGGTAGTCTCGCGAAAACCCTATAATCTTGATTTGGCAATATCTCAATTCCATTAATAAAGTACTAGTCGTGCACCAAAACTTGAATGGTCTTATTACACAAACTTATAACTCGTTGGGAATTTCAATTGGGCTTTATTTATATTCATTGTAGGGGTCAAAGCTAATTAAGTGACTTTTTCCTGTTTATTGTTTTTATTTTTTAGGCTTCACTTACTATGTAGAATACGTATCTTACCAGGAGTTCAAAAAAATGTTAATATACTTTTTATAATAACGACCTAATTAAGTTTAGAGGTTCAAATTAAACATTTTTAAAATATTAAAATTATTTAGATTAAATAATGATAAAAATGTGTCGATTTAATTTAACCCTTTTGCTAAAACATTATTATTAACTGATTGAAAGGTTTGCTTAAAATAACAAAGTTTAGGCTGGACTACGATAATTTAAGCGCCACGAGCGTATGGTACTATCTCTACCTTCGTGTACGTAACAGGAATCGGTAAATGCGCTGTAACTTGAAATTTCTTAGTCTTACTGTTCTGATTTAACATTTATTGGCGCAGGCTGTTTGGTTTCATGAATTAAACTTGAAAACTGACGAACCCTTTTTTTCTTACTCAAGAATCCTCTGAGGTTATTTCAGTAAAATCATATCAACATAATTTGTTAAAATGTCTTTGACCTGAAACGTTGAGGAAAGTGATTGCTGAAACGATCCCAGAGTAGGAAGATGTCCAGCTGAAATGACGAAAATAGGTACAGAACAAAAGCAGGCCTTATGGATGAGGTAGGGAATATTGGAGACGGGAGAGTTGCTATGTCCAAAATCCCGAAAACTATAAATAGCCGGTCTTTCGTGCCCTAAAACCCGTAGTTCCTCTGTTTTGCGCCTCCTTCACGACCTAAACAGTCCCCCCACTTTCCCTCACTCACCAGCTGAAGCTCCAAATCCAGAAGAATCATGCGGCGTAGCTGTTTGTGTACGTGTGAGGAGGAATAGTGGTAATGGACGCGGTGAAGTTAAATTATCTGGTGGATGTGGCGCCCAAGCTTGAGGGATCGGAGGGGTTTGGCGAGAAAGGTTGCATCTTTTTGCCTTGTTTTCGTCTTAATTTCTTAAAACACTAGCTCAATGATTGGTGGATGTCTTGATCCCATATATATGTTAAGCTGTCGTCCTGTTACATATATATATATATATATATATATATTCTGAAATGGGAATGATTGGATTAGTTTGGCGAGTGTCTGCCCAGCAGAATGCTTTCGCCGTTCTTGTTCTTACCCTATGGGTCCTAGCCGTAAAAGATGGATGCTTGGCGCTTTGCAGTGCTGTAGCTAACGCGTTGGTTCTGATATCTGTATTTTCATTTCTTAATAATACCGAGTTATGCAGTTAGTTAGGGTTTGTTGACATAGTGGTATGATGTTATCAACTGGTTCGCTAATTATGCAAGAGGGATAAGCACTTTAATATCTGTTGTGAGAGCTTTTTAGAGTTGGTCTGGCTCTAGAAATGCTTGTTCTTAATGTATCCAAGAGTTTTCTGAACTTAATAATCAATTTGGAACTTACTTTGTCATCCCATCTAACTCAATATGGTGAATTGGCAGATTCAAAGAGCTCAATTAACACTTTGGAGCCAACTTCATGGGACAAGACTTTGCCCTCGGAACTTTATCCGGACACAAGACAGCTGCCAAGTCCTCCTTGTGAGGAGTTGTCTAATAAGCTCTATTGCAGTGGTGCAACTACTCCGTGGATTTCCAAGCCAGAGGATGTGAAAGTACAAAGGAAGGCAGGAAAGTTGTTGAGAAGTAATGGTGTGTGTTCTAAGAGGCAGCGGATCACACAATCAGATGATGTTATAATGCCAACTGGGGCTGATGATATGAAAGATGTAAATGATAAGCTGGGATCATTTGACCCAAAATCTGACTTTCAAGGTAATACATTTGCTGAAATCTGTACTTGTTCTGTAGATGCCCCAGTTAGTGGTAACAAAATCAAAGTTTTATTTGTAGAAGAGAACTCTGCTGTTGTGCAAAAATCTCGATGTGTTTTTCTAATACACCTATTATCCGTTATATATTTATGCGAACTGGCAATTCTCAACATTATAAAGCTACTTTTATGCAGAACCTAATGTCATTATGTGTGTTATTGCAGAATCATAGCATTTCTACATATATGTTATTACTTTTCTAAGCACCTGTTTTATACCTGGAAGTAGTTTCGGAGATCATTAAAGAAGTTCTCTGTCATGTACTATTTCCAAGATGGTCACTTTTGCATAGAAATTCTGTCAAAGTTTCCTACTGAAGATATTCTATTGGTAGTTAATAGCCTTGATTAAAACTATTACTATTTTGAAGCGTGATTCAGAAACATATTTGAGGTAATGGTATAAACCATTGTAAATTACTCTGAAAACTGTAGATAAAAATTCGATTGCTTATATTACATGATCTAAGAGTAGATTTTAGGCATTTTTTGCAATAATAATCCCGTTTCTGTGTACTCCATCTAGAGAAAAATCGATTGACAAAACAGAGGAATAACTTTGGGAACAAGCGTGTAGACAGGAGAAATTCCAAAGTTTCCACGAAGAATAAACATGATTTTTACTCTGTGAAGGCAGGTCTGGGGAGCTTTAGCGCATCTGGTGGAGGGAACAACATTTTTGGTATGCTAACATTTGCCAAGAATTTGACAATCATCTCCCATTTGCATTATGTACAAGGAGCTTTCTTTGTTGTATTGCCTAATTTCTGATTATACAATTTTAAAGAAGTTGCTGCACATAACTTGGCAAAACTAGTTTGTACTTTGTGATGATTCTATGCGGTTGATGCTATAATAAACTTGTTCCTTGGCTTTTCTTACTACCTTTTATTGCTTGTATGTCTGTAGCAATCTTGAATTTGTTTTTGTCCCTGGGGATTGTTGGGGATACTTAGTGGAAATAATGAATTAATCTATCCAGAAAAAGGGTGTTTATGATATCTCCGGAGGCACAAACCTTTTTAACAGATGACCTCATCAGCCTGTTAATGACCTAATGCCTTGGCTTCCTGTTCTTTGGAAATATTGAAGTTCATATAATCTAAAGGGAATGCCATTTCATCAATATGGCATCTTTTTTTTCTATTTTTAGTTTTGATTATGTCTATCCAATTTCCTCTTTGAGCTGTTGCTGGTTACAGTGGATCTGGTAAATATAAAAAGTAAGCTAAAGAGTGTGCTACAACCTATTAGGTCTAAGGCAATATCTTACAAAAAGATTAGTAAACCTTGCATCTTAGTATATGATATGCACTTTCTATGAAAGTTTTTGGCGAAAACTCGATTATGATGACTTTCATCTTCTCACATTTGACATACTATTCCACTTCTTTAATGATTATTGTTTCTTTTTTGGCTGGCGTACACGAATCTCATATGTGTATGTGTTTTTGTGAGTGCCAGGCTTATATGGTTTAAAAACAGATGTTCATGACATCACGAAGTTTGTAGATGACTTATCATTGAATGATCTCCTTCTTGGAGCTTGCAAATGTTCTAGCTTGGGCAAAGATAAGGGTAAGAAGGCAGCAAATATGACTGAAAGTATTCTTCAATCTGTTAGAAGTGCTTGTTCTGCCCTTCAGGTCCTTAGGCCTGCCCGGTCCCAAACTCTTATGGAGATAGATAGCAATTGTAATGACAAAGCATCTATCTCTATCATGGAAAATGGAGATAATGGGAGTTCATTACAGACAGACCTATCACCTTCTAAAAAGGTTAGTGAATCTTAAATATTACTCCCTGGAGAGAATGGTCCAGTAGCAGGAGAGTGTATAAAGATTGTTAACAATACATGTGATGCAGTTGAACAGAACCGTAACATTGGTTAGCATTCCAAATCAACTGAAATTCCTCCTCCCATTGGCACTCTGTTTTTCTCCTCCCAATTACATGTGATTCATTTGATTGAGAAAGTTTGATTTTTCCCTTTGCACATAAATTGAACTTCCAATCCTATCACCCCATATCTCTCTTGCTCTTCACTCAACTCTTTCCTTGGAAGATTCTTAAATAATTTCTGGACATTTCTTCTACTTTTGTGCAAGAGTAGTTTGACAGAGCTTACTTATGTTTATTAGGATATATGACAGGGAATTAACTTTCTTTAGGCTTCACTTAAAAGGATGTTTAGGTTTTTTCTGGTCATAATGTTAGGGTTAGTTTTATTGGACAATTATATTCCATACAATGACGTTGATGTCAATGCTTTTTTTTCTTTCCTCTCCAAAATTCAGGATTCTTGCTACAAGCCTGGGACTTCTGTTAATTTGCTTGATTTTCCCTTTAGTCAACCAAAATATACTTTGGAGAAATTGGGACTTCCTCCACCCAAGGATTTGGAGTCCTTGCTTCTGGATGCAGTCAAACCTGTTCTAATGTCAAGGAGCACTACTGACCAACGTCAGGGAAAGCAGATACCTCGCCGCACTTTCTTGCCTCCTTTTGCTTGGTCACACATACTTAATGGACAGTGTAAAACCAATTCTGATGCTGCTAAACTGTTATCAAGTAGGAGCACATGCCATGGTAGATGGGTAAAAATAGGGAACATTGTTAGTTCTCTTGGAAATGTTTCTGAAAGTTTTACGAAGTTGGAATCGCTTACTTTCTGTGAATCTTTAGTTCCTTCTTTTGGAACCAAGCCTAACATGCTGGAAAGTTGTGTAGCCTCATCTCGATCAGTGCCTTCACTGAAATTGTGTCCATTTTTAGATGCAGGTCTTGGGACACCCTATACTCCTTCACTTGGTGAGAACTAATTGTTGGCCTTTGTTCTCATAGGGATTTTAATTCAAGTTAAAAGAAGTAACGAGTTTTTCTTTTCTCAATTTTCCCATAAATGCAGAACCTAGCGGTGATCTGAAGGATCAAGGGAAAGGTATGGTTTGTGGCTACCAGCAATCTTCCTTGTGCTAAATTTGAAATACTTGGCAACTCAATACTTCACAACACACTATGTTTGCCTGAATTGTCACTTGTACATATTCGTTGCACTTACGCAATGCTTTTTCTCTGAAACAGCTGAACATTGTCCAAGGTTGTTGGCAGCTGCTCAAACCTTGTATGATTTTTCTACTCATATCTCAAGGTTAAATCAGGATGGAATGATCGAGTGGGCCAAGAAGCCTTCGCAAAAGGTGATGAAGGCTTGTAAATTGAAGTCTAATAAAAAATGTGAAGATATATTGTCGGCGACAACTTCCTTAACCATGTCTGACCAGGGGGTGAGAAGTCGCGGTTTGATTCGGAGGTCTAAACTCTTAGCATCTGAGGACAGAGAGGATTTGATTCAGATCAATAGTGTAAGGAAAGGGGTAATTGATTGGTCTGCCCCGAGATCAAGTAGGTCTGCACCCATGAAATCAAGTAGGCCAGTGGCAGAAACTAGGAGGCACACAGCATACACAATAAAGCAATCGTGTATGAAGCCACCACCTGCAAAATCTTTGAATAGAACCTGCAATGGGCAACCTAAATTCCGTAAACTGATGAAAGTGGAGTGGTACAGGGAATGTAACGAGCAGGGCTGATGATGATGGCCATTTTTATCAATAACCAATACTGTTTGTCTTTGTCTTAGTAGGCAAACTGGGTTGGATATGTATATATCGGTATTTAAATTACACGTGGGTACGGATTTGTTGCAAGTGTTCATCTGTACGGCAGGGGTGATGATGGACAACGTTATCAATGTTGTAACATTAAAGGGACAGTTGTAGTTTACAGGAGGAAATTCTTTGCCTTGTGTAAAGCATTTTGATGAGGCAATAGAAACGTTGGCATTTCAATATCTTTTTCTGCCTAAAACGACCGAAATGGATTACGGCCGTGCTAAGTTGGCGGACCAAAAGTAATAACTTGTTCATGTATAATATAAAACAAGCTGAGAGGTCAGGTAAACAGGGGGATGTAGCTCAGATGGTAGAGCGCTCGCTTAGCATGCGAGAGGTACGGGGATCGATACCCCGCATCTCCATAATTTTCACTTTCGTCCGACGTAAAAAATCTAAGGGTTTTCTTGTCCTGCGAAACTCCCAAAGATTAAAGGGTGGTCAAAAGTTGCACTGTTTCTTTTGCTTTCCCTCTTTTTCTTTGTTGACTGAACATCTAAAATCGTTGCAAGGAAAATGATCCTCTCCCCTAATTTTCATTGCACCCCTCCAGGTAACCTCTCCCTCCCGCAAACGAAGATTGAAATTTAAATGATATTATATTTGATCGTTTCTACTGTTGCTAAAAAAATTTGCCATACACGAATGTAGCATCCTCATTCAACAATTAAGTTATAGCACAATAAGCAAAACAATATTTTAGAAACTAAACCTACGAAAACATTTGATCCAATATCAATACTAGAGCCATAGCAAATCCAGGATCAAAACATGCCTCTACTACCAGTAGGAAAACCTCTATCCCGAAAGAAACACCATTGATGCTGGCCTCTTTGCGCTTGATCTCAGCCACTTCCTTTCTCGACCCATCTAATATTTTACAGGATCTATGCGTGTAAGAGCCTTCTATCACATAACAATGCCCTCCCTCTGATCTCCCTCGGAAAACATGTGCTAGTGCTTTCTGGTTGGACTTTAGTAAGTTAATGTGTTTTATTACATGCCAAGTAGGGTTGCTTGATACTTGGTTTGTTGCACAACAGTAACCTGTATCTCCTCCTTCATATACAAACCAGCTATCCAGTAATACTCCAAGCTTCTGCCAAATTAAATTTACATATAATTAACATGAAAAAAATGATCTGATCCGTATTATTCTCGTTAATATCGATATCTAATCAATACATTATTTCAACCATTTTTCGATTTTATCTATGTATATGGATGAAAGATCCAACCTTTTTGTCCTGTAAACGATATGCATCTTAGGTTCATGGTAATGTTTAAATTCATTATCATCGGTAATGCTACGGTGGTACATGGGTGAGAAACAAGCAAGAATGAGAATCTGGGTTGGCTTTAACAAACATAAAGATTTGTGGAAGAAACTTGCAGTTGCTTATATAATATTACCTTTCGTCGACGCACAGTGAGGACAGACTTCCCTAATCCATCCATGAGAAGGAGTTCCTCAGGTCGACCAGCGTAACTGTCCACCCTGTAAATTAAGTCTCCGTTGGAATTGATGACTGTAAACCCTTTGCAACTCAGTATAAGTGATTTTCTCCACACAGTCAATGAAGAGATGGTGCCATCTGTTTTTGTCTCAGATTCTTCATGCTCTTGATGGACAGATCTTGACAAAGATTTCAGGGAGGAAAATATCATCTTCATGTACGCCCTTTACCAAGTCTCCACTTTTTGGACCTTGAGAGTTGATATTTATAACCTCAGGATATGCTGTTTTGTTTGGGTTCTAAAAAGAGACCAAATTTTGCCTACCTAGGACTGATTGCTCTAGACTGATACACGTATATATACGGTGGGATTAAGAGAATATCTGTGAGGGGTTGTTTACAGGGAGTTCAGTGTTGAAAATGTGACACGAGCGTTTGTTTACATGGTCCCTGAAGAATAAATATTCCAGTTCTTCACGTGGTTGAGTTAGGTATGTGTGTTTCCCATCGCATTGAAGGTCGAATTATATCGTTGGTTCTCTTGGATTTTCCGTCAAAATTTTCTCCTCCGGTGTACAGCTTTTTCTAGTGCTCCAAGACCAAGATACGACGAGATGACCACAAAGTAAATTTATTAATGTCTAAACTAAAATGTTAATAAAATTTAAATGTATATGTATTTCTCTACCTAACCATCTTTCATTAATTTAGAACTCAAAACTTGTGTTATAAGGGAAAAGAACAACCAAATTGAAGTAGAACTCAACAAAGTAGTAGACTCAAAATAGGTGATAAGAAGATGATTTTAGTATAAAATTATTTATCTGTGCAAAATATGGACATATGTTTTGGACGAATCAATATTTTGGCATCTGAAAAGGGAGTATTTTATATGATTTGTGCAATGCATCCTTCACACTCAAATGTTTAATGTGAATATTAATAGCAACAGCTTTAACAAAAGATATTAGGTAGCAACGAGTGCAAACATTAGAACAATTCGTTCGTAGTCACCCATGATTAATGTGTTAGTAGTATTAATAAGTAGTTTACTCCTATTGTTTAACTAACGAAGACCTAAAAGGATTGTATTACAATAAAGCAACATACATGCTTCGAAGACTAACGTACTTTGGTTGCCCCGCTCATTGTGATTGCGTTCGCGACTTGGTTGGTCTAGTCAGATGTTGGAATTACCAATTATCGAAACCTACGTCGTCTGTCTTTGGAAGGCTATAGATCATCCTTGTTAGTAATGCTTAAGGCTATCCCCTAATAACATTTCAACTGTTTTCACTTAAGGTACGAACCTACTCATAAAATTCTCACAATAATTTAAATTTTTTATTATTTATAAATTCATTCTTAAAGTTAATATCTGTTTATTAAATAATTTTTATTGACAATTTATCACTAATGTCAGATTAAGCATGTTCAGCCCGAACTTAACCCGTTGCTTAGCTCGACTCAACCCTTCCACAAGCGGTCCAAGTAGATTCAAAGTCAGGTTACCATGCTCGTTCATACTTACAACTAACAAGACACCTTTTTCATGTTACTTCCTCTTTTGGCAATTAGTTCATTCTTTATATAATAAATGAGCGTTTGTCTTACAAGTATTGGCTACTACATAATCTACTGATGTTCTCGCAAATACGAGCAGCCCACCAAGACAGACTTTTAACTACCTTTCCTTTAATTTATTTCTATCAGTGTTCTTTTTGGACCATTCTGGTATCGGGTTACTTTCATTTCACAAATCATGGCCAAATTGGACAGACTCGGTGAAGATGCACATCCAATCAAGCTGGAATTTGTGAACTTCCCCCATTAGGGAAACCTGGCGTCATTGTTTATGCAAGCATTGTAGCGACAACCATAGGTATGATTCTCTGGAGATTTTCCATATTAGTCAATCGAGACGACGTAAAAAAATGATATTAAATCTACGTAATGCCCTAAAACTCTGTTAACTTAAACATGTAATGAACAGCGCACATATGGCGGTGTGGTCGTATCTGCAACCATATTAAATCTTGAAGTAGTGAGACTTTGAAGATATTATTCCCTGACAAATGCTTTGTTGGCTGGCAGTTGTCTGACCACGTGCACATTTTTGTGTCGAGGTGTTGATAGAGATTTTGGATGGTAGGCATAGGCACCCATCAACAACAAGAACTGTCCATCAGGATCATGAGTGAGGGACTGAGACAAATTTTCAGTTACTTGAGATGTAAATATGTTCATTATGTGATCAAAAGGACACGCAGAACGATACATGATGTGAAGCATAACAGGCCTTTGTTTTACAATCCTCTTCGCAGAGCGATATATGATTTGAAGCATAACAGGTCTTTGTTCTACAATCCTCTTTGTGTTTTGAAGTGAGTAGGTCATTCTTAGGTTTTGTCTTAATGAGTGAAGGGCCTCAAATACCCTTAACCCAACAACGACATATTATTCATCAGAGATTGGATGTACTAACTTACAGAATTTGGAAAAGGAGGCCTGCACTGAAGTCCTCTTTTTGAAGGGGAGTCAATATATCACTCATATTCTGTTGATAGTGTGAACCAAATGAAGAGATTTCAATTTCTTTTTGGAGATTTTAAATATTGAAAATGTCACTGTACGTAATTGTTTAAATTAAAGTTTAACGTAATGGCTATTAAATCAAACTGTGGAAGGTGGGGATGGATTCTTCGTATATTCTAAAATCTTCTGTTTTTTTCCTAATATTTTTGGAAATATCTCTAGCTTTAATTATTTTCTCTTATATTTTTCTAATCACATGTTAGTTCAAGTTTCTTTTTTATTAAATTTTAAGTCTTTTATCATATTAAGTTTTTAGTTGGTTTCTTTTATTTTAAGAGCGGAATTAAGTCTCTGAATAACTTATATTTTTAGATTTTTTCTTCTTTGGCCAACCACTTAGACCAATTTTGGACTACGCTTCTAGCTTTATTTCTTATTTGTTTTCTTTTTTAATTTGGTTGTACTAATTATTTTTTCTCAATTTTTTGCTCTTTTTTTTTCTCGTTCTCTTTAATACCAGTGGATGCTTCTTCACACTTTCCCATCCTTTTAAGGTAGGTTAAATATTTATAGCCACCAGTTCAGCCCCTATATCTCTCCCTTTAAAATAGTCCTAACTAACTTGAGAAACTCTAAGGTAACCTTAAAAGAGAGCTTATCCCTTTTAAATCTAGCATTCTCACTTTTGAGCTCTTTAGAAGGACACTCTTGGCTCTCTTACTTGCTGTTTGGTTGTTGTCTTCAAGATGTAGAGACGGAACGGAACAAAAATTTAGAGACAGAATAGAACAAAAATTGGAGACAGTAAGCTGCTTGGTTATGAAGGACAGAACAGAAAAAATTGTCTTCGTCTGGAGGACAAAATGTATTTAGTTACAATAAACAGAACAAAAAAATAGTATCAATGGCAAAAATACTCCTACAGTATAATATGATTAGAAATATGTAATTCATTGATTATTTTATAATTGTATCAATATTTATTTTAAGTGTAT
>JANIIA010000192.1:50232476-50261603 GCA_027478495.1 Erythroxylum alaternifolium
GCCAACACTTTGCCTCATATAACATGATTGGCTGAATCACCATTTTATAAAACTTCTCTTTGAGTTTTAAAGGAATCTTTCTATCACATAAGACCTCCGATGCGCTTCAATATTTGACCCATCCAGATCTAATACTATGTACTATATCGGTATTGATATTACCATATCTCTGAATGATGGACTCGAGATATTTAAAACTCAATTTTTATGATATGACGTCAGTACCAATTGCTACTGCCTCCTTATGTACCATCTGGCTTTCTGAAAAGTTTCATTTTAAATACTCCGTCTTAGTCCTGCTCATTCTAAAACCTTTCGATTCTAACGTATCTTTCCAACATTCTAACTTGAAATTGACCCCCTCCTTGGTCTCATCCACTAGGACAATATTATCCGTAAATAACATACACCAAGGTACCTCTCCTTGAATATGTTTGGTAAGTTCATCTAACACTAATGTGAAAAAAAAGGCTTAAAACGGAGCCTTGGTGTAGTCCAACACCAATAGAAAATGCTTCCGTGTCATCTTCTATCGTCCTTACGCTAGTCAATGCTCCTTCATACATATCTTTAATTACTCTGATATAAGACCCAGGAATGCCCTTTGCCTCCAAACTCCTCCATAAGAGTTCCCTAGGAACTCTGTCATACACCTTCTCCAAATCAATAAAGCTATATGCAAATCTCATTTTCATTCCCTGTAGCATTCCATCAGTTTACGGAGTAGATGTATTGTTTCTGTTATGGACTTACCAGGTCGATATAGAAGCAGCTCTCAGGACTCTCTTTTCAACTACCTTCTCTCACAGCTTCATGGTGTGACTTAGTAATTTGATGCCTCTATAGTTATGACAGTGTTGGATGTTCCCTTTGGCCTTGTATAAGAGGATCAACCTACTCAATCTTCATTCATCTGACATTTTGGCCGACTCGAGGATCACATATGAAAAATCCCCACTCAAAACTCGTGGCTCAAAGTATTCCTATATCATATAAGAAAATCCCCTTGCAACAAGTCAATAATGGTATGTCTATGATTGATGAGAAAGACATAGAATGATGTCTTATTTTATATGTTACTTTTCTCCACTCAAAACTTAGGTCATACAGATAAGGATAGCAAACATGAAATTAAAAAAAAGCATGCAAATAAGATGACAATAGGTAGAAGAATTTTAGAAGAAGAAGATAAGAAAGCAATTATTTATTATATAGTACTTATACAATTCGGTGTTGCTCTAAAAAGGAAAGAATGTCAACAAATATTGGAAAACTATTCTTGTATTCAAATTAGAATCATTAAAGATTTTAAAGAAAATATCAGTAATTTTCTTGTTGGATAAGAACCCACTAATGATTTTCAAAAAAATTTGAAAATGAAAGATCCTATTAATATACTTGGAAATCAAATATTATTCAAGTAAATTAAATTTAAGTATCTACCAAAAAAGTTATAGAGTCTAGACAAATTCATGCGTATCAATCATAGTAACTCCAATAAAGATATGCAAGATACATGTGCAAAATCAATCAAGGTTCGCTTAATGTTAACACTAAAAGATCAAATTAGATGATCCATCCAAAATGAAAACTACATTATTGTTGTTATTATGAAATTGATCTTATAACATATATTATTTTTGCAATAGAATCAAAAACAAAGTTTCTGTCTACAATGATCAAGAGAATCTTTTACATTTTCTAACCTCGTGATTTTCTCACGACAAAAGTTTAGTCCTTGACCTACCATAGAAAATGACTGGACTGTCTTATTAATAAAGGAACAATTGGACGATCAAATTGGACTAAACTTCCTGTGCGATACAGATACCATAAATCCTGTGCGTTATACGTTTAAGAATGTTTTGTATCGCAAATTTATTCCTATTCCATACCTCAATTAGTCTTTCTTTTCTAAGGTACTCTTTAGGTTTCTTATTTGTATCTCTTTATTTTAAATTTGTTAATAACTATAAGAATGTATAAAATATTTTAAACTGAAACGTCTAATTAATTAGATACTGCATAAAAAACATGTTAGATCTATTTTGTATCTCATAAATGTTTTTCAGTTCTTCCGTTTCATTCATATGAAGCTTAAGGTCCTAGAAGTTTAATAAAAAGCTAAGAATTGGTCAATTAGAAACAACATAGAAAGGAAATTAGTAACACGTCTGCTTCTACTTTGGCTCAGCACATTCTACTTCTTCATAATTGAAAATAGGGGTAATGAACAATTGGCCGTCAAATGCTTGATGGACTCCATGTAATTTCATGATTGAAATTGTTCGTGTAGACTTTTTACAAAGTCTTTACCTACTTCGGATATTAATGCTTAGATGGAACCAGGAAAGTGATTCTTCTCAAATGGTCTTTCATTTTCCATGGTTGACGAAGCAATCCTAGTCAAGAAGGCAGTAGTTTTGGGGTTCAGTTGCTTGCTTACATCTAACTCTACCAACCTCCAAGACAATGATGGATCGATTTCGATTAGAGACGAAGGACCAATTGCTGCTCTTGATTTCACATTACATACGTATAGCATATGGATTATTTTAAATAAGACGTTATTCTTGCCTTTTTATTACTAATTCAAATCTCCATTTGCCATATAAAAATAATTATGGGTCACTTCCCCAACTTCCAATTTTCTAATGTTGATCAACTCCCAAATTCCATGTACGACCTCCTTACACTTATATGATAAAATAAAACCCTTATCATCAATTGAATTATTGAATAAGTCCATTGTCTTTTTGCAGTATATAATTAGATCTACAACACTACCTGACCTATGAAATTAAGTCCCTATTTTCTAATATAGGTAACTCCAAGGATTTCAATTTCACGGTTTAGGTAATCATAGAGGCTTAATTACACCTTACGAGACAGCAAAGTCTTTTTTCTCCACTTTAGATATCTGTAACAAAAGTACAATCCGACGGACTAACAGATCTTTTAAGGCATTACAAGTATTTTTTTTCTGACTTTGTCCTCCGTCGGAGCTCATTTGCATCTAAACTATATACAGGGGTTGAACTTCCAAACAATTAGTTGGTTTTTTCCTTTAATCATAATTAAAGAGTAATTCCCATTATTTCAAAAAGAAAAGCAATTTGTATACAGTAAGATCATTAAAATTGAAGGACACGTTATCTCGACAATCCTCATCAATGATCAACTAAAAACAATTAAATATAACTAAATCATATCGAACAATAACAAAACAATCTTTTAAAAAGAATAAGCAATTCATAAAAGAAAATAAATATGAGCATCACAATTATTTCCAAAGAGGTGAACCAGAATTAACCATGGCCACTTGAATTCTATTATAAGAAAAGGACAATAAATAAAATATAAGAAATGTTTACAAAATTGCGAATAAATCTTGTTTTTTTTTTTAATCTTTGTTAGATACTTGAAGTTTAGTATAGTGACATAAATTTTTAAACAAGGAATAATCTTTAGAATATATTTGATTTTAAATTAGATACTATAATTATAAAATACAATTATTACTAATAATTATGTACTCGCAATTAAAAAATTTTGTCACGTTGATCGTAGCAACATCAACAATAGTGAAGTTGTGAGGGGGAATGGTCCAGACTCTTGGTTTATCATAAACAAAAACTCTTAGTGCATGTATAAAATGCGTTTAATTCTCCATCTTAGTATGAATTTTTAAATCAACTAGATGCAATGTTTTCTTAATCAAGGACACTTCCATATTAAGGTTAGAGAGACCAAGATTTAGTCATATCAATACGGTGGAAGAGAAAGAGAACCGATCTTTTCCAGTTGTAGTGTACGTACGCTATTTGCGTGAAAAATGAAATGGATAAGTGGGAATTGGAGGCCTTAATTTCACATCTTAAATGATTAGTATTGTCTTAGTTAGTTTGCTATCATCATAATGAAGTTCACCGTGGAGTAGTAGTTGTTTTTCTAACTTAACTTGAATGTAAAAAAATGGTCAATATCTATACATGCGACGAAAATAAAAAGAAGAAAGCCGTGTAAAGAAGAAAAAAAAAAGAATTCAAATTAGCCAACAAAGCAGTCGCAATGGAGAACGATGACTACTTACGATCCTTTCACAGCAAGTGAAAGCGAAGGCCTTTCCAAGTCTTCTATTAATGAATCTTTTTATTTTTTAAACCTATAAAAAAAAGATAATAACCAATTCTCAAGTATTCATAGTAATATAAAATTAGTATATTTATACATGTATTTGCGTGTGTGTTTTTGTACAAGGTGTAAAATCACAATTTCTTCTGGGGTAAAATGGGCTTAGGAACTAAGAAAAGAATCTTAAGGTAGAAAACAAAGAATGAAGCGGAGAAAGCTAGAGAAAGAGAGAGTTGGTGGAGTGTTTGACTCTGGGTTTATGTATGACGGGCGGACCAGTCATATTGGCCCACCAATGAATATGATTAATACATCTTCTAGAAACTTGCTCGCATTTACCTCCATTCCATTAACGGAATTGGTGAACAACAAACCCTATATTTTTTTCAAAAAAAAATTACATACATGAATTAATGACCTCCGAAATGTTATCCACTTGTTAATTTAAAATTTTCGATTAGGTTTCGTCTGTTTTGTTTTTTCAATGTATCTGCCTAATTTAGGTGTATATATATATTTGTCGTTTTTCAATTTAAGTTTAATTATTATTTTTTTACGAAAATCTGAATAAGTTTAACCTGCCTATTGTAATTTTCTTCCAATTATTTAGATTAATTATTTTGTCTGTCAATTTATGAGTCGTGCTAATTATATCTATTGTATGACGATCTTCACTTTGCTTTCTTTCTACCAACCACGAAGAATAGTAAAGATGCAAGGGTGGGATTACATCATGTATTTTCGGAATCTTTCCACTATGACCATGGCTTCTAGAGGATTGCCTTGACTAGTGTTGAGTCGACTAGATTTCAATTTTATTATATTTAGTCTTGAATGATCTATTTCTTTCAAGTTTGAATCTAATTTTGAGACATTAATAAAACTAAAACTCATAAATTAAATTTTGCTAATGGAAAGTTATAAGATTAATTAAACTAGACTCAATTTAAGTTTGATTGCGAAAAAATTATAGCTTGAGGTCTATATGTACTAAGAGTAAAATCTTAAAATTTAAAATTAAATCTATCATATAACAAATTAATTAAATTGCTGGTAACTTTTATAAAGTAATTTTTTGGTAGTTTCAATTAAACAAAACAACATATTATGCACCAAGTCGAGCTTCAATAAATTCTGAGTAAGTCGACTTCGTGAAGTCTTGAAAGGAATGCTAGTTGAGTTGCAGATCTTCCACACTAGTGAGATTTTGAAAACAGCGCCGAATTGATAAATTAGTAATAACAAATTAATTGTTAATGACGTTTTAAAGTGGTAAATTCTGAGTAAGTCGAATTCATTAAGTCTTAAAAGGAATGCTGCAGATCTTCCACCACTAAAATTTTGAAAACAACACCGGATTAATAAATTAGTAGTAATACTAAATTGCTAACTACGTATCAAAGTGGTAAGTAGTAATGGAGAACACTCCATTGCAATGCATTGACTAATTTGATTCCATGATTGCATATTTCATTGAATTTCCATACTAGTTCAGAACGAAAACTGTGGGTTTACAAAATCCCAAATTTCAGGTGGTGGGTAAACACCTCAACAAGTCACATATATAATTCCGGCTCTAACGACTAGGAATCAACACAACAATTAATCGTATAGACAGTAACATTACTCCTAGTTCACTGTTTTTCAAAGATATTGAATATGTGGAATAGAAGCAAAAACTCCCCTAATTACCAATTGCTTCTGCAAATTTAGGACGACAATAATTTGCTTATTATTAATCATATTTCATATTTTAAAGTCAGTAATGAGGTTGGTGAGGGATGGTGTTTGTTACTTTCAACCACGACCGGCACACAAAAGGGGATGTTATACGTGTACGACAGTCTTTGTGTTTTTCAGAAATTGAACGAATATATTGCGTGTATGACAAGTTACCTGATAATATCTAATGTGTATATGTTATGTAATAATTGAAGAAAATTGTGAGAAAGTGCTCCTATTCAATCCTCCCCGTACCAAAATTATGGACACAAACTTGTGGTCCAAAATGTTTTTATCTTGTTTCAACAGTTATAACGTCTTTTCTTCCCGTTTTTCTAAACATAACTCATGACCTCGTATGTAAAATAATAATTTTTATTTTTTCCCCTACGTCTACAGTGACGACCTATCATTGATCAGGAGCCTGAACAGCCTTCCACCCCACGGGCGACTGCTCCAACTTTTTCATTCTTCACCTAAATGTTATTTTAATGCAAAGGTACAAGTGAGAATTACGTGTTTATTTAACAACATATGAGATTTATTTCGACAATTTTAAAGCCTGATGATCGAAAATGGATGTGATTCCATTATTTAATTTATTTTTCCACCGACAATGAAATTCGATCCTACAGTTTTTTTTTATTTATTTATTTGCCCTTGATGTCGTTATTGTAATAACAAACAATATTGCTCTACAAGGCTTCCCTGACAGTGAAATCAATGTAGCTAGTTGTACCTAGGACTCCGTTGAATAGCGGCTTATATACCCTTCAAGTTTCCGAATTTTCCTTTAATTTGAAAGTATTAAGATATATGTTAAATATATCTAGTTTATTTTTATTTTGACATATTCTTCTTATCACCTTTAATTCAAACACTAGTTAGATAATATTATATATAGATTAAAATTTTATCTTGTACATAAGTTTAATTGGTGAAAAATTATGTGTCTTACATGGTTGAAGATAACAAGGACATTATGATATTTTTCTCATGTTGTTCATGAAGGGTTTTCTGCCAAAAATAATATATGTGGTTACAGCTTGCAAAAAGAAAGAAGACTTACGGCTGTATAGTGCGTGCGAGTGCAGAAGTTGCGTAAGTCCTATAGTGAGTGGGTGTAGCGGTAGTTTATGACGCAGTGAATGTCAGTTATGGTGAAGTAGGAATTAGTTATTGATTAAAGAAACACTATGACACGCTTTTATGAAAAAAGAGTTAGCTACGGTGAAGAGATTTAGCTGGATTATTTCGAGAAGATAAAATCATAGAGAAGTCTTTCTTTTATCTCAAGTATTTTCTGTTTTCATTCATAGTTGATTTATCACTTGAGTTATTTTTTATTAATTGTCTTTTTATTAAAAAGAGTGTTGAGAAAATCCTCTGTTGAGGTTAGTACGAGGCGGTCGTATTATTGGGTGTGAAATTCTTTCACGAGAAGTAAAGTTGAGAGATAGTGTCAAGGGATGAGTGGTGTCAGCTCAGTAAAGTCTTGGGTAAATCTATTATATTTCGGTGAAAGTGATTAAGCTGCGTGAGGGCCCCACAGACGTAGACAAGGTGTACCAAACTGTATTATCAAATTTCTGGTGTTTTTTTTATTACTTTTATTTTTGTTTGTGTTAAAGACATCTTCAGTAAAATTGGAAAGTTTGCGAAACTACTACCCCTTCGGTTATTCAAAAAGGAAATTTTACCTTATTTAAAATAAATTTATCTTTTCTTTTTCTGAATCCGTTTATGTTTAAGTTTATACGTAAATAAGAGTATTGTATTTAAAATTCTATAATTCTCCTTATTTTAATGTAATTTACCAATTAGCTAATTTTTATTAAAGTCAATAATTATTTATAGAAGTTAAAAATAAAAGATATTGGTTGTTTTTACGTGGATTGGTACCGAGCTTCATTGCTTGCTAAAGGGTGGAACCAAGCATTCCAATCACAGCCGTGAACCCCAAAAGTATCAACGGTGAGTAACACATCCAACCAATTTCTCCTTAAAACTCTTTACAAGAGTGCCATTTTAAAGCTCCCTCCCTGAGTCCCTTTCTCTTCTGGTGGACTGAGGACCAGTGTAAACGCACAATGTCACAGATTACCCAAAAGCAGCAGCAGAAACCAAAATCAATTTATCAGACTACAGCATAAGCTTGCCTTACTTTTCTCAAGTGGTCACAGCCCACTCGTCACTTTCATATTATATATATATATATGTACATTCATATACCGAAGAATACCTCTGCAATTGCCTATCTCTCGTCCTTTTCCTTTCTTTGTACTCCGCGTGTACATGTCATTTCATTTAGAATCCCACCGCGTCCTTATAATAACAACACATTCTCTTCACTTCTTTCAATCAGCTTCTCTCTCACTTCTAATCAGCTCTTCATTTCCCACTACCACATTTAACAACCACCCATGAACGGAGAGCCCAAGCATGAGCGACGATGGGCCTCCGACTCCGTTTCCGGCAAAGCTCCTTTAAGCACTGCAACATCCCCAGGGACGGACTCCAATCTCACGGAGGAGTTCATCGAGGTCACTCTCGATTTACAGGATGATCATACCATTATTTTACGCAGCGTAGAGCCAGCCACCACTGTCATTAATATCGACGACGGGCTCGATACTCCGGCCTCTACAGCCTCCGCATCAGCGTCCCGATCTCCGACAATCAAGCGGAGCTCTTCCAACAAACTGCGGCAGTTCTCTCAGGAGCTCAAGGCTGAAGCCGTGGCCAAGGCGAAGCAGTTCTCTCAAGAGCTCAAGGCCGAGTTGCGTAGGTTCTCGCGGAGTCACGGACAAGCGTCGCGCGTGCTAGCTTCTTCACATAACAATGGAAGCGGTGAATCCGCTTTAGCGGCTCGTGCTCTGAGGAAGCAGCGAGCTCAGCTTGATCGGACTAGGTCCGGCGCTCAAAAAGCTCTGCGTGGCCTGAGGTTTATCAGTAACAGTAAAACTCATGGCGTCGATGCATGGAACGAAGTCCAAAGCAATTTTTACAAGCTTGCTAAAGACGGATACCTCTATCGTGTGGATTTCGCTCAATGCATAGGTCTCCCTCTTCGATTCACTACTAACCAGCTTTTCGTTTATTTATTTTGTCTTCAATAATAGGAAATATAATTGACTGCAAATTTCAATTCATTTTCTCAGGAATGAGAGACTCCAAGGAGTTTGCCCTGGAACTGTTCGATGCCTTAGGCAGGAGAAGGCGATTGAAAGTAGACAAGATCAGTAAGGACGAGCTGTACGAGTTCTGGTCCCAAATCTCCGATCAGAGTTTCGATTCCCGTCTCCAGATCTTCTTTGACATGTAGGCATTACTTATTCATTAGAAAAGAGAAGACAAAAAGAGATTGATTAGGAACCTAACTTCACTTAATTAATTAGAAATTTCCACTTTTTATCTGTCAATGTAGATTAAATTGTGTACTTTCTTGTGTTTCATAAATCACAATTCCTAGACCTTCTAAAGTGACAGTAAGTTATATAACTCTTTCCCCTGCATGGTGCAGTTACGTTTCTTACTTTAAATTTGGGAATTTGTTTTATGATGTTAAAGTTGTGGAACAAATATAAGTAAATTATTATATGATGTAATCATGATACTGACATGTGATTTGCGGTACAGGGTGGATAAAAATGAAGATGGAAGGATCACCGAAGAGGAAGTAAAAGAGGTATTAACAAATCATGGAGTTCAATTCATATTCTCTGTCTGGCTCTCTTTTAAAATATTTAGGTCTCTATTTTGACCTAAAGAAGCATTGATTATTAGCACATATAATTAAATCAATCAATTATGCAAGCTCTTAAGACTAACGTGCATGAAATAGCTTACACCCTGTCAGATTCTAACAATAATAATCAATAAAGCCAACCACTAGACCTTGTGTTTCTAAATGTAAATCCAACCCACGAGTTCTAATTAGCTGCTAGGAGACGTAGTCCTCCAATCTTCTTTGATGCATATAACGATTAAAATAATTATTGGTAGCTAATAAAGGGTTTGGTGGCCTTAACCCTTCAAGTTCCAACTACTCCAATGTTGAACATATATTCCTATTTTTATTGGGTCTCTGTTTTTTCCCATATTCTCAAGCATCTTATCTAATATAAGATGGGAAGCTCATTATTCAACGTTTAGTGAACTAGCAGGTCCACCATCTAGAGATTTTTGAGTTTGACTTTAAAAATTTTTGCAAATTTTTACCTAAAAGATTTACAATGGATTTGAAAGTAATGGGGTTGGTAGGGGTTGTTCTGGTCAAATTGTCATGACAATTTTTTTTTTGGGGTGTTTTTCCTCGATGGAGTTTATTAAAGGAGGAATTAGTAAATATATATTTTGTATCCGTTATTGCTTATTTCAATCAAGTTTTTTATTGAATTTTTAATTTTAAATGAAAATGGTAGATTATTACCTTAAGTGCTTCAGCAAACAAGTTGTCGAGGTTGAAGGAACAAGCAGAAGAGTACGCTGCTCTGATCATGGAAGAGTTAGACCCCGAAAGACTTGGATACATTGAGGTAGGTCCTCCTTTAAACGCCCTTCTTGGCATGGTATGGTGACAATTTATACTATTATAAGGAATTACGGTTAAATGGGATAATAGGATAATTAATCTGATTTCATTTTCACATCACGTTTCGTGCATTTCTTAACGCAGCGTCCAACTTTCACCCGCCTCCTCTTTTCATCTGGGTTTGCGTTAAAACGGCCCTCCGGCCCTTTTTTTTTTTTTATAACTAAAATACATTTAATATATATAAATCTGAAGAGATATATGATTATCTTCATTTAGCACTGAGTCATCCAAAAGTCCATGGTTAGGCATCAAGCGAACGTACCTTGAAGGAATGGGTTATAATGTTGTTGAACCGTAACAAGAAAATTTAAAGAATACAAGAAATCAAGAGGGAGACGGCAATTAATCAGGTTAAGTGAGCTTTCGTGGTAGTTGAACAGCCTTCAGTTCTGTCGTTAAATATTCTTAAAGGAAAAACAAATCTATATTTGAAAGCTATAATTATGGGTCAATTTAGTTAGGTCGTAAATCAGATATCAGTGAGGTTTGAATGGCAAAACTTGGTCCAAATGTCTTAGGTGATAAATTTTTTGTTAGTGAAACCTAGCTGTAAACTTGAAAATTATGTGACCTGCCATTTAACATCTTCACACTCACAACAACGTTTCACATCATCTGGTGTCCCCAGATTGCTATACTACCTGTCTCAAACTACTGTTACAATTTGGAAAACATTTTAGGTGGGAAGTATGCATAATTAATTTTTGAAAATAAAGTGAAATCTCAAAAGTTATACATAAATAGTAACGATAGATTTATAGATGTTCACAAGCGTTTTTAGTTACATCACTGAATCATCAATCTTTGCGATAGTTGTACCGCTAGCTTTCTGTTGTGTGCCATTTGTTTTGGTGTGGTTAATATGCATCTTATTGACTTTAGAGCACTCCATTTCTGCATTTTTCTTTGTCGTTGCATATAAACTTATCACAAAAGTAATCAGGTTACTTTTAATTCATTTTCCGTGGTGGTGTTACTGTTTATTTAATCAACTGAGCCCTGATGACCTAAGAATAGTCCATGATTGATTATTTTGGGACCCTATCTCTGCCATGTTACGGTACTGACACGCATAGTTGGGTACCCATGTGGGCTAATGGTATTTCGTTACTCGTAATATGTCAATCTTTGCCCTTTGGTCATTGCGCGTGCAACAATGTCATCAATGGTAGTATATTAAGTTGACCGAATCAAGATTCCCTTCGCTTTCGTATTCTGATTTGGCCGTTTTGATTGTTGGCTACTGATTATGATCTGCAGCTATGGCAACTAGAGACTCTGCTTTTACAAAAGGACACGTATTTAAACTACAGTCAAGCACTAAGTTATACGAGCCAAGCGTTGAGCCAGAATCTACAGGGACTAAGAAAAAAGAGTCCCATAAAGAGGATGAGCAGGCACTTGCTCTACTTTTTGCAAGAGAATTGGAAGAGGCTTTGGGTATTGGCGTTATGGATGGGGATAATGATGGGGTTGTTTACATGGAAATTTTTTCAATATAAACAAAAGAATGCTTTCAAAGTCATGGGTTATTGTGTCCTAACAGCCAAGGGCGCAGCAGAGACTTTGAAATTCAACATGGCCCTTATTCTATTGCCCGTGTGTAGAAATACCATTACTTGGCTCAGGTCCACGAGGTTGGGTCACTTTGTGCCTTTCGACGATAATATCAATTTCCACAAGGTACACACCCAGTTACCAACCTTCTTTTGCTTATTTTATACGTTTGAGTTTGTGGGTCCTTCTAAGAAGACTTTGCTCAAAATAATGGATGATTTTGTTCATAAAAATAAAATAATCCACTAGGTCAAATGCAGTTCAAAAAAACAAAAAAGAAAGACAATACAAACTATCGGCTCGGCTGTACTATCCCTGCAAGTGGCAAAAGTTGACTCTTGACTATCGAAAATTTATGTAGCTTTTCACAGCTCCTTTTTATAATTAGAAATTAAGAACCCATTTCTTTTTATTGGGGTGAAATAAGAGAATAACAAAATAAGCAATAGAAAGAGACATTTCAATTGCTTACCATAACAGGCGTAGATTTATTATACTCTACAGTTACAAAGGGGTCTTGTTTTGTATCCTCATGATAGATCAGCAAGTATTGTCTTTCTGATTTCTGAAAACTTATGTAAGACTGTACCAGAAATTGAGAGAAGGTGAGGTTTATTAGGAAACTAGTTGCTAGAATAACTTCTTGTGGTTGGTTTAACTTCTTTGAGAGTTGGATTTCACACTTCGAACGCTCCTAAAAATAACAGAAATAATCCATCTTTATCATTTCTCTGTTGTATGACAAGCGATCAACTAATGCTGCCATTGTTGTCATATGGAACTAAGTAATGAATTAATTGACTTACGGCTACAATCATTCTAAACCTAACAAAATTTCTAGATTATACTTTGCTCATCGAAATCAAGTATGTAATAAATCAAGGCTTTTTCAGAACTTGATTATTACAGAGATGGTTAGCTGACACAGTAACTCTGTTTATCTGCAGAGTATGTTCCATGCATTGGGCTTTTCTTGTTCTATTGAAACGCCCAATTATTTACATTTCTTAATTTGTACATTTGAATCCATTAGCTGCACAAGCTTTAGGATCTGTGCGCAGAGTACTTTCTCACAAGCTGGTATGAATGGATAATTCTTCCAACTTGTGGATATTGTTGTAAAAAATACAACCTTCAACCGACATTGCGCTGGTCTAAACTTTCTGTAGTTTTTGGAGGCGGAGCATGATAGTTTTTGGTTTGGTGAGCCTTTTGCAAGCTACAAGAATTCTCATATTTCTAACAGCGTTTCTAAATTCAAAATATGTCCTGTAATCATTAGTGTGCAGTTGCTAAGGCTAGTTTCTGTCATATGTAACAGTAATCGAGCTAGGTTAAAGCATTTGATTGAGCGCTGGTGAAACGACATAGAATTGCTGCTATCTCTTACTTTTTTTTTTTTTTTTGCTTTATCAAAATTTCTTATACATGCAGACAATAGCAGCAGCAATTGTAGTTGGTGTCATTCTCCATGCTGGAAATCACTTAGCCTGTGACTTTCCCAGGCTTTTGAATTCATCTGATGACGCCTACAAACAATACCTTAGTGATGATTTTGGAAGGCATAAACCATCATATGCGCAATTGGCTAGAGGAGTTGAGGGTATTACTGGAATTCTCATGGTGATCTGCATGGCAATTGCTTTCACACTTGCCACAAGATGGTTCAGGAGAAACCTCATTAAACTTCCAAAACCATTTAATAGGCTCACTGGGTTCAACGCATTCTGGTATTCACATCATTTGTTCGTCATTGTTTACACCTTGCTCATAATCCATGGTGTATTCCTCTACCTTGTGCATAGATGGTACCTGAAGACGGTAAAATCTTATCTCTGCTAATTTCAATTATTTCTTGTGTGATCATTAAGAGTATAAATTTGAAGATGTGTTAATGGTTGCAGACGTGGATGTATCTTGCTGTTCCGGTGTTACTGTATGCCGGAGAACGGGCACTTAGATTTTTTCGTTCTGGCTTATATCCTGTCAGGCTTCTGAAGGTGAGAATCGATATCAACTTCCATTTACTATGACAAATTCATTGATACCCATCTGCTAAACAATTGCTGCGAACTCAGAGTGACAATTATCAGCTTACTGCCACTGCCTCTCATATTGATTACTTATAAGTTTTCACAAATAGAAAAGGCCTTCTGTGTTGTTTGACATTCTAAGATTTTTCCTTCTTCAAATTTTCCATATTCAGGTTGCAATTTATCCGGGAAATGTTCTCACATTACAAATGTCAAAGCCTCCTCAGTTCCGATACAAGAGTGGACAGTACATGTTTGTACAGTGTCCTGCTGTTTCTCCGTTTGAGTGGTAAGCTACAATGAGTTTGCAGAATCGTAGTGATTATACTTAATCAGGTGTTGGAGACATCTTCTCCACTTTTGCTTGTTCGTGTGTATCCTAAAATATAACTAGCAGTTTTGTAATCTTAACAGTTGGAGGAACAGGTGAAACATGGCTAATGCAGTAGAAAGTTGACATAGTATTCTTTAGTAAAATTTGATGTTCACCCATTTCTGGAAGGAAGAAGAAAAAATTCCGAACCCAACGCTAAAAATCCATGACATCGTCCAACTTCCTAAGCTGATGAAAACTTTAGCAAAAACGTTGAATCAGTTTTAGTTCACGAGTTTCTGATGAATGGGACTGCTTGGTGCAAAGTTGCCCCATCTATCTGGTGCCTTTCTTCAATGACAACTAAAAAGCTAACGCGTGCTTTAATTTATACTCAGGCATCCATTTTCAATTACCTCTGCTCCTGGAGACGACTACCTAAGTGTTCACATAAGACAGCTTGGTGATTGGACCCAAGAACTTAAAAGGGTATTTTCCGAGGCTTGTGAGCGTCCTGGTGCTGGTAAGAGTGGGCTTCTCAGGGCTGATGAAACAACCAAGAAAAGGTAGAGAATACTCCAAATTTCTTACTGACCTCTTTTGCTTTTAAAGTAGCTATTTATTAGTTTCATAACACTCCTATCTTCTAACAGTTTGCCAAGGCTCTTGATAGATGGGCCCTATGGTGCTCCAGCACAAGATTACCGGAAGTACGACGTCCTGCTGCTTGTTGGTCTAGGAATTGGAGCAACACCTTTCATCAGTATTCTAAAAGATTTGCTTAAAAACATTGTCAAAATGGAGGAGCAAGCAGTAAGTAGCAGACCTGCGATGCAGATTTTATTTGCAGTTGATACTCGTAATTGATGAGATGTGAAAGTTCCTCAAATAAGATTCTCTCATTAAAAAAACCACTTGATCCTTTCAGGAATCCATCTCGGACTTCAGTAGGACGTCAGACATGAGTTTTGGAAGTAATGATGCTTCAATACACAAGGGAGTTTCTCCAAAACGTAGAAAGCTTCTAAAGACAACAAATGCTTATTTCTACTGGGTAACTAGGGAGCAAGGTTCCTTTGATTGGTTCAAAGGGGTCATGAATGAAGTTGCTGAACTTGATCAAAGGGTGACTTACTCTTGTTTGGAAATTTTCATTTGATTTTCGTCAGCATTACTTCAGTTACATGATTGCTCAATCTGTTTCACTCTAGGGCGTAATTGAAATGCACAATTACTTGACCAGTGTGTACGAGGAAGGTGATGCCCGCTCAACCCTCATTACCATGGTGCAGGCCTTAAACCATGCAAAGAACGGCGTAGACATTGTTTCTGGAACTAGGGTAAGATTGAAAACTTGACATTCTTATTTCTCTTCCTACGCAAATTCATTTACAGCCTTCCAATTCGATCACCAGTTTTTGTTGAATCAGACCTATAAACCGATTTATGACTTCTTTGCTATAACACCAAGCCGTCATTTTTTATGCCTATTTGAACTGACGCATCAACTCAGACGGAACCAGAATCTCATGGCTTGAAATGAGGTAGTTAAGATTTGAGGACTGTTAATCATCACAGCTCAAAAATATTGTTGTGCCCTATGTTAGTCTTTTGAAGGATGTGATTTAGCTAGCTTGATGTTATTTGGCCCAGGTCCCTCCTAAATTCTAGCTAGTTTGGATATGCTTCATTTTCATGTATAGTTGTTTACTAGACTAAGGATGTCCAATTACACGTGTCTCAGGTGCGAACCCATTTTGCAAGGCCTAATTGGAAAAAGGTTCTATCTAAACTGTGCTCCAAACATTGTTACGCCACCATAGGTGAATATATCTCCCAAGATCCCAATAATCTTAATTGATTGGATGATTCTAGTAGTTTGAATAAGGTTAAGTCTGATATATGGATCAGGGGTTTTTTACTGTGGAGCGCCTGTCTTAGCTAAAGAACTCAGCGCACTCTGCCACGAATTTAATCAGAAAGGCTCCACGAAGTTCGAGTTCCACAAGGAACATTTCTGAGATGAAACAGTGTAGCAGTGCGCATAAAATTACCATATGCAAGCTCACATTCTACGTTTGCCACCAGAAAGAGTATTCAACATTTCCGCATGCAATAAGACCCTGAAGCATTGTACAGTGGAGTAGAAAATGGGCAAACAGGAAGCTCCAAAAGTAGATAAGTACAGTCCAATAGCTATTTAGAATTATACTACCAGCATTTATCAAACTGGTGAGAGGATTTAGTGTTTTCAAATGACAAAACCCTTTTGCAAGTTTTAGAGGTGGCAGCCGGACGGTGGAACTAAAGCGGCATCTCTTTGAATCAAGATTCAAGAGTGCGCTACAGCTACAATTGAGAAGTTTGACATGATGGATAATGAAATGGATGTGCATAGTTGAGTTACCAACATTCCTAGGTGGATAGAAGAAGACAGTTTTGAAAGGAAGGAGTTTTGGTGTAGGATTGACTCCATAAGAGGGGATGGATAGAGATGGCTTTGTCTTTTTAGGCTCCGATCAAACTGGCACAAGTCATCCACCGTGATATATTATTACCTTTCATTACATAATTAGAATAAGAAATTTTATGTAAATCTTATTATAACATCTTTTTCCCAATTTATCAAATTTGATTTGAAGCCGTTGCTTATAAATGGTGGATATAGGAATTGCGGAATTAACGTGATTGGGGTTCGTATTGTTGTATCGGCATTTGTAAAGTAAACGGGACGCTCATCCATAGAGTTTGCACAGCCGCTAGTTGCACGTGTCTACATATGAGACCGTATAAATGTTCCTTTGATTCAAATTGCTGCAGCTTATATGGGATTCTTAATTTGTTATATCAGAAACTTAAAGCTTCTTGCCGCGTCTTCCCCAGTTGACATCTGACAGAGGCCACTAAGTAATAAATTAAGATTCAGTTATATGCCCATCTGATTCTGGACAGCCACCCCTCCCACTCCCGAGACCTTTTTCTGTTCCTCCTTGGAACATACAGCGGTAGAGCAGAGTGCGAACGGTCACTAAAAACAATTGTCCAATCATTAGGACATGATGAGTAGCAAGCATCAAGTTGCATACGTCTACAATTAGCCAGTCAAACTCTGAAGCTATGCCAAAGAATCTTTTACTGGCAAGTTGCAAATCCGTTGATGCTTTTCTCTCAAAGCTTCTCCAGTAGAAAAACTGGTTTGACAAGGGTAAGTTCAACCCACAATCGATAAGGTTGATGTTAATCTTCTGAAAACACAAATACTCAAAAAAGATAATAGTTTCTTCAAGAATTCCTTTAATATGTGGAACGCAATCAGATCTAAGTAAGTGGTTTAATTAATATATGATTCAAAAAATCATATTGTTTATCTATATTTAGATACCTTTCTTACATTAGTATAAAAGCATGTTCTGTATGTATCCTAGTGATAAAATTGAAATTGTGTTTTGGTTGAATTCATATTATTATAATGCTTTTCTCATAATGACTAATTTCAGGCAAATGATGAAAATTGATTAACTGTATCATTTATTCTGTGTGAATTGTGAATGTACGTTTTAATTATGATTTTAATTGTCTTTTTGTTTGAGTGTTTGTTTTTAAAAGAAAAAAGATTGTGATGAGAATTGACAATGTAATACAATCTTCTTTATCATATATTATGCATGTCATATTATATTATTATTAATGTCCTTATCATGTTGAAAGTTTTAAAATAAACAACATAATATTTGATCGTGGAAACTATGTTATTTCTTAGAAAGTAATAACATGATAAAAATTTATAATAAATGATTTAGCTCCTTATTTGAATAATGGTTCAAAAGAGTTGGTCTCTTTTGGCACCAAAATTGTGTTCAGATAGATTAAACACAAAACAAACCAAAAATCATTATTTGTGGAAACGGAAACCAAAACCTAACTGATGTTCATACAAAAAATGGATGCTCAATCTGTATATTGACAATGGAAAAAACACGCACAAAATAAACTAACAATTAATAATGAAGAGCATCAGAAAACTTAAAATCTTCACGTTGGCCAAAAAAGAAAAACCTTCACATTTTGTTTCTTAACACCAACGTACTTTGTCCAAATACTGAAACATAACACAATAGCATAGTTGGGAATCGAATAAGACAATAGAAACTTAATTAGATTTCAGAACATTATAAAAATGTTCATGGTGATTTTGTTCCCAAACAAAGCCAACACTCAAACATGTATGAAGCCTAATCAAAAGTAACAAAAAATGGTGGTCTAGAAGTCCCCATCGAGCGGTGGGGATTGGGAGATGCATCCTCTCCACTCTCTGAGACGCCATTTAACACCATCAGACGAGAACAAAATCTTCATTGTTGTGTTTGCTTCTGTAGGATGCGAGTACTTCTGCCGATTACACAGAGGGATGCAATGTTAATCCAGTCTGACATGGTTCTTACTTGGTCGCTACTTCTTCCACTGATTGATGGAGTTTTTGGAGACATGGAGACGCTAAAAAATAAAACTAGTTCAAGTTACGTTTTCTTATTTAGTCTATGAGTTAGGCTTGTTTTGGACCCATTTAAACAAGTAAATTATGATAATATATTGTCCAAGCATTTTAATGCTTTTGGTGGGCTGCAAATAAAAAACAAGATCGGTAGGTTAAAATAATATGGACTTAAATGAATTTTGGTATGGGCTTAAATGATTTAATGGGTAAGAATACAAGTTAATGTTTGTAGATCAAATGACAAATATATTTATTTAGAAATGAGTTTCCAAATTTACATATATTGAAAATATGAATAAATTTAATAATATTTAAGAATAAGTTTATAAACCAAATTATAATTTAAAATTAATTAGTTCAATTTTAATTAGAAATAAGTTTCTAATTAAATTGAAAATATTAAGTTCATAAGTTGAAGAAAAAATTAGAAATAAATTTCTAATTGAATTAATACAAAAATTACTCAATTTGATTCATTCAATATATATATAATTAGAAACAAGTTTCCAATTAAATTTTAAAAATGATGAGTTTTAATAATATATTAGAAATAAGTTTCTAATTGAATTAAATTTAATTAATTCAAATAATATATATAATTAGAAATAAGTTTTTAATCCATAATTTAATTTGATTAGTTCCATAATAATTATCAATGTGTTTCTAATTTAAATAAAATAATTATTATATTACATTAATTATGTTTATTTATGTATATCAAGTTTGATACTATTCAAATTCTCACTACATATATTATATGAATGTTACTTAACAATTATTCTTGAGTACAATAACAAATATTCATTTGTCATATGAATGATGACTGGTAACATATGTGGTCTTTCGATTTCGTACATAATTGAAAGCCAATTATTCGCAAAATATATATGTATGGCATGATAATAATGTGCAACTATACTATTTCTTTCTATATAAACTTTGTATTTCTGTTATGACTACTACATTAAAGAATATTTTTGTTGAACTCAACAAGGGTGAGAAACTACATGGAAAAAATTATAATTGAGAATTATGAAGAGGGACTTTATCTAAGTGGCAGTAGTCTACAACTTGAAGAACTAATTCAAGAATAGTTAATATTAGAACATATCGCAAGTTTACCTATCATATTTGAACTGAGTGTGAGTAATCAAGATGTCGAAATTTTTTTTCTCATGAAACACTTTTACGCCGAAGTAATCATGGCATGATTCCCAAACATTGTTTTGAAATAGAAGATCAAATTCACATGATTATCCTACAAGAAGATGATGAGCTAAGGAATGTATATAAGGCACTTAATGGTCCTACTAAAGAAGAGTGGATTAAGGTAATGAATGAAGAAATGACTTCTTTAAGCTTAAATCAAGTATGACACTTGGTTGATCTCCCTAATGGGTGCAAAACTGTTAGGTCAAATGGGTTCTCAAAATAAAATGAAACACTAATGGTAGTATTGAAAGATACAAAGCATGCCCTATGGAAAAATGATATACAAAATAGAAGGGAATCGATTATGATGAAGCATTTTCACCTGCAGTAAGGTTTGCTTTAATTCATCTAATATTGGCTATAGTATCTTGAATTACATCAAGTGGATGTAAAGACTACTTTTCTAAATGGAGAATTAAAAGAAGAAATCTACATGAAACAACTCATAGGTTTTATTGAGACAGGCCAAGAACATAAAGTATGCCGGTTATTAAAATTAATGTGTAAACTGAAGTAGTCTTCAAGACAATAGTATCTATATTTTTATAACGTAATACTTTCATATGATTTTCATACGCTTGATGAAGTTTATTATGTATATATTAAAAGAACCAAAGATAGATTTGTAAATTTACCTTTATATGTGGATGACGTTTTGATTGCTTGTTATGACTATAATCTGTCAAGTAAATCAAAGATTTTAGTTTGAGATAAAAGATATGAGTGAAGCTACATATATTCTTAGAGTTAAGATTTTAAGAGATTGTTTAAAATGATTATTGTCACTTTCTCAAGTGACTTATATTCAAAAGATTTTAGAATAATTTTGTATGCAAGATTGTAAACTAATAGATATTTCGACTGATAAAGGTAAAAAATAAGAAGTTTTACCCATCAATGCAATAAGAAAGGGAATAAATGAAGAAAAATTGCTATTATATTGTAGTTGGAATTCTTATATATGCCACAATTTGTATAGGGCCATATATTTGTTTTACTGTGGAAATGGTAAGCAGATATCAGTCAAATCTTAGACAAGCAAATTAGAAAGCAGTAAAGAGAATATTGAGGTATTTAAAAGGTACCATTGATTATGCATTATGTTATTAAGGAAACGACCTAGGTATACAATGATGTACAGATGCAGATTAGAGAGGAGATTCAGATGAGAGAAAATTTACCTCTGGATATGTTTTCCTATTTAACAACGATGCTATATCATAGAAAAGTAAGAAATAATCAAGTGTTGCTTTATCCATAGAGCTACATTTATAAAATTTTTAGCAATAGTACAAGAATTCGTGTGGCTTAGACAATTTTTGGTTAGACTATGGGTCATTCACTGTGAGATTAATCCAGTAACAAGCAGCTATAATTGTCAAACAACTATTGCTTATACAAAGGACCTTAAATTTCATTGTAAATTAAGCATATAGATATTAAGTACAATTATGTGAAAGATATAGTTGTATGAGGAAAAGTGAACATAAAGTATATATCTACACGAGATATGGTGGTAGACCCAATGAAAAAACAAATTTCTTGAGATACATAATTTACACATATGAAGTCATTAGGATTGTAATTGATTAACATCCATATAAGTTCATTTAATGTGTCCATATATGTTCATTCAAGATAAATATGAGTTAACATTATTTATTAAGTAATAAACATTGCGTTGTACTTGATTATAAAATATTTTTACTTTGTATGACACATTTTTTGTATAAATCAAAGAGTATATTAGATAGATAAAAGATTGACCTTCTCATATAGGCAATTGACTCTAATGTTTATGATAACTGGAGAAGAGGTATGTTTTAAGTTTGTTATCAAGGTGATAATAGAAAGCTAAAGTAAGAAACTTATGTTGAATTAAATGATAAGTCAAAAGGAAATTGGTTTGGAGTCAATATATCTATCATAAGATGCTAGATGAGAGTTCTGAAAGATAAAGTTAAGAGTAGACAAGTGAACTCAGGTTATACATTAAGTATGTATGAACCAACATCTATACGAAATTGTATCTATAAAAGATATATGCTCCAAATTAATAGGAGTTAATACTATAACACATTACTTTTACCATATGTGTAAAAAGTGACCATAAAAGGGATTAATGTAAGTTAAAAGATCGCAACTTACGTTATATGAGATACTAAAGGTTAAGTGCACCTCTTAATATACCATTAGGCCTCTTGTTTAATTCCTAAGAATTAAATTTAAGGTTTGGTACTCTAGAATGTTATTAGAAGATTATGTTTGATACGATCCTATAGGACAATTCTAGGAAAGCAAATTAAATTCAATTTAAGAGAATTGAGAACAAAGGAAGGTCATTTTTTGATTGCTAACTCGCATAAGAAAATTTGGTATTCAAATGTACTTTTAACCCTGAGTAAGAGAATTGAATACATTTATAACATAATGAAATAAATTAGATAAAAAAGATTAAAAGTGAGATATGACTTAGGGTATAGCATACAAAATCTACTAAAGGATTGATTCATAAATTGAGATGTCATATATTCCTAACAGATATATGACTATAAGCTCTAATTGTATGCTAGTCATAGGGGTTATTAGGCAAGTATGAAAACATATGGAAATCTTATTAATTAAACTCATCATGTGTGAGTGGGAGATGATAGTAAAGTACATACTTGATGAGTTTAACAATTGTGACCTTTCATTATCATTAACTGCTATAATACAATCAATGACATTATATGTAAATAATAAATATGATGGAATTATATTGTCCTTACCGGGAGTGGCAAGATATAATTAAAATAAGCTGATAAGATTCACAATAAGAAAATGGGAGAGACCTTAGATATTAGTCTTTGTATAACTTGTTCTATTTATTCCATTTGGAGGGAAAGAAACACCAGGTTATTCAACAACTTGAAAAGGGATAGTTATGAACTTACTTACAAGGTTTATTGTTGGATTAGGGAAATGCTACAAGTCCATATCAAAGGAAGGATGATTGCCTTTTTCAGAAGATCATGGAGTTTGGAATGAGTTTGTAATTGGCTATTTCTTCTAATGTTGTTATAAAGTAGCATGATTTTTTTATTCCTTTCCTTATAATTACACAATTGTCATGTATTTTATTTCTTTAATGCTCGTTCTTAAGCTTTAATGATTTTTTTCTCACTTAAAAAAGATCATTTTTAATGGTATAATGAGAGTACAATAATCTAAAGACTAGCTATAAACAATTAGAATAGGAAAAAAGAGAAATCATAGCCCATAAAATTTGTAGCTTAACCAAATAATTAAAATAGAGATGATGTTTGACCATCTGCAAACATATAGGTAGTTCAATCTTCTTCTAGATTTGAAATGATTCTTTAGTATCTTTTTCTTAAATCCTATGCCTTTTGAGAAATCCAAAAACACTAAAATCGACCATTACCTTGTAATGAGCACTGAGTCACTATGTAGTGGTTGAGAGTTTAAGAGATTTAGAGTTAAGTTGAGAGATTGAGACAAGAGTGAGAGTCAATGACTATAAGGTGAGAGACAAATAAGATTATGAGACATAGAGTTGAGATTAGAGTGAGAGATGATGAAAGACTATCATATTCAAACTAGGGTTTATTGCTCTGTATTTTTTAGTTTTTCATACATAAAATGTAACAAAATGACATCATTTTATGTTATAATAAAAATTTGAGTTTTAGATTGAACTAGACATCATTTTATGTTATAACAAAAATTTGAGTTTTAGATTGAACTAAGCTATAAAGTTCACGTCTGAGTCAAACCTAAAGTCTAAATTTATTGAAAAAAAAAGTTTGAACTCAATCAACTCAAAGTCAAACTTGTTAATCTCAAGCTTGTTGGATTAGACTTTTTTTTTCATGCCTTCAGAGGCCATTGTGCAAAACCAAATCAAAGGCCTTAATAACATTATCTTCTGTAATCTTTTAAAACCTAGCTCTATACTTCAACTTCACGTTATCTTGTTCAACAAACACCTATACTACAAATTAGTGTAATCTTCATTATATATCTGGCAAGAACGTGGCTTCCATAGGAGCTCACTAAACCTCCACTTGTATCCAACTATTGGGAGTAGCACAAGGGTCCAAGATGGTGCATGAGGTACAGCAGAACTTAAATTTGTTTTTGAGTTATAAATGCTTCCATGAGGCACGAGATTGTAACCATACTTTTTGTGAGAAAATAGTACTAATATAATAAATGCTTGGCTTTTGCTTTGTCTATATAAGTTGTTTAGATTTGAAGAGGTTTTTCATGAAATTTGATTTGAATCAATCAAATATGTGAAATTGAGAAATGATTTCCATCTATGATGAGTTTTGCTAGTATTTAGTGAAACCTGAAGAGAAGAGAAGAATAGGCGAAGTGGTGGGAGCAAAATAGAATAATATAGAAAGAATTTAAAACTCTATTTTTAATAATTTAAAAATTAAAAATATTTTGAAAATAAATTTTAAATTCAAAATCCATGTTATTATCCAAATAATTCAAATTATCTAGTTAATATGTCACATCAATTGGGTTAACAACAATATTGAATAAGTAACAAAAACTTAACAAAATTAGATTTTAAGATATAAATAGTATTATTTTACAAATTCAAATAAAAATTAATATAACAAAAATTAATTAAAACCTTTTGTAAAATATTAAGTGAAAATTTGTATCTTTAATTTAAAATGTACTATAATATCATCCACTCTAAGGAGTAGAATTGTTTCTCTAATTGTAGCCATCAAATTAAAAAATAAAATAAAGAGTCTACAGTATCGAAGAATTTACCCCTTTTGGAATCGTTCAAAATAACTTAACCAAATGGAAAATATTAGGAGCTATCATTTCTATAGTTTTTATAATTATTATGACTAATACTAATTAAATTATTCATATACATTAATAAACCATTTATAATATTAAAATACTTTAATGTATATAAATAATAATAAATATGGAAACCATAATGAAAGATTTCTTAGTGATGAAGAAACATTTATTTCATCATGCTAGAATCTGTACAGGAGAAGGTATTTATAATAGAAAAGGAGAAAAGCTATTGGCTACCGCAATATATGCAATTATGTTACAATAGAAGATTCTAGTTGTTTGTACTGTGAAATAAAAGAAGTATGTACGTGGGCATGGCTCTGTCTGTGTGGATGAGATTAATGATTTATTGGGTCATGTGGGTTGGCCCGAGTCTGGCATTTAACACCCCCCATCAAGTCGGAGCCCGGGTGCAACTGAGGGATCCGAACTTGAAGATTAGGTCTTCGAACACTCGTGTGGTAAGGGGTTTAGTGAACAGATCAGCTAGTTGATGTCGGCTGTGTACGTGCGCGAGATCTACGAACCCTGAGGTCACCGCATCGCGAACAAGGTGGAGATTTATCTCCAGGTGCTTCGTTCTTTCGTGGAAGACGGGATTCTTCGAGATGTGTATCGCCGCCTGATTATCGCAGTATAGACGTATGGGTCTTCGGATTTCGATTTGAAAAGCCCTTAGTAGTTGAATGATCCACTTCAGTTCACATGTGGTGGAGGCTAAACTTCTGTATTCTGCCTCTACTGATGATCGACTAACTGTCGTTTGTTTCTTCATTTTCCATGGGATGGGCGAGTTTCCGAGGAACACACAGAACCCAGTCAGCGACCGTTGGCTAAACGCACAGCTTGCGCAGTCTGAATCTGAGTAAGCGGTAAGTTGTAGTTCTGAATTTGATGAGTAGAATAGTCCATGGTTCTGCGTACCTTTAAGATATTTGAGGACATGTCTTACGGCTTTCCAGTGAGGTTCCCTCGGCGTGTGCATGAACTGACTTAGCTGCTGTGTTATGTAGGTAAGATCCGGCCTTGTGAAGTTCAGATAATGAAGTCTGCCGACGATTCTTCTGTAAATTTCAGGGTCTGTGAGTGGTTCGCCTTCATCGATGGTAAGTTTACTTTCTGGAGCTATGGGTGTTGTGCATGGTTTACAGTCTATCATGTTTGTTTCCTGTAAAATATCTCGTACATATTTGCTTTGACTGAGAGCAGTCCCTTCATTTGATCTTGCAATCTCGACCTCTAGAAAGAACTTAGCATATCCTAGGTCTTTGATTGGGAACATTTCATGTAGGGCGTATTTAATAGCATTCAGGTGTTCCTCATCTGCTCCTGTGATGAGGATGTCGTCTACGTAGATGATGATGGCGGCGAAGTTGTCGCCTTGTCCTTTAGTGTAGAGGCAATGGTCTGATTCTGCTTTGTCGAAACCCAAGTCCCTTAGCTTAGTGGTCAGTTCCTTGTGCCATTGTCTGCCTGCTTGCTTAAGTCCGTAGATTGACTTCAGTAGTTTGCACACTTCTCCTGTCTGGGCTTTCCTGTAACCTTGTGGAGGCAACATGTAGAGTTCTTCTTCTATATGACCATGTAGGTACGCGTCATTGATATCACACTGTAGGATAGGCCATTTTCTGATTGTGGCTATGGCTAGAAGTGTTCTTATTGTTGTAATTCTAGCCACAGGGGAGAATACTTCTTAGTAATCTACTCCTTCCCTTTGGTTGAAGCCTTTAGCTACCAGTCTAGATTTTAGTTTGTCAATAGTGCCGTCTGGATTGTATTTTATTTTATATACCCACTTTGATGCTATAGCATGCTTACCTTTGGGTAGCTTTGTCATAACCCAGGTCTGATTATCTTCTAGGGTCGTCAGCTGTTCATTCATGGAGTCTATCCATTCTTTGGATTTGCATGCTGTCTCATAAGATAAGGGTTCAAAAGTAGTGTGCACATTACCTATGAACTCCTTGTAACTTGGTGTATGTGTGATCTGGATGGTTGAACCTTTGTTTGCTTCTGACCCTGCAAAACCTGTGGACTGTAAAATGATATTAGAAGAATCAAGGGCAGAAGTGGAAAGATGAGCAGTGGCTTGGTGGACGTAATCATCAAGGTACTTTGGTTTGGTATGTGTTCTTTGGCTCCTTCTTATGTAATTGTCTGTGATGGTGTCTTGATTTGGGATGTGGTCTGGTTGTGGTAATGTTTCTGTGAATTCTGGTGTGGCCTCAGTAGGTTGTGTGGGTGATATTGCTTCCATGTTATGTAATGTCTCTGTAAAATCCTCTGTCATGTTATAAGGGAACAATGGTATTGGTCTTGGTTCAAGGTTAGGTTGTGAATTGGCAAAAGGGAATGTGTGTTCATGGAAGGTTACGTCTCTTGAGCTGAAGATTATGTTCGTGTTAAGGTCCACAACTTTGTAGGCTTTGTAGTCAGGCATATATCCAAGGAAAATACATCTCATGGATCTGGGGTCTAGTTTTGTCTTAGTAGGAGTTTTATCTAAGGCAAAACAGAGGCACCCAAAGACTTTCAAATGTGCGTAGGTTGGGGTCCTCTGATGTAATTTTTCATAAGGGGTTTTCCATTGTAAGGTTTTTGTTGGGATTCTGTTGAGGAGGTAGGTAGTGGTAAGAAGGGCTTCCCCCCAGTATCGTTTGGGTAAGCTAGCTGTAAAGAGGAGGGCTCTCGTTATTTACAATAAGTGTTTGTGCTTTATTTCCACCACACAATTTTGTTGTGGTGTGTATGGACAACTTTTCTGGTGTACTATTCCCATTTCTGCAAAACACTTTCTGCACTCGTGGTTTATAAACTCTCTGCCATTGTCGGTTTGAATTCTTAAGATCTTAGTGTCGTATTGTCTTTCGATGGTTTTGATAAATTGGATTATGGTAGATTGTGTGTGATCTTTGTGTTTGAGCAAGAAGGTCCAGGTGGCTCTAGAAAAATCATCCATAATAGTTAGGAAGAATTATGACCCGTCTAGAGTGGGTATCCTGTAGGGTCCCCATAGGTCCATATGCAGGAGATCAAAGGGTTTGGTAGTTTGTATTTTGTGCCGGGGGAATGGTTTTTTGTGTTGCTTTGCCATTGGACAGACTTGACAATATGACATATTGTGATTAGGAAACACAATTTCATTGATATGTTGTATTTTTTCTTTGGAAACATGTCCTAGTTGGCTATGCCAAACATCAAACGAAACAGAAGCACTAAATGCTACATTCTTAGTTTTGTAGAAGTCTAAGGAGGGACCTTTCAGATGTTCTGAGGGTAGTAGGCTGTCGGTGGTTAGCTCATACAGTCCACTTCTTGCCTTGATAGCTGCTATAACATTGTTAGTCCGTAGGTCTTGCAAGAACAGATTGTTAGATATGAAAATTGCGGCAATGTCATTCTGTGTTGTGAGTTTATTGACAGAGAGTATGTTTTTGAAAAAATTTGGGATGTGCAGAACTTCATTGAGGGTGATTTTGTCACCGATAGTAGTCTTGCATATGTGGTTTACTGGTTGCTTTGTGCCGTCTGGGAGTGTAACAGGCTCGTAAATGTTATTTTGTTCATATTTATGACAGAACTCTAAATCTGTAACCATGTGTGAGGATGCTCCAGAATCAATTAACCACATGCATTTAGTTTCTGCATTTTGAACATTAGTGTAGTTTGAACCATTACCTGCGAAGTTTGCAAATCCTCCCAATTTTACCTCTCCAGTGGCTTTCCCTTTAATCGCTCTGGATATTTCCTGTTGTATGAAGTTGGCCAGGTCTGGTGGGATTTGGCCACCCCTCTCCGAGTGCTCACTAGTGTCTTGCTGTATATCTGCAGGGGAGTCACTGGTCATAGCTAAGTTGGCCTTACTCTTCTGGCTAATCAGTTCTTTATACCATTCGGGCACACCATGAATTTTGAAGCAAGTTTCCACGGTGTGTCCTGTTTTCCCGCATTTCTCACAGTACTTGTCTTCCTTTTTTGCGAATGGTTTCTTGCCGTTGTTGTTGTTGTTTCTGCCCCCCTTCTTGACATTTGTGTTAGATTGTTTCACCATCATTGCCACATTCAGGTTGCTGTCATTGTTAGCACTTACGGTTTTTTGTCTTTCGACAGTTTGCATCATAGCAAATGCTCTATTTACCATAGGCAGAGGTTCCATCAACATGACTTGATTCACAACATGCTCATAATCTTCATTTAGGCCCATCAGAAATTGCACTAATTT
>JANIIA010000192.1:50353762-50379251 GCA_027478495.1 Erythroxylum alaternifolium
TATGTATTCCGCATGTTATGTTATAAAAAAAATTTATACCGACTTTTGAATGATTGAGTGCATTAGCACGCCACCCTTGCGGGGCACGGACTCAGATATCATCAATGATGTCAGGTTCGGGTCTTGCGGGAGTGGGGTGCTACACCAATGAAAGAGAATATAAATAACAGGTTTGAAGACATGAGGAGACATCAGTGATGGATCCCATAAAAAAGATTTACTTAGTCATTATGATATAATGATGACTGAGGAAGATAAGGTTGAGGTTTTTCCAAGGCATGAAGAGGTGAAAATAAATAGCTAGAAGATAAGGTTCTAGAGAGTGATACATCTTGAATAAGTTTTAAATATATTTAGATTATTGTTTATAATAATTTTTAACATTCTAAATAAAATGTAAGCATTAAGAAAGAGTTGAGGCTATAAGAAAATAATAGTGATGGACATTGAAGATTACAAATAAAAAGAAACAAAAGGTATGAATGAGGAGGTAAGATTGAATCATTTAAAGTTTAAATAAGCAAGTTTGTTTATAGAAACAAATTTGGTAAAAAAAATATTAAACTCCATACAGTAAGGGTAAACATTATGATGCTTTTTAAGGTGTATGTTGGTAATGAAACGCAACAAGAGTTAGCAGAAGTAAAAAAGAAATCTTTATCTTATATTAGACTTCCAAATCCTGGATATGTATATATAAAATTCGATTATAGAAAAGCTACACAAAATAAGAGGTAACTGTGTTGTTTATTAGGCTAACATTAATTAGCTTGGATTGAAATGTTCTTATAGGTTTTGTTAAAAGCAATATCGTTCAAACATTAGTTTTAGGTTGACATTATGATATCCTTTCATGTTTTAAGCCTAGGAATTGCATATATGACCTAGTGTGATGATTGTGTGAATTAAAAGCAAGTAATTTTTAAATTCCTCTACATCTTCTTATTATTTACGGATATCTTATATATACCATTTTCATTAAATTTTTTTTACCTTAAGAGTGTAGTTCTTGGAGTGTGTATATGTACTTACATAATGAATCACTCTTTATTAAGAGTAATCTTAGCCTCTTTAGCTTTCAAAAGAAGGATAACAAATGTTATGGTGGAATTGAAATTTTATTAGGAGGACACAGATCATCGATTGAAGGAAATACCTAGAAAAATCTTTGTCGACTATTGATTTCTTGCATATTGATTGTACATATGCCAGAAATATTAACAAGAGTTTAGATATTGGCATTAATGTGTATACAACTACCTAGATATGTGTATTATCTTTGTTTGGTATTTCCTAGAAGTACTCTATTTTGTGAAATAATGGTTTAGATAATGATTTAGAGTTAAATATGTTTATGTTTTAGTTTTTATCCTCATACTTCAATATGATTATTGGTGGTATTGTTGTATTTCATTAGAAGTAGGAGATTAGGATATATGACTCAAACAATGGAAAAGATGGTATTAAATAAAACCTAATTGGAGCATTGATAGGTTAAAACTTGGTGGTTGTAATGTTTGTGATAAGAAAACGTCCCATTACATTTTCTTATAATGTAACAAAAGTTTTGTTATAGTTGTAGCTACATATTTTATGGCTGGAGAAAGTGTCACTTAGTTTGCAATGCGATATTATAATTTTCTTATCCTTATTTCCTATCTATTATGCATAAGAATTCTCAAGGCAAGAGAATAAGTAACAATAACATTTTGTAAATCTCAATTTTGAATGTAATTTTGATTTTTTTTACATTTACATATGATCATTGAGTTTACTTATATAGATTGAATAACATTTTGACTAATTTCATCATTTTTGTACAAAGTGTTGATTGCGGGATTACCTATATAGTACTTTAGAATGGCTTCCCTTGGATGTCCACGATCTCATTTGTGCATCATGTTCTATATTCGACAAAAATTCAAATGTGTCAAACTTTCGGTTTATGAAACCATATGTATGTAAATCCTAATATTTTATTGGTTATCTCTCATTTAAAACAACGTAAAAGCATTAACAAAAAAGGAGGCATCTTATTTTTTAAAAGCAGGCTTTGATACCAATAATGACAAGCCCTTATCTTGAAACAACTAGGCAACCTACCCAGCATCTCACAGTGGTCCTCCAGTCGATATCTGATCCAACTAGAAAGTACCCTTAGAGCTAAGCTTATTGCCCTTTTTATCGAAAAGCTTTAACTCAAAATTCATAAATATAAGCAGTAGAGTTTATTTTAATCATTTTATTAAAAAATTTTGCAACACAACGAATGTATTTTTTACATCCCCAAAAATTTCAAAATCCTTGTAAAAGTTTAAAACATTTTTATATTCACATTAAATTTGATATGTGTGAATTGCCTTATGTTTGAAGGCTTAGTTTGTTATGTATTAAGTGTTAATTTGATTGTTTAGCATGTGTTTAGGTTAGAATTATGTTAGTTTGTCTGTTTAAGTGTTTTTATGGGTTAGTATAAGGCTTTGAGCTTAAATATTATGTTTTTGAGGTACCTTAATGTGTTTGTTAGTATTTTAGGGTCAACATCGAAGAACGGAGAAGTTTTAAAGATACTCGGGCCGAAACAATGGCCCACAATTGTGGCACAATAGGCCACAATCATGACAGAAGCATTGCAGCAAGCCTATGATTGTGACAGAAGCCTAAGATACTATCCACGATCGTCACCTGCTTGCTACTATCATGACAGAAGGGTTGGATGTGGCCCACGATTGTGGCATACAGGGCGACGATCGTGGCCTGTGTCTGGCAGGCATGTAAACAAGTGAAAACGTCAAGTTTCGAAGAATTTTTCAGACCTTTCGATCCTAGAAAAATCCTAGGGCTGCTTACAACACAAAAGGCATTTAAAGAACAAGGCAAAGGGGATTAGAGAGCTTTTGCATCAGCCACCAATTGAGTAACCCTCTAGAGAGAGTGCATCAAAAGATTGAGCAATAGAACAAGGAAGAGAGACATAGAGAAGAAGCCTACGTGAAGTACTTCCTGGAATATAAGGTTTCCCACCATTGCTAACTTTGTCATCTGTTCCAATCATATTTACTCAATTTTATTAATGTATAGAATTAGGATAGCCATTGATGAATAGGATTGTTGAATGTTAAGGAATGTCTAAACTCACCTTTGAGTTGTTTTATTCTTGATTTAATGTTTTTTTATTAGATTAATTGTGATTTGAGTTCTACACTTGCATAATTCGGTGATAAATTTAGAGAGTGAACTAAGTGAAAATCATTAAATTGGGCTAATGAGAGTTAGATAATTTAATAGAACAAGAATTAAATCAAATCGGTAATTTGTACGAAGAGAGATCTTGCATATGATTCCGATACTTTTTGGACAACTTCAGCTCTAAATAGGTTTTGGATAGATTGTTAATCGAGAGATTGTAATTCTTATAATCTGATTAGGGTCTTATAAATTAGGGTTAACGGTTATAACTTGAGAAAGAGTAATCAATCCTAGGACTGTCTAGGACCAGTAATCCAGTAGCTCATAATCAATTAAGTTAGCATTGAAGATAGATAAAATTTCCCTTTCTCTCAATTGGTAATTCTTTAGGTTAATTCTTGATTGTGTGTTGCATCTGCTATTTCGTTATCATTTCGTAATTGATTCTTAAATTTGAGTGAGTGATTGAAATAAATTCTTGCCTTAGTTTTGTTCATTCTGAATTATTATGAATTGTGTTGGCTTTAGATTTTAGGATTAGGTTAACCCTCCTCGCAGGATTGACATCTTAGGTATTATGCAAACAACCCATGCACTTGCGGAATATCGAGGTTAAAATGTTAAAACTTATTCATATCATGTTAGAGTAGTGCTTTAAAGGCAATCACCTTTAGAACTTTTGTATAAACTTTATTTTGATTAATAAAGCAAAAAGCATTTTTCATTGATTTGATATTCGTTTATATATGAATTGATATTGATCTTGATTCGAATTGATGAAGTCTATGATTCAAAACATAGCATGAAGGAAATCATGATGAGATCATGCTGATGAGATTCTTATCATGTGTAATTATGTTAGTATCTAAATAATCCCTAGTTATAGGATTAATAAGATATGACATTATTAATCTAAAAAGACTGCACATATTATACTCCTTAATTTGATCAAGCTGTAGATCACATAAACTGTAAGCATGAGATGTTTAGAGTTAATATGTGGATGCTTACTAAGGGTAGTAAGCACATCAGATGACCCCCTATGAGATTATCATATGGATGATCTATCGAATGTTAGTGATTAATCTCATCATAGCAATGGTGCAAATATCCTTAGACTTGAGGTACTCAAGGATATCTTAGATACAGATCCTATGCTTTGACATCATTCCTTGTTACCTCAAGACAAGGTTGTTATTATGTTGGTGATTGGGTACAGCTATTTGTATTCGAAGGTAATTGGGTAGCCAATAAAGGATTCACCACTCCTGATAGAAAGAGATGATACCTATAGCCTCTTGTCGGGGCCACTAATCAGGAGTCTCTGGGCAGAGCATTTATGTGTCATAAAAAGAGTCTTCAATGACACGTAAGAGTAATGAGAACCCAAGACAAGAACTAACATCACTTGGACTAGATGTGACGTAGTTAGTCTAGTGGGAGTTGACACATAGCCCATACTCCGAACCAAGTGGGGTATAGTATATTGAAAGGACGAATTACTCGGTAATTATCTATGGAAAGGTTCATAAGTTATATAATTAACTATCGAAAAGTTCATGTGTTAATCCATTTATATTCTGAAAAATTTGCATCATAAAACCCTTCATGATTTGATTGAACTAAGAGTTAATTCAAGTGCTTAAAATAATCGAGAATTTAAGGGTCACACGCATAAAAGATCTTATGAAAAACAAAGTGTGTATGGCCATTTTAAGCAGGCCATGATCGTGACAGATGCCACGAAATGATATATAAGTAAGTTATTCACTTATGTACATGAGCTTCTTCCACTTCTTACACACTCAAGTGAGAGAGAAAGGGTTCTAGAAGTGTTCTAGAGAGAGTGAGAAGAGTTATTGAGTTATCTTCATGCAATTGTTGTATAAATCAACATGCATGCAAGATAACCTTGATATATCTCCTTTTTGAACATCTACTTGAATTCATCAAGTTTGGTGTTCTAAAACTCTTATACATTGTTTTATCTTCCTTCTTTGTGTGTTCTTGGGTGATCAAAGAAGGCTATGGCGTTGGCAACAACCTAAACAAGGAGAAGAAACAAGAAAGGAGGAGAACCAAAGGTAAAAATGTTTTTATATTTTATGTTCTTTACATATCCTTGCATGCATGTATGATCGTGTAGTTTTCAGATTGTCATGGCGTCAGAATCTTGATTCTGACACTTTTGCTACATCCGTATGCATGTGATGCATGTAACCATGGCAAACCTAACATATCGGAAACCTGCGATCAAGTTTTTGGCGCCGTTACCAGGGAGGTAATTAGTTTAGTTTTATAGTTTAAGGGGTTAAGTTTAGTTTTTAATTTTTGTTTTCTTTCTTTCTTTTCTATTTCTGAAATCATGCTCTTTCATGAACATAAGAGTCACAAGAGGTTCGAGTCGTGCAGCTAAAACTGCAAATTTAGACATCACTTGACTAGAACAAACCATTAGGAAAGCTCGGTAAGAAACAGAAGAAGAAATTGTGAAATCAACAATAGATGAGGGATTCCAGCAAAATTTGGACCATGGAGCAACTCAAGGACGTCAATAACCGGATGCACATATAGTGAACTTTTTTGAAATCTGTGATACCTTTCGGTACCAGCAGATGTCGAAAGATGTGGTCAGAATTTGGCTTTCCCCTTTACCCTTAGAGACAGAGCAAAGAATTAGTATCATTCCCTAAACCCAGCTAATGCCACGACGTGGGATCAGCTAGTTTGTGCTTTCTTAGGTAAGTATTTCCCTTTGACTAAAACCACTAAGATCATTAAGGAAATTACCAACTTCCAGTAAGGTGATGGGGAATTGATCTATAAAGCGTGGGAAAGACACGAGGATTTTCAACGAAAGTGCCTACACCACAACTTACCCAAGGAATTCCTATTGCAAACATTTTATGATGGAGTAACCCCATATTCGAGAGGCATGATTGACGCAGCTTCAGAAGGATCATTGATGAGGAAGACAGTTTATGAAGTGGAAGAGCTGATAGAGGAGATGGTGAGTCATAACTGTTTGTGGGCAAACAAGCGAAGTAGACAGACTAATTCATTCTGAGAACAAAAAGGAATTGTGGTTGTTGATCAAATGAAAGAAATGCAGGAGAAAATCGATAACTTGATGTGACAGCTCAACAGCATAAAGGCTTCATCTTCAGCTTCGGTGAAAGCCATATAACTCAAATGTGAACTCTGTAGACAAATAGACTATGATACAGTAAACTGCTATTTGATGAAGGAAAGCGATCCGGAGCAAGTGAATTATATGGGAGCTCAATATGGAGGAGGAGGGGGAAACAATCCCTGCTCCAACACTTATAACCCCGGGTGGAAGAATCACCCTAACTTCTCTTGGATGAACAATATTGGAGGATAGTTTAGACCTCAAGGACAATCGGGCTTCCAACAAGAAAAACCAAGCTCAATGGAATCCAAGTTAGATAAGATCTTAGATAAAATTGGGGCCATGGATGATACACATGGGAGGCTTGAAAGCAAATTTGAGGAAGTAACAAAGAATCATGCATCGTCAATACACAATTTGGAAGTCCAAGTAGGTCAACTAGCGGAGGAAATGTCTACTTGGAATGTAGGAACCCTTCCAAGCAATACCTAAAGGAACAAATTATGGCCATTATTCAGACCCAAGAAAAGGAACCTGAACAGGTGAAGGAAGAAGGAGATAAAGGAGAAGGATAAGTAATTATGGAAATCCTTCCAAGTGAACCCGTAATTGAGCCAATCGAAGAACCTTAACCTAGAATTCCATACCCTATTTTCGCTCAGTGGAAGTTAATGTCAAGTAGGGCAACAAGGAATTTTAAAGAGGATGAATCAAATAAGGTTGAGGATGTAACGGAACAACTACAAATGAGGTTCACACTAAAGGAATCGGTCAAAAAGAAGGTTAAGAAGAAAACCCTAACATAGCACAAAAGAAAGAGGACCTAGGGGAGTTTTACATTCCTTGCAGTATAAATGGAGTCAATATAGATAGGGTATTCATGGATTTATGAGCAAGTATCAATATGATGCCTTATATCCTTAGTTATAAGTTGGGGTTAATAGAGTTAGTACCCACAAAGATGTTAGTCAAAACGGCCGACAAGACAGTTTATCAACCGAAGGGGATTATTAAGGGCGTGCAAGTACAAATTGAGAAATTTATCTTTCCTACAAAGTTCTATATATTAGATATTGGAGAAGATGTGGAAACCTCTATAGTTTTTGGACGATCGTTCCTAGCCACTTCTGGCTTAATCATTGACGTCGATGGGGTGAACTAACTCTGAGGGTAGGAAAGCAACAAATAACCTTCAAAATGTCAAAGAAAGACAACAGATCTCCTCTACTTCCAATAAATATCAAGAAAACTGAACCTCATGGACGATGGGAAGATATTGAGGATCCTGGGAATGCATTAAAAAAGAAACAATTTTTAGATGAAGGTGAAGGAAGGAAAATCACTAGGACGGTGGAGTCCATAGCATAGTAGCTTATATGCAAACTGTGAGATCAGTGATTGCGCTACCATTGCACCAATCATTTAAACCATCGTGAGCAAAAGAGAACGTCGAGGTACAAACATTAAAAGAAGCGCTGCATGGGAGGCAACCTATGGAAATAATTTCTTTTGATTGTTTTTAGAAGTTTGAATTTCGTAGTTAGGATTATTTCGTTTCCAAATAAATCGGGAAGGCATAAGGCTTGGATATAACTTTGATGATTGATGAAGTGCACAAAGAGATGTGAAAGAGTTAAGAAGTAACTTTGGAAAATGAAGAGGAACAAAAAGACAAAAAATCAAAAATTGATGGAAAATTGCAGGCCACGATCATGGCCTAGCAAGCCATGATCTTGGCCTGCGACTAGGAAAAAAAGGGAAACACATGATTTTTGAGTAAATTGTTACCATCTTACCCTCCAACCACTTAACTTCACTTTTTCACTCACTTTCATTTTTACTTTATCTCTCTAAGCCTTAAACCTCCAAACACTCTCACATCTCTCTACAAAAATTTTAAACTTTCAAATTTCTTCCAACTTCTACCTATTCACAAGCCAATATGTTGTGTATTAAGCAATCAGCCAGACGGAAGCAATCATCGAGATGAAACCAAGTTTCAGGACGAGGGACAACAGACTTCGAAGCACCTTTCCTAATTTACACAGAGTAGGAAGGTATTCATTTTCAATCTCTCAATACTAAACAAATTGTAGTCCCTAAATATTTTGATTTTGAAATGCTTGATAGGTTGCAACTGTGTGATAGGGTAAAGAACTTAGCTGAAAGAATTCATTAGGCCAAATTCATACATTTACAATTTCCTGTCCACCAGGAGCTCACTTTGGAATTCTTTACTTTCCTTTCTTATGAACCTAGGAACCCCAAAGAAATATGGTTTAGGTTACGAGGACGAGCTTATAAACTGAACATAGAAATTATGTGTGATATGTGTGGGTTCCTCGAGTCTTCCATTATCGATCAGCACGATGATTTTTATGCTTCCCGCTATTGCAACGAGCTTACTGGGTTAGAGCAATTTGATGCCAAAAATGCCTACAATAATACCATAAGGACCTATGAACACTTGTTATTGCACAAATTCATGTGTCAACTGGTTTTTCATAAATCATAAACCAACAAGTGTTCAACAAAGGAACTCTTTATATTGTGGTGCATGGATCAAAACATTCCAGTGTGCATCTCCACACATGTACAAGAGGAACAACAATTAAGGTATGGGGTACCTAGTGTTTATCATTGTTGAGTATTATGGCATAGACTGTAGTGGTTTAGCTGTCCATCTCCCAGACTTCCTAAATCATCATCATTTATGGCATGTTGAAATCCTTAAGTCCCATAACATGGAACTTCGAGATATCAGCCAAAAGACGCATGTTAAGTTTAGGGCTAGTCAAGTGAGTTCGAGTATAGCACTTTTTTAGCAGGTAGAAGAGGACTCGACTAGTGAAGAGTCCAAGGAGGAAGAAAAAATAGAAGAATCAGGTTGGAAGAAAGTATTAGATACAATCTCCGCAAACAACAAGGTAATCACAAATACACTTGCGGAGAACTCCAAAATGATAAGGGAGATGGCCGAACTCAACGATGTCAGAGCCAGGATATACGTCGTATCTATCATTATTTTGATGCTTAAAGCGTTCAATTTCCACCTCTACCACCATCCTGACCTCCATCTCCATGAGATTTTGTTTAACTCTCTTTATTTTTAAATTTAGTTTGTATTTTATATTTGTTTTTGTTTTAATTTAAGTTATGTTTCTTCTTTCCTTATGTATTTATTTGTTCCCTTCTCATATTGAGGGCAATGTATTGTTCAAGTGTAGGGAGGGTTATGTGTTTTTCTTTGAATGTGATTTTGCATATTGTATGATAGTTGTTAGGTTGCATTTTGTGAATTGTGTGAATGTGTTAAGGGCGTAGAGGATTGGAATTGATTTAATTTTAAACATAGTCTATTAGGTTGTGGAGAATCATTAGCTCACACAATTAATGAATTGGGGTATTTGCCTAAATATACAGCTTAATTAGGATTTAGTGTGAGTTTTTCACCCTCTAAATTGTCACATTCATTCATAATTTGACGCCTTGCGACTTAAGTAACTTTACTAGTATTTTTCATGGAAACGAATAGCTAAAACAACAAGGTAGGCAAATAAAAAAATATGTGTTGTTAAATAAATAACTATTCCGCTGGCCTTCGGGTTATAAATAGAGCTAGTAGCTAGCTGAGAACATGATATAGCTGAGTAACCGGATCGACACGCACCATAAATGTGTGTCTTCATGTCAAAAAGCTGTAATGACGTTTCAACCAAACAATTTAATAAAAATGACTTTGTCGAGTAACCAGATCGACATTCATCACCAATATTTGCCTCCGAGTAAAAAAATAGGTGCTTGTTTAAATAATAACTAAAAAATGTCTTTATAAAACCTTTCGAACTTGTAATAGCTTGACTTTTCATGAAAACCTACTTAGGAGTAGTTACAAAGTCCGAATGACCAAAGAATTATTAATGTGTGTGTGCAATTGAAAAGAGTAAATAAATTAACACTTGGATTTGGATTAATTTTTATATTTAGTTCAAATCCCCTAGAGGTATATTTTGCATGTTAATGAGTTGATATAATTTGAATGATTGTATTTAAGATTAAATTTATTTCATGAAGTTGAAGCCATTGTCTCATTACTGTATTATGTGTTGTGTTTGTTATGTGTTTGTTATGTGTTTGTTGTTTTGTTTGCTTGAGGACAAGCAAGCATTCAAGTGTAGGGATGTTGATAAGTGTGAATTGCATCATGTTTTAGGGCTTAGTTTGTTATGTATTAAGTGTTAATTTGATTGTTTAGTGTGTGTTTAGGTTAGAATTATGTTAGTTTGTGTGTTTAAGTGTTTTTATGGGTTACTATAAGTCTTTGAGCTTAAATATTATATTTTTGAGGTACCTTGATGTGTTTGTTGGTGTTTTAGGGTCAACATTGTAGAATGAAAAAGTTTCGGAGACACTCTGACTGAAACAACGACCCACAATCGTGGCATAATAGACCACAATTGTGATAGAAGCACTAGAGCCAGCCCACGATTGTGACAGAAGCCTAAGATACTGCCCACAATCGTGGCCTGCTTGCCAGGATTGTTATAGAAAGGTTGAATGTGGCCCAGGATCGTGGCATACAGGGCCACAATCGTGCCACGATCGTGGCCTGCATCGGGCAGACACACAAACAAGTGAAAACATCAAGTTACAAGAGATTTTTCAGACCTTTTCTATCCCAAAAAAACCTTAGAACTGTTCAAAACACAAAAGGTATTTAAATAACAAGACAAGGAGATAAGAGAGCTTTTGCATCAGCCATCAATTAAGAAACATTAGAGAGATTGCATTAAGAGATTGAGAAAGAGAAGGAAGAGAGGTGTGGAGAAGAAGCCTACGCAAAGTACTTCCTAGAATAGGATATTTCCCACCATTGCTGCCTCCGTCATCCGTTCCAATCGTATTTTTGGTTTTGTTTTCAATTTTATTAATGTATAAAATTGGGATAGCCATTGATGAATAGGATTGTTGAATGTTGAGGAATGTCTAAACTTACCTTCGGGTTGTTTTATTCTTGATTTAATGAAATTTGATTGATTGTTTTTTTATTGGATTAATTGTGGTTTAAATTTTGCACTTACATAATTCAGTGATAAACTAAGTGGGTGAACCTAGTGAAAATCATTAAATTGGGCTAAAAAGAGTTACATCAAATCGATAATTTGTGTGAAGAGGGTCTTGCGTAAGATTTTGGTAGTTTTTGGATAACTTCAGATCTAATTAGGGTTTTGGATAGATTGTTAAGCGAGAGATTACAATTCCCATAATCTGATTAGGGTTTATAAATTAAGGTTAATGGTTAGAACTTGAGAGAGAGTAATCAACCCTAGGACCGTCTAGAACCAATAATCCAGTAATTCATAATCAATTAGGTTAGCATTGAAGATAGATAAAATTCTCCTTTCTCTCAATTAGTAGTTCTTTAGGTTAATTCTTGATTGGGTGTTGCATCTACTATTTCGTTATTATTTCGTAATTGATTCTTGAATTTGAGTGCGTGATTGAAATAAATTCTTGTCTTAGTTTTGTTCATTCTGAATTATTGTAAATTGTGTTGGCTTTAGATTCTAGGATTAGATTAACTCTCCTTATGGGATCGACACCTTAGGTACTACGTGAATAACTCGTGCACTTATGGAATATCAAGACTAAAATATTAAAACTTATTCATATCGGAAACCTGTGATAAAAAATCCCCATTATAAATTTTGGACTTCAAGTCCACTCACATGCAATCTCAACAATCACTTTAATAAACTTTAAAAAGCTAAAATATATTCATGCATTTCATTTTTAAAAAACCTTTATATACAAGCCTTCTTTATACAAAATACATTCCAAAACATATTCAGTGATATGTAGTAATTCTCAAAAGAATTTACAAGGTAAAAATGCCTACACAACAGTACATGACAAAGTTTTCTACTCGAGAGGTGGAGCCCTTGAGCATGCACCTGGAGGTTTTATTTTGAACACAGAAAGTAGAGTGTGAGCTAAATGAGCTCAGTGAGTGTTAACTTTTCTATGCAAACCATATTTAACAATTTAAACCTCCCTAAAAAATTCATTTCATTTCTTATGATACAATACCAATATAAAACATATATGCTTTCTGAAATCAAATTTCTCAATTTACTCTTAAAGTAAATTGTGTCAGCATCATTATTGTCATGAACTTTCTTACACGACATAGCCCACCACTACTTCTTGCCATATGATACCTTAGGCATAAAGTCATAGAACTGGTTCTGCATCGCTTACTCATGATTGGTTAATCACTAGTTATGAAACTGATTTGAGATCGCTGATCTGTATTAGGTTAACCACGATACATCGATAATTATGGAGCTGGTTCTATATCGCTTATCCTCAAATAGTTAACCAATAGTTATGGATTTGGTTTTACATCGCTTACCTGCACTAAGTTAATCACAAAACATCAGTAATTACTGAGTTGGATCTATATCACTTACCCGTAAATGGTTAACCAATAGTTACGAAGCTGGTTTTACATCGCTTACCCATACTAAGTTACACATGCATTAAGTTGATATGATGTAATTTTTGTTAAGTTAGAATCTGGACTTCAAGTCCACTTGCATAAATAAAACCCTTAGGATAATAGAAGGGAAATCGAGCATTCTCTATGTATCTCACCTTCTAATCTCTTCTCCTATGAAATAAAACTTTCTTTTCTACAGATACTCACAATTTCCATTTAAAACCTTATTCTTCTCCTAGATCTTTAGTATATGCCTTAAAGTAGGAATTGAATTAAGGTTATGCTAGACTTTGATAAAAGGACATTAAGAGTTGTTACCTTACCCTAAGGATGGAGTTAGAATGCTAGTTAAAAGACTAGACTAAAACCAGGTAAAGCTACAATTAAAAACTAAAGATACAACTACAAAAGCATAACAAACTCTTTAACTTGAAAATTTTGAAACTGTTCTGCATAAAATTTTATCATAACTTTTTATTTTCTAGAAAAAAAGCATATATGGATTATCTTGAATAGATTTAGATTCTTTAAAATTTATAAATGAGATAGTAACATCTTTCTTTCAAGAAGTCATTAATATTTTATCAAATAATGACAAATTAGAGGATGAAGATTTTCTTGGAGTCTCTTTAATTTTTATATTATTAGTAGCTTAGACATGATAAAAACTTTTATTTCCTTGTGTGATGATCATAATGCTCATGTTTGAATTTGGTTGTGTTTGATTTTCCGCTAAATATCTTTTTAAGATAATAGACCTAATCATTATAAGAATTTATTGAATATATATTATTCAGAATCCTTTTTAAGCATTTATCTATCAATAAGCATTTATTGACTGTAATCTTCATATTGTTCAAATGTTTGTGTTATAGTATCTATTACTTAGAGTATCAATTTGAGCATTAGAATATTAGAGTTTGAAGTCCCTTTATATTATGTATTTGTTATTATAAGAATGCCTTCTTCATAAGAGCATTTTTCAAAAGTATCAAATCTAATAAAATCTTCATTTTCTATCATTTCATTTATTTCATCATCTATTTCTATTTTATTTTTATTAAATCATTTAGGACATTTTTTTAACAATGTCCTTTTTCTTTACAATAATAGCACTAAAATTCAATTATATTTATATTTCTGTTCTTATTGCTTCTAAACAAAGGTTTTCTAGGTTTGCATCCTTTCTTTTTCTTATAATATTTTGCTTTTCGTTTATGAAATATCTTTTCTTAAAATATTTCGTCTTTTTATATTTCTTTTTTATCTTATTGTAATAATAGGACTATCATGTCCTATCATACTAGGCATTTTTAAATCATAACAATAAAATGAAGATTTTTTTCTTTATCCCTTTACTTTTCTTTAGTAATATAACATCATCATACTATTTACTTAATTTATCTTTTAAAAATGCAAATTGTTTTGTAAGGTATCTACAAAACCAGGATTGTAGGTTGCCTTAAATTCATTTTTCTAAGGATCAGGGATCTTTGAATGAAACATCTTTAAATAAATTTGTGTATTATCAATTTGAGTATAAATATGGTAATAATAATCTAGGAAAATACAAATATATGTATTGATTTCATACATATCACATAATTGTAATCTTTGTAAGGCCATAACATATTTTTCCTATAGTTGTTGTATCTTTTAAAATATTTCCTTCTCTAACAAATTCTAATCGAAAAGTTTTAGCAACTCTAGTTATTAGATTTGCTATATCTCTGCCTAAAAGTTTTCTATTTAGTTGTTGTTATATTCACCGTTGATTTCCTGTCTACCTCTTCTCTCAAATTTACAACCATTTTCTCCATCCGCATTCAAATTTCAGAGTAAAACCATATCCATTTATGTATTGAATATATTAATAGTTAAATCCATATATTATGTAACCACAACCTCTCATGTGTTGACTTGGGGGAGTTTCTAAGAAAGCAAAGTGTTCTTTAATCGCCAAATTAATAAAAGTAATGAGGTTATAAGAGAGAAATAAGGTTCGAGGACAAATTTGTCCGATTCAATTAAATTTTTTAATGTGATTATAAGATTGTTCCTATAACATAACGGGACTCGTGACATTTTCAATTTTAGGATACATGTTTATAGACTTTCAAAGATAATACTATTTAGTATTTTAAAAAAAAGTAAAGGTTAAAATAGTTTTTCAGTAAAATCAATAAATATAAAAATATTTTATATTATTTACTCTTTTTAAAAAGACTACGTGCTTCTCTTGTTTATAACTTGTAGAATATTTTTTATACTAAAAATAACTGTAAAATGGCTACATAGTCTTGAAAAGCTTACCATTAAAAATTCAATTTAGAATGGCACTATACTATACCTAGATAAATAGGATTAATATGCTGAGAGAAGAGAATCTGACTCAAAATCACTTATTAACTTACCAGTTAATAAACATTGGTTTAATTGAAACGAGGTGACTGAAAACTGAAAGGCATCCAAGAAGACGCTTGAGAAACAATAACAAGCCGCTCAGACAAGAACATACTGCAACAATATCCTTGGCCTGATCAATCGACAACCCGCAGCATAAAATTGCAATTTATCGGTTACATTAGGAATGAGATTAAATTTCATTGGAGCAATGTTTAAATGTAAAACTTAGACAAATAAATCAATTATTTTTTATTATTAGAGAATTGGATGAGTGGCAAGGAATTTATTTATAGTATGGTTTTAATGCAGCAAGAATATAATAATACTAATTTGAAATAAAGATAGGCTTAATTTTAGAGAAGGGAAAAGGAGGAAACAGTAAGAATCTAATGAAGTCGAAACGACAAACGACATATGCGGCAGCGACTGCGAGCACTTGACAAGGAGACAAATTCAATATCCCATCTAATTTCATCACACACACACACACAAAACATGAATTGGACCTTCTCCAATTCCGAGATAGTTGATTAGACCAAAGAGTGATGGTAGAGCGCTCTTCCCACGAAATGATAGCTTAAAAAGTGGGCTTTGTGTGCCATTTTGGGTTATTCAAAGATACCACCACTCCACACTAGTCTATCATCCATCTATGTATCTTTACTCTGTTGTTGTCTGCCCTCTTTCTCGCTTTGAGCAAAAGAAAAGGCAAAAGATCATCTTTTTCACTGTTGAAGTTTTTCACTTTCCCTACTTCGCTGACCACTGAAGACACCGCTTGGACCTGGCCCCATACAAATAAATTTATCCTGAAACCCCACTTAACTTCACCACACAACATTCACTTGCACTACGCATCCTTTGAATATAATTTTTGAAATATCAAAACCAGTGCGTCACGAGAAACTACTGCATCTCATCTGATTTTTATATATCATATCAATTTAGATACAAAGATCTACCGCTTCTTATCTCCAGTGTAGCGAAGATCATTTTTTTGCAGAGTAAAAACTTGCAAAGTTCAAACTGTGCTCATAAATGACCTAGCGAAATTTGACCCAGAAATCAAAAGAAACAGATTATTTACAAAGAACAAGATACAAAAGGTCTTCTAATGACTAAAAACTCGTTTCACAGTCCTCGTTCTCTTCATTTAAGACTCTGATCCAACCAGAAATATTTCCCGCCTTTTTCTGAGTCTTGTAAAAGGATGTGTAAACCACCTTTCAAAGTTATCAAGCTTTCCTTTTCCCTTCTGTGTCACAGAGAAGACTTACTTGACGCTTCCACGGATTTCTCGTATGAGGGATCACTCACTGACCTTGACAATAGAGTGGACTCAGACTCTGCAAAACAGAAAGATTTTGATCTTTTATGAACGCAGAAAATTATGAGATTCAAGTAGATTGAGGACTTATTTATGAATTACCAACCTCTAGAGGCATTGAATGATCTCTTGCAATGCAGAATGGCGCTTTGAATACCATCCTGCTGCTGCAACAGGGAATCGTCTCTCCTTTTAGACGCCAACGGAACTGTCGCCGCAGCCACCGCGGAAGATGCCGAACGACTCTTGCCCAAGTGCTTGCACACAACTCTAAGTCCTGCCTGCAGGTTCCCCTGTTTCTGGGTCTTCACATTACTCGCAGGAGCAGTTTCCACAGAGTCCTCCATACCAAGTTGACTTTTTTCAATCGATTTCGTTGGAGATGACTTCCTGGTCGCTATTGACTGTGTCGTTTTAGGCCCAGATCCTAAGCTAAGTTGACCGGAGAATCTCAACTTCTCGCCGTACCGTTTTGAGACACGAATGTAAAGGGGTTTAACCTTCTTCAAATATTTCTGCATTACGTCTTTTGAGAATCGCTTCTCTTCTGCAGTGGCAGTGGCAGTGGTGATGCATTCCTCAGTATTCTGTTTCTGGGACTTGTTTTTACTGTTCTCTCTTGTGAACAAAGACACTATTGGAACCTCCTCTACCTTAAATTTCACAGTAAATAACTTTCTTTGGTCGTTGCTCTCCTCTTCTTTGTCTTCTGGCTTCATTTCCGAGGTGGCGACACATGCATTCCCTTCTAGTTTCTGATCATTTGGCTTCTCTGTTGGTGGATTCACCTTCGATTTCTTCAATTTCCACATCAAGACCCGAAATTTCGTTGCAGATCTCAAAAGAGAAACAGGAAACTGAGGTTTGGAGTTGGACTCGCAGCCGTTGAAAACAATTGAAGAGGGCTCAATTGGTACCAGCCGACCTTTGAAGAACAAGTCATCAGAAGGAGAAAGCGGTTGGGCGGAATCAGAACGGTCGTTGCCGGAACCGGATGAGAGAGTGAAATTGAAAGTCCTGTCGTCGTCGTCACCAGAAGACTCAACATCATCGTCGTCTTCCTCCTCCGAGTCGGTTTTCCTTTCTTTGTCTTCTCCATCCTCGTCCTCGTCAGGTACAGCAAACTCCAAGTCAAAGAACGGGCCGTCGTCGTCGTCGTCGTCGGTTTCAACGGTGTTGTGAGGGACAGCAGTGACAATGGTGGAGGCGCGTGTGCTGAGATTAGAATCACCACTGGAGACACCACCACCGCCCCTCCAGTACTTGAGCAAGCTGAACGCTTCCATGGTAGGGATAGCCAGAATATGAAAGTAAGATCAAAAGAAGGGTGTATTCCAATTTTCAAAGGAAAGAGAAGAGGGTTCTTTTTTATGAGAAAAAGAAAAGATGAAAGAGAAGGGTAAGTGAGTTTAGGAGAATGGGAGTCGCAGAAGTGTGGGTACCGAAAATGGAGTGACAGAGAAGAGGACTAAGCTTTTAAACACCAACAACACACAGACTGAAAAGTACAGAAGTGAGAAAGAGCGAGTTGGCTTTTATTTTGTCTCGACTTGTTGCAGGATAGTCATGTGAGACCACTCTGCAAGTCAGAAATTGGTGCAGAAGATAGACACTTACTGTAAAAAGTCCTAATAATAATACTCTCATTTACCACTTTACACCCAATCATAAATGACCGTCTTTTTAATTTTCAATTTTTTTTCCATAAAACGTGATCCATTGGTAAATGTTGATTCTGACGTGTTCGACGCTATTGGGTCGTTGTCATCGACTACTAGCAGCATCCAAGTCTTCCGTTTCGTGATTCCCCTCACCGCACGTAGGAACGCAAAAAGGAAAACTTAATCTATAAATAGAGTATTTCATTCTTTATTTCAGTCACGAATTTCTTGAAGAAATGAGTTTTTGGTTGAATTATTTGTTTTAAATTTATTTCGTTATTAAAGTATTATAATTTTATTTAAATTTTTAACATAGGACTTTCGACCCGGATCACATAGGAGGATTAATCCTATTGTTTACGTTCAAAAAGATATAAATCACTTTAGGCGTATAACATTAAGAAAGAAAAAAATTGTAACATCCAAGTTAACCAAATTGGATTGACTCATAACTCTGGCCTGGATGGTTAAAGTTTAGTTAGACTCATATTCATTTGGTTAACCTTGTTCAAGATAAAGTTATTTCCCTGATATGTTTAAATAATATTTATATTTTTTCAATTCTAAGTATGAAAACAGGTATTCAATTGAAATTTATCACTTTCATTATTAGATATTCTCAATAAAACTACAACTAATATCCAACGTATTTCTTCCTTCGAGTATCAAATGATTTAAAACACTACCGAGGTGTAACAGTAAACTCCTTTCTAAAGTTTACCAAGTCATTAAGTTGAGGGATACGACATTTAACGCATTTGTTTAAAAGTATACACTTCTTTTGTCGTAAATTTTGGCATATTTTAGCAAATGACATTCACAAGAGTGGTTACCTTCTTATTTGCTTTTATCTGGTCCATTTCTTTTCTTTTTTTTTTCCTCTAAAAATATAGAAAATGCTAGTTAATACATAATTTGTGACAGCCAAACTCTCGTTAAGAAATTTCAATCATATTAATGTTAAAAATTTATAAGTAGAGTCATGTCACATTAGAAAGAGAGATAAGACAAAAGTGAGTTATATACAAAAATCGAGCTTATAATTCAATATTTTAAACTTTTGGGTTGATATATGAGGTCCCGGTTATATATAGGCTCACTTGTATCCGGTCCAATTTCTTCTTAGGTTTTCTCAAAATCCTTCACTGATCCAATTTTTCCTATGCTTTTTCAAAACCCTTTATTGGTATCAAAGTTAGGTTAGCAAAGTTTGATGAATAATGATTCATGGATTTGAGTCGGAGTGACTCAAATAGTTTCGCACGAGCTATGGGTTGAGAGGAACTCAGTTCGATATGGATAGATCCACTTCTGAGGGGGAGATTTTGGCATTCACAAGTGAAGTCATCTCACATCAAAAAGAGACATAAAGATAAAGTGAGTTATATACAAAGATAGGATTCATAACTCAAAGTTTAAAGTTAAGATATAATATCCTAGTTATACATAGGCTTACTTGTATCTGGTTTAATTTCTTCTCAGGCTTCTTCAAAACCCTTTAATTAAAGATAATGGATACATCTCTAATAATTGAATGGAATTTTCTTGTCACTAGTTTGACATTTTCTCTTACTCGTAGTATTATCTTCCCATGGAAAACTATTTCTGTCATAACCAAAGTACTATTAATTTTTCCTCAAAGGATTATTAGCTGGTTATCCGATATAATTCCGTTTGCACTAGATTAATAGAGTTTTATAGGTTTTGATATTATGTAAATATATATCTATTTGTTTTTTGACATTCTAAAAAAATGTTTACCGTCCCAAATATATTTAATTCGTTGTAGCAGTATAATATAGCTTTTTTATGGGATAAGATCTCAAATAATTATATTCTAATAGAAGAACGTTATCTAATTTAGTTTTAGAACTTAAACTATATTCATATATCGAATGATTATTTGATTCTTAAGCTATAGCATAAGATAAGATTACAAATTTTTGCTTCTGATAACACCAGTCAAAACCACCAGTGGATCCTGATTCCCGACTACATAATGTTTAAGGAGTCGGATCATATGGTATTGGCATTAGTAATTTTTGGTGTAACGTGTAGTTAACTGTGCAAATGGGTAAAAAAAAAAAAAGGACTTTACTAAGAGATAATGTTCTTAATTTGATTAGGACGGACTCCACTTCGTTAACTTTGGACCAAAAACACTTTTTGGCAATTCTAGGAATGACGGACTTTTAAGCTTGATTTCTTGTATTGATTTTAATTCTCATTCAATAAAAGGAGGAGGAAGAAAATTTTCTTTTCATGCACTAGCTTCATCCTAAATATCTTAAATTAAACTTATTTGTTAAGAAATTTCATCTTGCCTAACAATAACATACAAATAAGTGAATCCGAAAAGAGCTACTCAATCAACTAATTATAAAATTGGTTTTAAATTGATCTGATTTCGTTTTTAATTATCCTTATTCGAGATTACGGATTTAGCACCCTTTTTTTTTTAAACAGAGGAACCCCTAGTCGCTATCTTTTCGATACGCACTAAGTGAGTTTTTGAATTGACACAATAGTCTGCAAATCAGGTCAACCAGGTACTCTGTACTAAGCAAGCCTTGTATGATAGACTTGATAAAAAGGGTGTAAGTAGAGAGGATTCGAATACAAGATCTTTTAACTCCATGCCCTCCTTCCTCTATCAACTCGACCACCTCTAAAGCCTTAGCACCTACATACCCAAACTAACTAAATCACCTTTTCCGGAAAATCTTAAATTTATCAAATTATTGATATATCGTACTAATTCAAGAAACTCATATTGGCATGAATTATGAAAAGACACTCGGTTTATATTAAGTTAATCAATTCATAAATTAAATTTAAAATTGCATGGATTGAGTTTAAATTATATAAAAATGAAAAAAGTGTTACTGTAATTAAACATATATAAGTTTCATATTTTTTATTTAATATTTATGTTAGATTAATTAATTTTTATAAAATATTTTATTATTTATTCTTATTAAAATTACAAATTTTTATAGACATTATGTAATTTATTTTTATTATATAATTTACTAAAAATAAATTTATATTTGATATAAATATTAAAAATAATGATGCGACATAATTTACTTTAAAAGTAAATTGAGAAATTTGATTTCAGAAAGCATATATGTTTTATATTGGTATTGTATCATAAGAAATAAAATGAATTTTTTTAGGGAAGTTTAAATTATTAAATAGGGTTTGCATAGAAAAGTTAACGGTCACTGATCTCGTTTAGCTCACACGCTACTTTCTGTGTTCAAAATAAAACCTCCGAGGTGCACGCTCAGGAGCTCCACCTCTCAAGTAGGAAACTATGTCAGGTACTATTGTGTAGGCATTTTTACCTTGTAAATTCTTTTGAGAATTATTACATATCAACGAATATGTTTTGGAATGTATTTTGTGTAAAGCAGGCTTGTATATAAAGTTTTTTTAAATGAAATGCATGAATATATTTTAGCTTTTTAAAGTTTATTAAAGTGATTGTTGAGATTGCCTATGAGTGGACTTGAAGTCCAAAATTTATAATGGGGATTTTTGATCGTAGGTTCACTACAAAAGTTAAGACATTTAGTGACAATTTTTTTGTGACTAACTATTATTTTGTCACAAATATGAGTTTTTTGTGACAAGATAATTGATTGACACTATTGTTTGAATTATCTGTGATGATTTATATTTTTGTCACTAATACAATGGTAATTGTGACAATTTAATTTCTTTCACAATTAAATTATCACTATTAATATATTAATAGTGTTAAAATTTATTTTGTCACTAATTTTTTTCACTAAAAGCCTAAGAAATTTGGTGCCAAAATAATTTTGGCAAGAATTAATTGTAATTGTGACAAAACATATGTTGGTTACTAATTTTTTTCTATTTGTTGTGACAAAAACATAGTGTGGTCACTAATATTATTTTCTTGTAGTGACGAAATGATTTATCGTCACAGAATATTTTACTTGTTGTGAATAAAAATGTTGTCAATAAATATGCAATTAATTAATGTCTACTTCATATTGTCACAACAATCGAATTATAACTATGGTCACTACTATTCGTAATTTAGTGACAATTGTGTTGTGACTAAATATTTTTGTCATCACAAATACGAGTTTTTTGTGACAAGACAATCAATTGACACTATTGTTTGGATTATCTGTGATAATTTATTTTTTTGTCACTAATACGATACTAATTGTGACAATTTAATATCTTTCACAATTAAATAGACACTATTAATATTGTTAAAATTTATTTTTTTCACCTAACATATCACACATTCCATCATCATTTTCACTTTTATTACTCTTATTACTATCTGAATAATATTGTAGAAGCTTTCCATGATGGTACCACTGATTGTAGTTTCTTTTTATCCCATTTAACATCAGATGTTCATAAATTGATTGTCTTGTCCTAAATAAATAAAGTGCATTTTTATTGTTGCACCTGTTTTGTTTTATTGATGGTCACGTAGTTCTCTCTTCACACACATGTTATCTGTTCACTTGATGGGACAATTAAATTGGAGGTTTTCGATCCACGCAGTTCTCGGTTCACTTGATGGGACAATTAAATTGGAAGTTTTCGGTCTACGCCTCTGTTCATTCCCACCTCTGCACTATTCACGCAGCTCCGCCTGCCATTCTCTCTTAACACACGCACCTGTTCTCTCTTTAAACAAAATTAGGTATTTATTTACATTAATAGAAAATATTTCATAATTCAAAATAAATAAATGAAAATATTTAATAATTCCAAATAAATAAATATAGAAATTTATTGATTTTTATAAGAAAAATTATAAGTTTACGTTTTTATTAAACATTAATAATAAAAGAAAAGATAAAGTTTTTAATAAATTAAAACTTCTTATGTTTATCTTTCACAAGTCAAAATATATTGTTAATGAAATTTGATTATTTTACAATTAAATATCTAACATTTTTATAAGAAGTAAAATCACAAGGTTATTATATGCTATCTTTTTTAAAGGGAAAAATATGCATTAGAATTTATATATTAAATTTATTTTTAAGTTATTTATATTAAATATATGATTCATACAATGTTGAAGGAGATTAAAACACTTTCAAAGAATGCGATCCCTTAGCAGATACTAGATCATTGCTAAATGGTGACGTATTAATATATTTATAACCAATATGTACGATAATATTACGGAGCCATAATCAACTACACGCAGACAACTATCGAGCCTTAGGCGCCAAACAACTTAGAAACACCGTATAAATTTGATGATTTCTTTCAAATTTGATTCAACTGCCTCATCTAAATTGTCTTCTTGCTTTGCATTTATAGATGTTGCTATACTTTTATTCCCTAATAAAGCTTAATTTTATTATTATTGTATAAATTTTAGGGACTAGAAACTACGTGACACGATTTTTCTTTAATATTATTATTTATAAAAAAATTTAAATATTTTCTTATAAAATATTCAAAGTAAATATATTTATAATCCAAAAGTAATATTTACATATCAATAGATATTTGCTAAACATAAATTTGAAACATATATTTATTTAAAATTTGCTATCAAACTTTTTATCTAAAATCAATTGTTTTTATTAGATGAATAAATTCAAAATTTATGTAACTATCCCACTAACATAATAGTTTATGATAAAAAAAAGTTACTCTCATCTATATTTATTATGTATTGTAAAATATTAAATCTGCTTTTAAATTTATGAAATATAAAATTTATTATGAAAATTAAACTATTACATAAAATTTAAAGAATTTAAGAAGAAATCTTAATTTAAATTTATTAAATATAAAATTTATTATGAAAATTAAACTATTACATAAAATTTAAAAATTTTAAGATGAAATCTTAATTTAAATTTATGAAATATAAAATTTATTATGAAAATTAAACTATTATATAAAAATTAAAAAATTTAAGATGAAATCATTTTTTAAATTAAAAATTAGAGAGTAAGTATTAAAGATTGTAGTCCTATATCTGTAAAACTAAGAAAGCTTAATAAAATGAGTGTTATAAAATAAGCTTAATAGCTTCACCTAGTTTAGCGTGAGGAAATCTAAGTAACTGTGAAACAATAAATCTGGTGGTAGAAGATGAATCGGAACAGTCGCAATTATGCGTGGTGCAAATAAATTTTATCTTCATGTGCGCAGTCTTCTCTCCACTCTGCTTCACTGCATATCCTTCACTACTTATCTTCAGGTACAATCTCCTCTTCGCATTTTCCAAATCCTCTGCTCAAATACCAACAGGTAAACCACCATTGTTTTTTGTTTAAATTGTTCTTTTAATCTTTCAGCTTACGTAAAGAGTTTTTTTTTACCATTACTCTGTTACTGTAAACTTGACATCTTCTGTCTCCTGTTACGTGTACAGTATCTTATTCATGAAAAACTACAAAACTTTTACTCCACTTCATGCGTTATACAACGTTAACTGGTATATGTCTTATTGATGAAGATGAAGTTGTTGTTGTTTAACGTTAATTGTGTCAGTGGACAGCCCTAGAAACATTGTTCTTGATATCATAAAGAAGATTCTTCATCCACGGAGTTGTAAATGGGACCTACAATTACACCTCCTTTATCACGCTAGAAGCTCTGTTTCAGGTTTCTATAAATGGTGCCTACAACGCCTCCTTCTTTATCACGCGAGAGGCTCTGCTTCATTTTTCTGCTTTGTTTGACATGCTAGAAACTATTGTCCCATGTCATAATATATTACAAATGCCGATTGAGAAATAGATCTTTGGTAGGGAAGCCATAAATGTTATAGCTTGTGAGTGATGGGAGAGGGTGGAGAGGCTAGAAACATACAAACAGTGGCAGATAAACATACAACACTGAACGTTATTTCTTAAAAATTCCAATGGCATAAGAAAGAGACTAAAAAATATTTGTTTTTTCTTGATTTTTTTTCTGATTGTTAACTTCATTAATTTTTTCTTACAATTTGTTTTAGCTGTGTATGTTGCTTGTTCCTAATATGTAATAGGGGGAATCAAGAGATGAAATCAGTTTCTGGTACAAAATCAATTGTACAAATTGCATATGGGATGGTAAAGTAAAATTTTATTTACTTAAAATTTAAATTATATTTTTCTTAAAAAAAGTTCCAATTAATTAGTAATTTTCTTTGTGTTTTTTTCTTTTTAAAAAGATAAAGATTCTGATGAGTGGCCCGATGCTGTTAAAGTTTGGAAGGTCTCGCGACAAAAGCCAAATGGAACTTGGTCTGTTCTAAA
>JANIIA010000192.1:50379351-50395388 GCA_027478495.1 Erythroxylum alaternifolium
CACTATTCACTACTGCATGAGCATGAGATGTGGTAATTTACCACACCTGGACCCGTTTCTTTGGTCCGACCCGTTCTTTGGAAACGGGATGTTACACAACTGATCTTCATTTCCTTATAGTTTATTTTGTTTTCCATTCTCATATTCCTTAGCCATACAATTTTCTCATTCCAAGAAGTCATAGTTTTGCTTATGTTCAAAATCCCTTGTAATATTTTCCAAATACTCCACATGTCACTCCATCTAACCATATCCAATACAATATCTTACCTTATTCTTGGACAAAGATTTCAAATCATTTTTTAGTTAGGTAACTAGACAGAGGTCACTAGAAAACCCAAATATATTCGTGGCCTCAATGATATTCCTAGATTTCATTATTTGTTTATTAAATATAATTTTGTTTCTACCAGTAGTCACTTTACTTTCCTAGGCTAAAAAAGACCTTTGGTTCATCTCCACCCCTAGGTTAGAAGAGCGTATTCATTTTGATCTCTTCATTTTGCATAACATGGTTAAGTTTCATTAAACTAAGAAAAAGGAACAAAAAATTCCTTATGAACTAATACTTAGCCTCATCTTCTAGCATTTTCACATTCCTCCCATTAGTGATGAGATTGAATTTGATTTCCTTTTTATTTTTCTTCTCTTACTTATATGTTTTACTAATTGATTGATGCTCAATTGACTTGACTTTAAGATGGTAGTAGCTCCAAACTTAATAACCTTCACCTATACATGAGTCTCCCTTATATGACATTGGTTCTAATGATCATCTTCCTAAGTCACGCCGATAAGATCTATGTGGATGATAAGGCTAATACCTCATGACCATGCTATAGGTCTATACCTAATGCCCCTCTGACAACCAGTAAGTATTAGCTTACTATACATCAACTTGATAGCCCATATCGTTTGATTAAATTTCAAGTTTCCCTCAAACTAATTACTTTTTATGTTTCCAAAAAGTGGGAGATTAATTTTATGATATTAGATTAAGGGGGAGTGTGAATATTGTACATGTGATGATTTTTTGAAATATCTTTTAGATGTGGATATTTCTCTTACTTGTTATTGAATATCACTTGACATTAAAGATCTCTTTTTTCTTGATATTGAATTATGTCTTACACATGAACTATGGGGAAGCAAATCATTACCTTGATAGTTATTTGTATGTCTAATCTTATTATTGCTCTCTAATTTCACAAATATTTTATCATCATTAAAAAAAGGGAAGACTATTGAACCAAGGGGCATTCCAATCAATGTTCTAATGATAACAAAACATAAATCCTACTAATGAGTTTGTTATCCTGATGAGAAGCTTTATGGGAATCCTGATGAGAAGCTTTATGGGAACAAAATGGAGTCATGTATAAACTCAACAAGATAGTTCATGAAGTTAATGAAGATAAGTTGAAGTTTACAACTCTCAACGAGAAGAACAAGCCAAGAGCAAAAGAAGATCAAGGTACATCAAGGTCATTTTATATTATGTGCTGTTAATAATTGTAATCTCATTTAGTCATTTTTATAATCTTAAACACCATGTAAAAACATTTCGTATGACTTTATTACCCAAGTCTTTTCATTCATCAAAGAGGTATTAAAGCTTTTAATTTTAAAAGAAAGATCTCTTAATCTTTTAAACACTTTTTGATAAAAGAAAGATCTTTTAATCTTTCATACACTTTTTGAGGGACATTTTAAGAGTTCATTTAATTGTTTAATGAATATCTTTCAAATACTTTTTAGGGGACATTTTAAGAGTTGTTTTAATTATAATTTCAATAAACAAATCAATTTTCAGTATTTAAAGTTGTTATAATCTTTTTTTTTTTAGAATTGATTTACCTATATAAGTCATTGGTCGATCAATATAAGTTAAATGTATAACATATGAGTTTGTTGAAACATAGATCGCCTAATACAGTGATATGGTTGACCAATGTTCTTCAGGAGACACATTGGTTAACTAATATGCTTAAGTGGGTGATCAATGTCTCAATGACTAGTGAATTTGTATATTCAATGAACAATGGTCAGCCAACGATTAGTTTCTTGCTCCAATGACTAGTAGGGTCTCAAATTCTTATAAATACATGTTCTATCATTGGTTCTTGCATCCATAAGTATTTACGTTTTAAAGTGTTTTAATCATTTGATCAATTATCGTCCCATTTTTAGTGACTAATTATTTTTAATATTATCAAAGCGATAAAGTAAGCTACTAATTCTTTTTAATATTATCAATGTGATAAAGTAAGCTACTTTGAGTTGTAAGCTTTCATTAGGGTTTTCGTATATTTTATTTGAGAGTATTCTAAGTGATTACTTTTACCTTAGAGGAAGATTACAAAAGGGGTCTTCTTTACTAATTAAAGCAATGTTTTAAAAACAGACCAAAATGATCGATTCTACTAAAAATAATATAAACCTGTTTGTATAAAAATCGACTGATTTATCAATGAACTAGTGAGAACCGGTTGTTCTGCAACCATCGTTTCTACTCAGTCCTCATCATTTGCTTTTCTGGAAATCGCTACTCCCTCCATAACCCACAAACCAACTTTATTACCATCACTGAACAGAAGCAAACCAACTTTGCTACTAGACTTTCGTTGGGCGAAACAGCAGAGAGAGCGACTAACCATGCCAGAGATAGAGTAACAGGTGACAGATCCATTGTTAAAGGTGATGACGACGAAGCCAAGACCAGAGTCCAGAGACGGTGCCCAGGAGGTTCTGAAGACGGTGAGAGGCTGAAGCTTACGCTCCTTTAGAATTGTATCTCTGTGTAAATCTTCATCCCATTTGGTTGCATCTTCCCACATGGTGGTGATTTTGACTAGGGTCTGGAGTGATCTTGGCCACTAGTTCACTTCAGTCTCAGTTAGCTTGCACTTTAACAGTGTTATTGCAAGATGTTCCTTTTCCATTATTTGGTTTGACGATTTTTTTTTTGGATCACCAAGGCAATCATAATCACACCATAGACCCTTTCTTTTTTAGTTTTAGATCCAAATCCTTGAAGGAGTTCACTGTACTGAGTGATGAGAGAGTAAAGGAAATGATTGATAGAGAAAGTGAGTGAGCATTTTCCAAGAGGTGATTATCTAAAGCGCCTGGGGAGTGGGAATTTGGACTTGAATTTTAGAAGAGAGGTTGTTGATTGGATTTTAAAGGTTGTTCTATTTTGTTTTTCTTTCCATTCTCTGAAATGGGATTGGTGTTCTACTTATTTTGATTGATTTTTCCTTGGAAACTTTGTTCTAGGCTATCATCTCTTTTCCTAAACAATGTGGATTTTCTCTGCATTATGCAAATATGGGTTGTTTGTTCCTTATCAATATGTTATTTCTGATTGTCCAATCATTTTCCACTTTCACGTCAGATCGGTGATATCCTTTTGCATTGATTTTGGTTTACAATTCCCATTGGAAGATGAAGTCTTTGCTGACTGTTTGCTAATCGAGCTTCTTGCATTGTGATCATCAGGCTCAAGCTCATCACGATTTTAGGATGGCCGGCAATAATGGCCTGGCCCGCCTAGCTCGGGTCAGGCAAGCCATTGGTGGGCTACGGGCTAATCATTTTTCTCGAAACGAAGTCCAAAATTACATTGTTTTGAAATTTTTTTACTTTAAAAAATAAATGGTGGGTTGCCTAGCGGGCTATAACTAGGGCCACGAGCTAGGATGTGGGCCGACTCAAACAGGCTCGCTTGGTCATGAGGCCCAACTCGATCTGACCCATTGACTTGCCTATTTTAGATCACTACTAAGTATTTTCCTTTTCTGTCAACTACCTGGATTGTTTCCTATCGACTTGTGAGTTCCTGTAAGTGCAGAAATTATGTTCTTTATTTTGCATTTTGTTCTTTGGGCATTGATCATCTTCACCTTTGTTTTTTTCCCACTTTTGCCATAATAGAAGGATAAGGCTTGGGCTCTGCAATTGTTAACTGTAGCTTGGTTATTACTAGCCGCCAAAATGGAGGAAAATAAAGTTCCTCTATCTGTAGACTTATAGATAATGATCACACTAAGTTAAGTGACAAATTGATGTATTCAGAAGTTGGTCATGCTTTTCTTGCTTCTTTCCCTCTTTTTTTTTTTTCTAATGACGTGGTTTTTGTGGTTAGGTGGTTAATGTTTAAAGTTTATTTTTACTTATTACATAACAGTTTAATACTGGTTGAACTTTTAAACTTTAAATATTTCATTTGACCACTTCGATGTCCGTTTGCTTTTTAAAGCGTTAAATTAAAGATTGTACAAAGATTATTTTCACTTTAAAAGAAAAATTATAGTGAAAATCGAAAAAGAGTTTTAGGAGTAAATATGGGCAAAGATTACTTATCGAACCACTATAAATCAATTTACATTATTCTTCCCTTACTCTTTTACTTTATTACTTAAGAATATTGGTAAATTTTATTATTTTTCTTCATACTTTCATCCTTTATAAATTGTGATCATTATCATATTAAAATAGTAACTTTTAGTTAAAATTTTATAAACACTCAATTCACACTTATTACAACTTTAGGTTGTTACTGTAGTTATAAAAGACCCTTATTACAAATTTAGATTGTTCATCTAATTATATTTTTGTTACTGATGATAATTACATATTAGATAAAACTTAAAGACAAATCAATTTTTATCATTAATTGAATTTATTTATTTATTTTAATCTCTTATATTATAATATTTTATTAAATAAATCATTTTAGAAATTAAATTTTGTTTATAAACTAATATATTGTTAATCGACAAAATAAATTTTATTTGAAATTTATATATTTTAAAGATATTTTCAATTTAAATTATATTTATTAAGTGATCATTAAATTAAAATTATTATATTTTTAAATTTAAATTAATTATAAACATTATATTAAATTAAATTATTATTAAATAATTAAATAATATATATTAAGTTTAATTAAATTGAAGGGGAAAAAGAAAACGCACAGAAAATTGAAGTCTAGTGAAGATAAACTACTGTTATTCTAAAGTGAGAGAAAATTCACAAGCAAATCTCTAGAGAGCAGAGAGTCGGGTTAAGTACAATGATAACTCTAGCCTGGAAATGAGAACACGTAACTACTCAAGTGTTGGTCTTAACAAGTTTGAACCATTGAGCTGTTGGGTCTTTGTTCTCATCCTCCTGACTTCCTGAGCAATGATCAATGCCGATACACTTCCTAGTTAAAATCGTGGGGCAGTCACGATCGTCCATATGCAAGCACAAATACTCTCCGTTCTTGTCTTTGGAACCTAACATAAGCTTAGAGTCTGAAAGTGGTTTCCATCGGCTATTGTCGCATGTGCAGTGTGAAAGGACTGGTGGCAATCCATCTCCAACGACGTTGAGGCATAACTCGGTCGAGTCCAACTTGATCTGGCCGCTTTCGGCGTCATAATTCCAGCGAGAGAAGGTGTGGCAGTTGTCTGCGTAAACTGTGCTATCGTTGTGGTGTTGGACACAGCTGCCACTTTGTGGGTGGAACATTATATAGGACATGGGATTGGTTGAGGCAGGGTCTGCGACATTCATAGACAGTAGTCATGTCAGGTTGACGAGTTGAATTCTAATCTAAATGTGTATTACATTACATACCTATGTTCTTTCTCTTCAAGAGTTGCAACCTCTTTTCTACCTTGGGATTTCTCAAAGACCGCCACTCATGGTCCGCCACCCCGAACGTCTCGTCCATGTCTACTTTGCCTTGTCTGAAATAGTATCCTCCTTGCAAAGCCCAGAAGCCCCAGTCGACGTCTATATCAGTAGCAAAGGCCAAGATGCAGCTAAACCAATGATCATGGTCCAAGGGAACTTCTTTACTTTGTTGAAGCCCAAATTCACCTAGAAATAGAGGAACTGTGTTGGCTCCAGTATTCACAAAAGCACATTGATCGATGTAGAATTGGGTTAACTGGGGGCAAATCTTATTCATGTCTTGTTGCCTCCAATACTTATTGTGTCCCCAACTCCATGGATACCAGTGTGACTCCAACACTAACTTGTTATTTATGTCAATTTTCAGGGGCTTTTTCTTCAAGAAAGTGAAGTCTTGTGCATACGACAATCCTGCGATAATCACCAGTATATCAGGGTTTGCCCGGTGAACCTGTTTAGCACCTTCAGTGAAGTATCTAAACCAGTCGTCCGGATTTGAGAACGGACCACGTGGTTCATTTCGCATGCCTATTCCTACCACCTGTAATTTCAATTCAATTCAAACCAAGAATAGTTAAAAACTTCACCGTTAACTTAGGGGACAAGTATAATGAAATTTTAGTGAACATAAAAAGATAATCTTAAATAGTTATTTTTATCAAGTGACTTGGAACAATCTTTTTAACAAAAACGATATATTTAATTTTCAGTTTGAAGAATTTTTGTTAACGGATAAGATATATTTCAATCTTTAACAGAAAATAAGATTTTATTCACGTACGCTTGAGCACTGGATCTCCAATAACAACGGTGATGTATTTTACCATTATGGAACCGAACTGGACTGAACATCAATGTATAGCTAATAAGAGGGGGAAAAAAACAAGAACAACAAAATTGGAGCTGTACCTGATGTTTGCCCCTGAAGTGGGAAGCAGCCATTAATAGACCTCGAAGCCACTCCTGAGGATGAACATATTTATCACCAGGGAAGCCATTCCCGTCCTTTTCACTACAACACCACTCTGGTTTACTAACATGGTTATCAATCACCACCATTAGATCATGCCTCCCCAACTCGTCGATAACAGCTTCGTAGGCTTGGACAGAAGTCATGTTCAAAAACTGAGGATTGTTTTTAGCAATTCCTGCTTTCGCTTCCGTCAGGTTCAGCAAATCGAATGATTCTGCAACTGTACGTTTTCTGTAGTTGGCTTTAGTCCACATGTAGGTGGAGAATGTGAAACGAACGCAATTAAACTGCTCTTTGGCGACCAGCTGAGTGACGATATATTCCAAGGGTTGCTTGTGGAGGCCCTCGGCCAACATGGTTTCCATGTGAGAAGGCCAATTCGCGCAGTGAAGCTTCACTCTCTGTCCTGATTTCTTATCCAAGATCCATCTGTTCTTTGTTTCAAGAGGCAAACAACGACAAGCAACTACGAACAAAAACAGCGACAGCAAGAAAATTGCTAGACTTCCTTTTCTTTTCATTTTGAGTTTTGAATTCCCTGCTCATAACACGAGGAAAAAAGAATGTTGATACTGAGTCAGAATAGCAACAATTTCTAATGAGCATATGCTCTAAGGTAACATGAATGTTGTTAATCATACCTTAACAGGGTACTAACAAAGTTATGCTGCCAAGAGACAACCAATTACTTATATAGCAATTGAATGTATAGATGAAAATCAAAATAACCGCTCTGAGAATATCCCTCCACATTATCTAATTTTTAGTTCGTCCTATCTTTGAATAACAAATATATCGAAACTTATCAATTTTATCTCTTCTAACATTATCTATTAATTGGACAATTTAATATAATTTTCTTTGGAAATCAAAACAACCGATTGGAGAATATCCCTCCGCATTCTCTAATTTTTAGCTAGTCATATCTTTGAATAACAAATATGTCGAAACTTATCAATTTTATCTCTTCTAACATTATCTTTTAATTGGATAATTCCATAAAAATTTTCTTTGGAAATCAAAACAACCGATCTGAGAATATCCCTCCGCATTATCTAATTTTTTGTTCGTCATATCTTTGAATAACAAATATATTGAAACTTACCAATTTTATCTCTTCTAACATTATCTTTTAATTGGACAATTCAATATAATTTTTCTTTGGATCACATATACTAAAAAAAAATAGACAATATAATAATTAATGAATAATAATAATAATAATATATATATATATATATGCTTGCTTGTGACGGGTGTGACATGACATGCAATTATATATATATATATATAAACTATTTAATAATAATTAATATAATTAATAAAAATAATAATGATAATTTTTAACAATAAGTAGAAAATTAATAATAATAATTAATAAGAATAAGAATAATAAAATTAATAATAAGAAGAAGAAATTTAATAATAAGAAGAAATTTAATAATAATAATAAATGCAATTAATAAAGATGATGATGATTTGATGATGATGAGGATGATCATAATAATAATAATAATAATAATAATAATAATAATAATAATAAGTATATATACTTAAGTAGAAAATTAATAATAATAATAATAATAATAAGAAGAAGAAGAAGAAAAAGAAGAAGATGAAGAAGAAGAATAAGAATAATAAAATTAATAAGAATAATAAATTAATAATAATAAGGAATTTAATAGTTAAAATAAAAATAAAATTAATAAATAAAATTGACAATAATAAGGAAAATAATAATAAAAATAACTATAAATATAAATATAATTAATAAAATTAATAATAATAAGGAATATAATAAAAATAATTAATAAAAATGATAAAAATAAAAATAATAAGTATAGTAATAGGTAAAAATTAATAATAATAATAATTATTATTATTATTATTATTATTATTATTATTATTATATGCTAACATGTCACACCGGTGACATTCTAGCCTTTATTAGTCCAAAAATCACTCAAAACAAAATACCCTTTGCATTTCCTCTCAGGTCGCAATCGTGCAAGTACACGATCGCGACTTTCATCCTTTCTTAGCAGAGTCGTGATTGTGTAGGTGCACGATCATGACTTCCATCTTTTTCAACAAGGGTCGCGATCGTGTAAGTGCACGATCGTGCCCTACTATGTGCCCTGCTACGTTTTTCTTCTTCCTTTCTTCTGTTTGTCCGAAACTCACATACATTTTAACACTAAATTCACTCCAATTTTCTAGATTACTTTACCATAAACACAACATCATTTCATACTCATTCACATACTAATTTGTTTTCATGAAATTATCAAACTCTAATCAATTGATTAAACCTTTTCAACTACATAATATCATTCATGAAACTCATCCTTTTCCATAACATGATATCCATTTTATCAAACACTTTATTATCAAAATTCTATCATTTCCAGTTGATGACCTCTTCATTTTTACTTCAGTTTCAGTTTAGTAACATCAATGCACAGTTCAATAATTCATGATTGTTCATAAACCCCAAAACAATACCTATTCCATATTTCTCCATATCACATGTTCTGGTTTTTTTTCCAGATTTTCTTAAGCATATTTCGGGTCAATTTTGTATGACCATTATGACCTAGACAATAAGGTATTTAGACAACACCTTCTCCTAATCAAATGTTCCATAATGTCTTAAGTGTCTAATGACATCAATTTCATGCATTTTGATTCAGTATCATGCAAGTTATAATAAAAAATCTACAGACTGTTTTCATACCTCGACAGAACACAATTCTCAACTTCGAGCCAAATTTCAAGACTCTTAAAGACAGATTTAAAATTAGATTCTTTCATGAAAAATGTAGCCATATGTCTCTAGTTTACTCCAAATCAAATCCATCCAATTTGGATATTCACATATCAATTTGTGTCTAAAATACAGATGCATGTTTAGTAAAAACACTGCATATAACATGCTCCAGCTCACTTCATTACTAAAATCCTTCATCTTGTTAATCATATCACGAATTTGCTTCTTCCTTCACCACCCACACATGCATCCAAACCATTCATGCATGCATCAATCCACAAGCATGAAAACATACACCGCTCATGCATGCGTCCATTTTACAAACATTAAAACCTCATCTTAATATCATTTACACTACCCATACAACTTTAAGCATAGCTTACTTGTCTTAAGCTTCACTCTCGTCAATAAAATTCCAAAAATGGGGGGAAAACAAAATGAGAGATTTTGGTGGATGGAAAAACATAAGGATTCAGCAACAATCAAAAACCCCCCAAATAGTTGAAGACCTTGCAAGGTGTATTAAGTAAACACCAAAGATATATGAACAAGCTAGGATTCGGTGATAGATAAGCAAGAAGAGAGGTTTTGGAGATGGATAATTTTGGTGGAGCATAAGAGAGCTGCAAAAATCTTCCTTGCCTAATAAAAAACATGACTTAGGTGACTTAACTTAGCTTTGCCACATGTCTCTAATGCATGTCTTGCATTTTTCATCTTGTGAAGCTACCAAATGTCACTTAGCTATTGCTCTACTTGTCACATAGGAATTTGTCCAATTGTCACACATTCACTAGTCCATTTGTCACACTTCTATTTGTCTTTTATTTCTATATTTTTCTTAATCTAAAATACCCCAAATTTTTGATAAATTTCCAAAATATCCAAAATGTCTCCAAAAATGCGAAATTAATTCTAATACACACCAATTTAATTTTTAAGACAATTAATTCATAATTCACACTTTAATCACATTAAAATCACTTATACCCAGAAAATGTCAATGAATGCATGTACAAGTATTTTCATGAGTGAGAACATGAATCACGTGCATGTGTATGCCATATAATGTGTGAAATGCACTTCTAAATTCTCGATTAACTCTCATATATAGTATCCTAGGGTTCTAACCCTAATTATGGGATAATGGGATGGTACAATTCTCCCCTCCTTAAGAAATTTCGTCCTCGAAATTCTTACCTGATTCATAAAATAGGTACGGATATTGCTTTCTCATATGCTCTTCTATTTCCCACGTCGCTTTCTCACTCAAGTGATTTTTCCTTAGGACTTTCACCAATGGATTTTTCCCCGATTCCTTAAATGTTTTGTCTGATATCCCACTATCTTGACTGGCTCCTTAATATAACTTAGATTACTAGCAATTTCAATCTCTTGAGCCGGTAATACATGCATCGGATCAGATCTATATCTCCTAAGCATGTTCATATGAAATACATTGTGTATCTGAGACATTTCACTCGGTAAGGCTAATCTGTATGCCAATGGTGTTATCCTTTCAATCATCTCATAAGGACCAATGTACCTAAGGCTCAACTTGCCCTTCTTGCCAAATCTTAACACTCCTCACCAAGGCGAGACTCTCAGAAATACTTTATCTCCCACGCTGTATTCCATATCCTTTTTGTGCTGATCGACATAACTCTTCTGTCTATCTTGTGCTGCTTTTATTCAGCTTCGGATCAATTTTATTTTATCCACAGTATCTTGTATCAATTCTTGGCCTTCTATCATTCTTAAACCTTCCTCATCCCAATATAGAGGCGATCGATATTTTCTACCATACAGTACCTTATAAGGTTCCATTCTAATACTGCTGTGGTAGTGGTTGTTGTAAGCAAATTCAATCAAAGCTATATATTAATCCTAAGCTGCTTGAAACTCCAATACATATTCTCTAAGCATTTCCTCAATAATCTTGATTGTCCTCTCGCTTTGCCTATCTGTTTGAAGATGAAATGTATTAATGAAGTTCAACCTTGTACCCAAAGTTGTCTGTAAGTTACCCCAAAATCTCGAGCTAAATATGGATCCCTATCCGACCCAATGGACACTGGAACTCCATGTAATCTCACTACTTCATTCACAATCTCTGAGCTAACTGGTCTAGTGAGTTATTCTCTCTAACTGGCAAGAAATGAGCCGACTTGGTCACTCTATCAACAATGCCCAAATGGCATCATGTTGGCTCGGAGTCCTCGGTAAGCCCATAATAAAATCCATCATGATTCTCTCTCATTTTCACTCTGGAATAGGCAATGATTATAGCTTACTAACTGGAGCTTGATGCTTTGCTTTGATCTGTTGGCAAGTCAAACACTTAGCCACATATTTAGCCACTTGCTTTTTCATCCTTGACCACCAAAAATATTGCTTTAATGTGTTATACATCTTGGTAGTACCAGGATGCATAACATAAGCTGCTACATACGTTTCCTTTAGAATTTATTTTTTCAATTCACCCACATCAGGCACACACAACCTCAGTTTTAACCACAATGTTTCATCTCTCAATTTAAATTCAGAATCTGTATTCATCTTAATCTTTCAATCAGTTTCACCATTTCAGGATCTTTACTATAAGCTCTTCTAATTCTATCATGCAACATTGATCTCAACTTTAGTATGGCTTTCAATGTTTCATCTTGCCCCAATTTCAATTTAACATCCAATGCTCTTAATTAAACTAGGTTAGGCAACCTCGATAATTGTATTTGAGTTGCATTGCTATTGTATTTCTTGCTTAATGCATCAGCTACCACATTAGCTTTTCCAGGATGATACTCAATTGTACAACCATAATCTTTCAATAACTTTATCCATCGCCTCTGTCTCATATTCAACTCTTTCTGACTTAACAAATATTTCAAACTTTTATGATTAGTAAATACCTGAAAAGTTTCACCACACAAGTAGTGTTTCTAAAATTTTAAAGCAAATACTATAGTGACAAGTTCTAAATCACATAACGGATAGTTCATCTCATGAGACCTTAATTGTCTCGACGCATAGGCTGTTACCTTACTATACTGCATCAACACACGTCTCAATCCTTGATGTGAAGCATCACTTTATACTACATAACCACCAGTTCCCGAGGGAATAATCAACACCGGTGCTATAGTCAACCAATGTTTCAGCTCCTCAAAACTTCTTTGACAATCACCATTCCATCTAAAAGGCACATTCTTTCTTAGAAGTTTTGTCAAAGGGGCTGAGATCAGTGAAAACCTCTCGACAAACCTTCTGTAATAACCAGCTAATCCTAAGAAATTTCAGATTTTAGTCACATTTCTTGTAGCTTCCCACTTCATCACTGCTTCCATTTTCTTCAAGTCTACCTATATGTCGTGTCCAGATACAATATGACCTAAGAATACTACTTGATCAAGCCAAAATTTACATTTACTGAACTTGGCATACAACTGTTTCTCCCTTATTATCTATAAAATCAATCTCAAATGTTCTGCATGTTCCTCTCTACCTTTCGAATACACCAATATATCATCAATAAACACCATCACAAAGTGATCTAAATAAGGTTGAAATACCGTATTCATCAAGGCCATAAAAGCTGTTGGGGCATTAGTTAATCCAAAAGGCATCACCAAAACCTCGAAGTGCCTATATCTTATTCTAAATGCACTCTTTGGTACATCAGCCCCAGCTATTTTCAACTGATAATATCCCGATCTTAACCTAACTTTGTGAATACCTCAGCTCCCTATAACTAATCAAGCAAATCATCAATCCTCGGTAATGGGTACTTATTCTTATTTGTTACCCGATTTAACTGTCGATAATCAATATACAACCTCAGAGTCTCATCCTTCTTTTCTACAAACAATATCGGAGCTCCCCAAGGTGACAAGCTGGGTCTAATAAAACCCTTTTCCAACAACTTATATAACTGGGTTTTTAATTCCTTCAGTTCCACAGGTTCCATCTTATATGGAGGAATTGATATAGGTGTGGTACATGGAACAAGATCAATGGTAAACTCCATCTCTCTTTCTGGGGGTAAACCTGGTAGTTCAGTAAGAAACACATCCAGGAAATCTTAGCAATAGGAATATCCTGAATGGTTAGTTCATTCTGGGTATCAACTACGTGGACCAAATACGCCTCACATCCACTTCGGATTAATTTTAAAGCACTCATGAATGAAATTAGTCGGGTTGGCACTGCCTAACTAACTCCTCGAAACATCACTTTTGGCTGATTAGGGGATTCAAGAACTATCTCCTTAGTATAACAGTTCATCACCGCCTTATGACTCTACAAGAAATTAGTGAGTTAGCGACAGAAAATACCGACGAAAATGATAAATATTTCATCAGTATTTAACATTATCGACGAAATATACCGACGGACAAAAATGTCAGAGATTCGGTCCGTAGCTAAACTTACCGACGATAAAGAAACATTCCGTCGCTACTTTTACCGACAGAATAAAATAACCGTCGGTAATTTCAATTGAAAAGTTACCGACCGTCTAACATTTTCCGTCGGTATGCTTACCGACGGAAATTAAATTTCCATCGCTAATTTTACTGACGGTAAGTTGTTAAACCGTATGTAAAGTTAGCGTCGGAATGTTTTTATTACCGTTGGCAAATTTACCGATGGACATAACGTTACCGTCGGTAAATAAGCTTACTCATTACCGACGGAACTTATTGCCCGTCGGTATAGTGTATAGACATTTACCGACGGAAATTACGAATGTTTCCGTCGGTAAAATTTTTGATTAAATTTTTTAAAAATATGCATTTCTATTATATTTAAATTATAACCGTCGGAAAATTTTATTAATTAGATATTTATAACAATTATTTAATTAGAAATAGATAATTAAATAAAAATTTTGATTAATAATTAAAAATTAAAATATCTTAATTAATAATAAACATGTTACATTGTAAATATTCATATCTGTAATACAAAAGTAAATGACCAATACTATACTACTGATCGGGAGCTAGTGGATCGTCTGGTAGGTGCGGTGACCTGCTGCCCTTGCCCTTCAATTCATCGATCTTCCGACGGAGCTGAGCGTATAGATCCAACGACTGTTGTTGCACTGCTATCGTCTGTTGTTACGCAACCATCGACTCTTGCAATTGACACACCTCTTCCAACGTCTGTTGCAACTGAGTAGACAATATCTGCACCGTGCTCTCAAGCGCCTCCACTTTGTTGGACCGCCTAGTAGATGCTGTTGTACTAGATATGGGGGATTGCGAATAACAAGTATTCGCAAATGATCCTAGTCCGAATATCCTCCCATGACGATCCCTACCACCAACTGCTTCCAAGTAAGTGTCAGCCTCATCAACATTTTCGGATTGCTGAGACCGCCGCTCAATAGTTTGCTGTATTTGGTCCTATCAGAAAGCAATGTTTATATATTAGTAAGTGATAATTATGAAGCATACTATTAATATTAAATCATAAATTTCACTTACATTTACTTCTCTACAACGTTCGTTGAAGAATGTCACCCTGTCATGCTTCTTAGTATGAATGTGCAGAAATAGTTGAGAGGGTATAGGTACCAAGCCCAAAGACTTTTCCTGCATAGAAATAAAATGTTAATTATATTTAAAATAGATTTTATAAAGCAAATTCAATTAAAATACAGCAAAGAAAATAGATGAGAATATAACTGCTAATTATAGATACTTATAAGTCTTTGTGCATGCTCTTGGTGGGTAATAGATCCTTCCGTATGTACGGGAAGACTCTTTCGCTCAGGTCCTCTATGTCTGTTGGCCGAATTACGCTGTAAAATCGACATCGCCGCAGGTGATGTCCAATACGTCAGCCAACGACTCCAAATATCTTTAGAAATAAAAGGTGGTCATACAACCGCCCTGTGTATCGCACCAACAAAATCGCGATATTGTGTACGCGCTCTGGACTGTCATACTCGATATACGATCTCGTCCAATTGAGAATCCCAAAAAAATTCTTTCTGTAATAAAAGGAAATATATTAGATAAATACTATTGATGTAATAATAGTTATCAAATTAATGTAAAAATTAATATTAAAAAAGGAAATGATTAATTCTATCACACCTCAAACTCATGATAGTAAAATTCTTTTATGGTCTGAGAGATATTCTTCCAACAATAGCCCTCAGGATCAATCTTCTCCTTAAATTTTGATGTCATATTCCTCGAACAAGGTCCAGATGGAACAAACCTATAATATAAAAACAAATAAATTTATACCATTTTAAAAATTATAACCTATAACTTAATTATAACATATAATGGTAAATGTATTTTCACTTATATATTATTGACTACTGTGATGTATTTTCTTCCACCGAGTCCCTCAACTCTAGGCTGGCGATCGTCTCCTTCATCCGCAATATTTACCCCTAATATCCCTGTCGATATAGGGGGACTAAATGATAAAGGAGTGGTAGATGGTGTAGCCTTATCTGCCAGTGTAGTATGTGGAGGGGGTGGAGGTGAATCATTAGTAGGTGCTGCAACAAGAGATCCTTCACCTCTACAGTATAAACCTCCGAATTGTGGTCTAAATGGAGGTCTGCCAGTATCTTGTCTT
>JANIIA010000192.1:50453616-50465456 GCA_027478495.1 Erythroxylum alaternifolium
GCATGAAATGCAATTTCTAACTTCTCAATAATCTCTCATATTTACTATTCTGGGCTCAACATGGGTAACGGGATGTTGCAATCCCTATTGATTCAACATTATTAGTTGCCATAAATGAATCCAAAACACAACTATAATGTATTTTATTTGAGATTCTAGCAATGGATTTATATAAAAAAACAATATAATAGAAGCATTCAAATCATCATTACATAAATACCCAAAGCAATAAGTAAGAATAACATAAACAATCCTAAAGAGAGAAACATTCAACAATACGTAATGACGATATGGTTAAATGTGATCCTCAGCTTCGATTTCACCTTCGAACCTAAAGAAAGAAGATTAGCCCTCCATAAATTCCAAAGAAGTAAGGTTTCTGCCCCTTCTCATGTTCCAAAAACAATTCCTCCCCCTTTAACTGCTCAAATGTCAATTTATAGCAAAAAATAGGTTTCCAGGCATATGCATGGTTGGGTGCATGGCTGTGAAGCCAACTGTGCATCATCAATAAAATGCTCCTTTCGAAAAGATGCACGGTCGTGTAAACAAAAAATTCTGCAATTGCCAAGATACACGGCCGTGCATCTTGCACCGCATGATGAATTCTTTATTTCTTGCATTTTCTGATCCCAGCTTCACTTTAATCCACCTCCTTTTTGTTTCACAAAGGAAAAATGAGTTTGAAATCAAGAGAATGGCTCAAGCAATGTGCTTTTATTTTATTTTAGCTCTTAATCTTTGAAGTTGAATTTTCTAGTATTCCAATAATACATTATGAAAATTAATCCACAATGGGAGAGTTTTGATCTTAGATCTATCCAAAGTCATTCTTAGCCTCCATTTTCGCATGAAGATATGTTAACCTCATATGTGCCAGAGACCCATTTCAATCACTTCCAACAAGTTAGCAATATTGTTGAACTTAAATATAAAGATGTCTTATTCTAATAGAAGAGTCTTATCTAAGCTTTTCTTCCCCTACTTTGTCATAGCCCATGTTTGCACTAGAGCTAAAGTTGGCCTTTTGTTGATGAAGTATCCTACTAGCGTAAAGGTCCAAGCAACTACACTTATTTGAATTATTTCAATTAGCAGAGTCACTACTCCATTGACTACTAAGGATTAGAAGTAGTTACGTTTATTATTAACTTTAGTAACTGCTACCACGTTGCTCTAAGATCTACTTAGTAAGTTAAATCTTAAGCTATTTTTGACTTTTTATTTCTAATTATGTTTAGTTTTTTCTTATGCTAGAGTTAAAGCTTGCTACAAGGTTAGGTATTCCTACTCCATCCTTTAATTCTCATTCTCCTACAGTCTTACTGCTTTAGGGTACCCATCATCTACTAGTCTAGATTTCCTTAACTACCTTGAGGAGAACAACTCCAATTTTGCTTGATCCTACCTAATTTGTTGAACTTTGACACCCACAGGTATCAACAACAAAAAGTTCTTTCCACTTTACCCTTGTCCCCTAAATACTTCCTTTTTTTGGTTCCATCTGACTCCTTACTATACCTATTCCTAATGTGCCTAAAATTGTTGGTACATGGCGGTTATTAAATTTTTTCCCTCTAAAGTGCTACATTGTTATAATTTTATAGTATCTCCAAAGCTGTTTGAAGTTTAAGTTGCAAAATTATTTGTTACAAGATTATTAAAAAAAAGAAAAGACAAGTTGTGATATTTGTTGGAGAATGAGAAGAAATGTTGTTGTGTCAACGAAATTATTGCTTAAAGGACCCATACTATGAAGAACCAATTTTTATGTAATCTTTTTTATGTGAATTTTCTTCAATATTATTACCCTTTTAATTATCCTTTTTCGTACCTTTAACTAAGTCGCATTACACCTTGTTTGAAAGACCTTTTGACTTTTGTTTCTAGTTTACTTATTAGTGATAAAAGTGTGATTTTATTGCAAGCTTATGGTTAAAAATCCTCCTATATGTTGATTTGAGAGTTTGTTATATTTTCCACCCTAAACACTTTGAGTGCATTGAGTAAATCTTTTATAAGAGTGAAATCTTGTGTTCTTTTATTTTAGGAAGATTGTCAATGTGATTGCTATTAATATTAGCTTATTGAAAGTTTGTTCTAGGATAGCTAAAGTCTAATTGTAGGCTAATTTGGTTCATATGATATGATAATTTAGGGTGTGAATTGACAAGTTGAGGTTAATAAGTGATGGATGTTTTTAAGTTTAATAATTTATTTTATGATTTTCTTGAGGATAAGCAAAAACTGAAGTGTGGTGATTTTTGATAAATGCTTAATAGATTATTTTTAGTCTATATTTAGTGTATTTTGTTTGCTTATTTAATATCTTTATTCTGATTTTGGTATTTATTTAGTTCTTATTGTGTTTTTAGGTCTTCATTGCCTTTATAGATCAAAAGGAGAAGAATTTAGGAGATATTGAGATAGAAAACAAAAGAATTAGAGCTATTTTGGAGGGACACACTTGTATGAATTAAGGCACGCCTATGTAAGTCACATATATGGCCATGCAAAGGATCATATAAGTCTTTGTAAGCATGTACAACATTGAATATGTTGCTTTGTCTATATGAAGGAGTACACGCCCATGTAAGTCACATACACAGTTGTGTCCACTAACCATATAAGCTCTTAAGAATGTGTATACACGTGATTTTGAAGAGTTTTTAAAGGATATAGTTATACACATAGGTGTGTGACTAACCGTGTCCACTCAAGAAAATTTAATTTTGCACTATAAAAGGCAATGATGAAGGCTAATTAAAGAGAGCTGAAGTTAGAGTTAAAGTCAGATAGTTGAGTGAGAGTTCAAAACACAATTTTGAACCTAGGACAGCAAAACTCGAAGATTACTTCAAAGATAAAATAGAGAACAACTTTCCATCAAAGTTTCAAGTAGATTATATTAGAGAAAAAGAGATATAGAATGAATCTTCTTCTTTTTAATTATTCTTCTAAACTTCTTGTGTTGGTTTTGTTTTCTATGTTTATGAACTAAAATTGTTTAGTGCGTAGGTAGGATGACCCTAAGTTAAGATGGACCTTATGATTTAATTTTTTATCTGATGCAATTTGATTGTTGTTTCATTGTGATTCAATTATGATCTTAATTCTTGAATTAATATGTCTGAGATATTAGTTTAATGTGTGATTTCTTGTGTTTGAGATTGAGAAATCATTTATATGAATAGATCTACCATAATTGAAATGAGTTTCATGCAAACTTAGAAATAGATCAATATAAATCATCTGAGTTAGGGTCAATCCTAAAAGTAAAACTCACAAATCAACTAATGCAACCATAGGGGTTTTAACTAGAAATTGAATTGCACGATAAAGGGTTAATATTTAAGAAATTAGGATAATTCATCACCTAGGTACTAGTTATTTGATATTGATTAATCTTAGTTTCATTTATTTTCTTATTGAATATTGATTGAATATTGTGTTGAACTTCAGTTAAGTTTAGTTTTAATTAAACTATCATCTTAATTTGTCAGTTAGACAACAAAAAGAGGTTATTACTAGTACTTATATTCTTTTTAGGATTGACACTCAATATTCACTAACACTACAATATAGTTTGCTAGATGTACTTACATTTGAGATTTGTAAAGTGGAGATTAGCCCACATTAATAACATGTAATGTATTTCAAAAAGTTTCTTCTTTACAAAATCATACAACTAATAATCGAACTTTTCTTGACTATAACTAATAAAGTACACTACTTGATCTTTAATTCAACTTTAGCCCTCATCTTTAAGAATTGGAATAAATTGTTTACATTAAAAATTTCTTATATCTATAACTCTTAAGTGACTATGGGAACATCATTACCAAACAAAATTTATCAAGTGATTCAACATCTAAAGCAACAATAGGAAATATATTGATAACTTAGAAACTAAGCAAAAGTACTTCTACTTAAAAGGAATTTGGCAATTTTTCTTATGCATCTATATCTCTCCATTAAAATTTTGTTCACCCTCTCTACCAAACTATTCAACTTGGGAGTCTTGGTAGCTATTTTATGATGTATAATATCATACTCTTTATAACAGTTATCGAAAAGTCCACATTGTTCACCATCATTATCATTGTCAATGAATTTCAATTTCTTGAAATTCTTTGAATATCTTAAGAATAGGAACTTTGGTCTTCAAAGCATAAAACCAAAGTTTCTTAAAGTGATCCTCAATAAAGGTGAAAAAAATAAAGTGCACTACTATATGATCTCACCTTAAAAGAACCATAAATATCAGTGTATAAGGTCCAGCAAATTCCACTTCCTAGAAGGAGGATGACTGTTAAAAGAAATTCTTTTATGTTTCCCAATCAAGCAATGAACCTAGTCCAACCTAGCATCTTTAATCCTAAAAACTAATTTCTTTTCTTATTTAAACAACCAATTTCCTTCTCACTCATAGGACTTAGTATTTTATACCACAATTTTGGTGAAGAGTGAGAAATATAATATTGTATCATATATAAGTTAGAGGACTTGTCACCTTAAGCCATAACCATTGAACCTTTAGTAATTTTTCAAAATCCATCGTTGAAGATATTGCAATAGCATCATCAAACTTTCCTATAATGATCAAATTCAAGCAAATGTTGGGTGTATACTTATATATTTAAAGAATAAATTTGACCTATTATTAGTCTCTAAGAAATTGTTCCTAGGTCAATCACCTTAATCTTATCATCATTACTCATCTTCAATACTCCAGAATCACTAGGAGCATAAGAAGTAAAGAACTGCTTCCTTAGCATGATATGATAGGAAGCACCATTATTTACAACCTAGCTAGTCTAATGAGATACTAAATTGATGACATTTCGATCATAAGTAATAAAAAGATTATCATCAACAGTACTACCAACATGGTTCTCATTGTCATCGTCCTTCTTTTCTTATCTCATCTTCTTTTTCAACTTGAAACAATACTTTTTTAATATTGCTTTAAATAGTGATCATAAATAAAATTCTTATATTTGGACCTTAACTTGCTTCTACTTTCTCTTTACCTATCTAACTTTTAAATTTACTTCTCTCTCTTCTTCAATAACCATAAAATTTGGCTTAATAAGGATGAAGATGAGCCCCGAGATCTTCATCATTCAAAAAATACCACTTTTAATATATTCGATACTCATTACTGCACACTAAGAGCATAATTGGTCAAAGAAATATGAAAAGTTTTCTAAGATTCTAGTAGAGTGCTAAACAACCAAAGTCCATATATCGCATCATCAAACTTTACGCCAATTCTAAATAATTGATTAAGGACAATATGACATTATATAAATAAACGAAAATAGCACCACCCTTCTTATATCTCAATTTCATCAATTGCTTAAGTAGAACAACTTGTTATTTCATTTCTTCAAAGCACAAAGTATCTCAAGCTTATCTCACGAAGTTCTAGTTTGTGTCTCAACTGTACTACGATTAAAAACAGTCTTCTACCCATCGCCTAATACAGTCTTAAAATTGCGCATGTTCAAATTCTCAATCCTCGTCTGGCATAGACTAGGGCTAATGTTCACTTGCCACGTTCACCTCACTGCTAATTGAGTTGTTGCTAGGCTTGATCACTTGGCTGAAACAGTTGATGAGCTTTCCAACATACACAAATTCATGTACGAGGGTGTTTAGAGAAGCCGTGCATGTGTACGTATGCGATTTTGATATGACTTAGATATGTAACAAAAACCAGCTTAATACGAAAAAAGGGCACACATTACAGGAGGCCAATTATAGAAAAGTGTTTCGCACGAAGACGAGAAGAAAGACAGTTATTAGGCTTTGATGCAGAATATATTACTCGATATTAAGTTCCAGGAATTAACATGTTGGGATCATCCTGTGTTCAATCTGCGGCTGAGCTCAACCATTTAGGCTCCTACCACTTTTGAGTTCTCCTTTGAAGCTCACGACTCGGAGGTAGAGTTGAGTGGATACGTTCTTCTAGAAAGCAGGGTTTTATTTATGTTTCTGAAGAAATCCATTAACGAAAGCATGAAAGAGATTCTAATTTCAAGCCCTCCTAAACCGTGATCAAGTATTGAAAACAACATCTTAGCATATGGGTTTCACTATATTGCCCTCTTTTTCTTTGTTCAATTAGGCTTTAGGATCGTACTTGCATGTGAAGCAAAAGCCAGAAAGTAGGGCGTCAAGGTAAAGTAGGGCGTCAAGGTACAGAGGAAAACCAATTGACATGTACTTAAGTACTTTGCAATCTTTCATATTCAAATTGACAAATTAAATTTGGACCCCACAGCTAATTGTTACCTCTAGCTCTAGGATAAAGGTGCAGAATGGTTTCTAATAGTTTCATCTTGACTAGGACCGAGAATCTGTACACTATCGCCCAAGCCTAAGAATCGACCCAATCATTGAGCGTTAACACAAGATCTAAATTTGATCACCAATATTGCTCTTGTATTCGGTCCAGTGATACAGATTTCATTCAATTGTAAACCCAACGGGTAACTCTGCACTTTATTTTCACTAGACATAACAAAGACGCTTACGAAACAGACGAATTAGACGTAGCTAGTCTAAACATGAGGACTGCATCTTATAACCACTCGGAATTTGAGATAGCTACTTACGTAAACTCTACCACAGATAAAGGATTTACTATTTCCAGAATGTTTGACAACTGACCCACTTTACAGGCGTCAACCAGTACAGACAGAAACCCATCAGACATCTATGGCTATATACAGGGGAAAACACTAGAAAACTGATCCAATTCCCCCCAAAAGTCTCATAGAGACAGAGGGGTGTTGAAGCTCTTAAAACCGCTTGCAATATAGACAATAAATGAGCAACGAAGTTCTAAACAGCAACGGTCTAGGTTATGTAAATGATTTGTTGGTTGCTGTGAACTTGCTGGTCGAGTCAACATCAGAACCACATGCCAGCATTGCCATCAAGCTGCCACCATGCACTCTACCTTCTGGTACAAAAGCTGACATTGATGACATGGCTGCTTCCACAACAGAGATATAGGCATTTGCAATCCCAATATGTTTCAAACCAGAAATATTTCCCACTTCTGAAGCTCCCAAATTTGTGTCCTTGTTCACAATATCATCATTCATGTCCTCTGTAGCCACTTCTTTCACTTTCTCAGTCTGGCTTACTTTAGGATCCTCAACCATTGGTGCCAAGGTAATACCACCATGAACCCTATTATCGAGCACCAGACCATTGTGAACTATCTTACCCCTCACAAATGAATTACAAGGACCAGAAGATTGAAGACCAAATTCTGACCCAGGGAGACCCCAGGAGCATCTCTTACCCCCACCATGTGCCTTACAGAAATCTGTGCTGCCTTGGGCACTTTTATCACAACCTTTGAATTTGCACCTCTTTCCACCACCATGACGAACACAAAAATCTGTCCGTCCTCTTGCACTCTTTGTACATCCAGCCACAGCACACCTCTTACCACCCCCATGTGCAACACAGAAGTTTGTCCCTCCATGCACACTCTTTGTACAGACTCCACCCTGGAAGGCACATCTTTTTCCTCCTCCATGTCCCTTACAGAAGGGTGTGCTCCCTTCTGCACCTTTAGTACACCCTGGGGCTGTGCAGCGTTTTCCACCGCCGTGTGCTTTGCAGAACATCGTGCTCCCTTGAGCCCCTTTAGTGCACCCAAGGGCTTGGCATCGGCGACCACCTCCATGCGATATGCATAGACCAGAGAGGCCTTCGGCACTCTTTGTGCAATTTTCTTTCTTACATCTCTTGCCACCACCATGGCGGATACACAATCCAGATTTCCCTCTGGCAGCTCGAGTGCAACCCTCATGGCTGCATCTCCGGCCACCACCATGAGCAATACAAAAATCTGTTCGACCTTCTGCACTTTTTGTGCAACCAAGGAATTCACACCGCCGGCCACCCCCATGGGTCTTACAGTATACAGTTCGGCCTTCTGCTCCTTTACGGCAACCTGGTTTCTGACACCTCCTACCACCACCATGGGAAATACAACGACCAGAAGCACCTCTGGCACCTTTTCCACATCCCTCAATTTGGCATGTTTTGGAACTAGATCCCCTTTGGTGAGGGCGTTGCTGCTGTGTTAACCTGGAAGTACTGGTGACTGAACTTCTTGGTGTTATTACACTTGAAGAAGGTTCTGAGACAATTGCAATAGTATCAAAGGATCTTGGAATTTGATTAAAGAAAGAGCTAGCCTCTTTAGAGCGTGAATCCTGATTTGGGAGCAATGCATTTTCCGGTTTTTGATGATCTGATATTGATCCTTGATCCACATTTGGAAGTCCACCAATGACCTGCAGAATCTCAATCCCAAATCCAAGCGAACTGCAACTTGGAGGGAGATTGGTGACATCAGATTCATAGGTCCCAGTGGAAAGACTTAACTCCAGATCAACCTTGGGTTGCAGTTCTGATTCTTTAAGATCTGAAGCCACAAATTTCTTTGGGCTGGGTATCTTCTCATTGCCAAGATGAAGGGCAAAGTCCAATTCAAGATCCATAGAAGACTCCTCATCAGTTTCTTTAGCTGAAGATATAATAGTAAAATCAGTTGCTGAACTACCTTTGTTATCTGATGAACTGGATGAGTGGCCTAGCCCAAGCAACAAAGAAGAGCCCACGTGCTGACCTCTGGATACATCGATCAAATTGCATTTCCGTTTAACTCCTTTTGAGAGAGACATGCAAGGAATTGAATAACCTGGGGAATTAAGGCATAAAATAGTGTCCGCACCATATTCAACCCCGGTTTCTCCACATTGGATTGAACTACCTAAAATATTTAGTGCATTTGAAGTATTATTAGCAGCAAAACCCAAGTTCTGGAACCTGTTAGCCATCAAGGAAAAACTAATGCCAATTGATCTCCTGATCAATATTAGGCTCAATGAACAATACACCTGACTCCTGGGGTCAAGAAGTTAGCTACAAACTAAAGTTATGTTCTCACTATAAAATTAGCTATTAAACAAGGGTTAGATGTCTGTAAAAGAGCACATTCCACCCCCACTGACAAATCCAGAAATGTCACGACGATCCATACTCTTTGAAGTAATTTAGCACAAGATATAACTGATTAGTTGCAGCAGATGAGGACTGCCTGCAGAGTAGTTTCCTTAATAACAAGATCATGGCATCCAATCATCCTGTTGTACAATGAGAACTTGTGATAAGGACAAGATACAAAAAATAATAATAAATGAATTCTAACCACATATAGTCACTCAAGAAGAAGGAAAATCGCAAGGAAATGCAGAGAGTCCTTGTATCTCCATATGCAAAGAACCTATAGATCCTAAAAGCCCAATTTACACGTCATTGTCAAATTGCACGCAGTTCAAATTGAAGATAGATCGTGTAATATAAACAACCCAAATTGTTGTCTAACAAATATTTTTCCTCCTCTCATTACATGATACTTCTTTTCTACATTTTGACAGATAGCAATGCATTCCTATAAGCAGGAAAATTGATAGGAAATCAAATAGTATTTGAACACAACTATGAATTTAGCAAAATGGCTCATAAAAGCCTAACAAGACCTGGCTGCATAAAACCCGAATCAGGATGTTAAACAAACAATAGCATTCAGCACATAACGGAAGGCAGGACTCAGGATGTTGATCTCATAAATAGAAACCAGATTTAAAATTACAAATGCTACACACCTAGTACAAGAAATCCAGTGGAGAAACAAGAAATTTAACTACTCAAATGATTGAAAAGGGCTCGTGCACACATTTGGTTCTGAAGCAATACTAACAAAATAACAAATGGACAAAACAAAAAAGGAGGAATTATACTTACCCACGTTTTGATTAGATACAATAAAAAGGAATGAAGCCACAGCTTCACAATAATAACTGAGATCCATGATTGTTCAAGTCGGAAACAACGATATGATTGAGTATAAAAATGCTGAACATAAGATGTAACTTGCATGCCATAAACTGCTAATGGAATTTTATCCTAGTAATTCCAGCTGAATTTAGTAATTTCGGTACACAACCTATTAATGCTGGCTCAAATTATTGGTTATTGTTTGCAAACTAATTGTATGTATCAAACCATACTTTATCTCAAAGTTAAGTTGCTTGCAAATGCACATGATCAAAACGCATATTCACCATGTACATGAAGACTTTGTATTTCCAGCGCCAATAAGTTGCCGATTTTTATAGATAAAACCATTTCGAAAGAAAATTGACATTCTTGCTTTCTCCATAGAAACAGAAATTAAATGGAAGGTAACAAATACACAACTAAGGGAAGAATTGCAAGGCACAAACCCACCATTAAAAGGAAATTAAAGAAAATACAAAAAAGAACTAACTAAAGAAACTCAAGCCTTTAAACTATAGAAAGACCTCGCACACACAAAAGCAAAGTGCTGACATTGCAAGAGAAGAATGGGAAAAGCAAGAAAAAACGTATTAATCCTCCAGATAACCACGTAGAAGACTCTTAAAAGCGCCTAAAAATCCCAAGAACAAATACATGAAAAGAAGTTGACTCCAACGAAAGAAGCTCAAACCAAACTGACAGAAAAACATAAGAAATTACTCATAGTGAACAAAAAGCAATTCTCTTTACTTGGAATCGTGACTCGCGAACTAGTAAAAATTCTCAAGAATATGAATTTTGTAGCTTAGCTACATCCAGGGGAGAAAACAACCTTTATTTAGCTCAATTGTAGTGGAAGTAGATAATTCAACAATTGTTAGGACCACACAAGCTCACGAAACAAAATTAAAACGTTCCATAATCATTTTTTCAATTACCACGTGCCTTGCCGCTACCGAACAGGGCATGAAAATACTAGATAATTTGAGGGGTAAAAAAGAATAGAGCTTGAAGATTTGAATTGGAAAATCATATTATGGAAGGAGAGTACCTTGAAATTAGATTTGAAACTAGTAAGAGGAAGTGGTAATGGTAGAAACTTTTAGGGTTTTTGGTCGCCGCAGGCTGAGAAGGAAGCGAGGAGAAAGAGAGTGAATTTAGAGGATGTGGAATGTAGAGTGCACGTGCTTCACTGTATTTATTGAAATGAAATTGTTTTTTCTTTTTTCCTTTTTCATTTTAAGCAATTAATAGAATTGGAATACTCTTGATTAGTAAAGAATATCCTAATTAAACATTTATTTGCATCCAATAATTAAATATGTTTGCATTATATTACCAAAAGCATTCTATACATAGGAATTGTTGAGTAAAAATAAAATAAAATATATTTCGATTAATAAAAGTCTAAATAAATAAGAAAATTTTAAAATATAATAAATAAAAAGATAAAAATAAATTATAAAATTTTTAAACATTATAAATTATAAATGATATTTTAAAGGAGAAGAAGAGGAAGAGGGACTAGGGAGCAGGGAGAGCATCAGCAACCAGAGAAGTGGGCACATTTTGCTTTCTTTATTTTTTTAAATGCAAAGTGTTTGTTTCTCGTGATTTTACGTCATTCGTTTTTCTCATATGATATCATGATAAACCAAATACGCATACAAACTATTTAGGAGACAGGAGAATATCAGCTCCAAGAATTATTTTAGCTCTATTAGCTGACAGAATGATGGAAAAGGAGTGTGAAGCCTTGTTGGTGCACGTTGTGGACACAAATGTGCATGGAGGGAAGTTAGAAGATTTTCCCATTGAGAGGAAATTTCCAGATGTATTTCCAGAGGATTTGCCTCGTGTGCCACCGGTAAGAGAAATCGAGTTTGCCATTGACTTGATTCCTGGAACCGCACATATTTCTATACCACCGTATAGAATGGCTCTAGCTGAACTGAAAGAGC
>JANIIA010000192.1:50504632-50518920 GCA_027478495.1 Erythroxylum alaternifolium
TATAATTACTGTTAAATATTATTATTAAATTTCTTGTTGAGTATTTATGAAATTTATTATTATTATTATTATTATTAAATTCCTTATTATTATTTTATAATAATAAGGAATTTAATAATAATAATAATAATAATAATAATAATAATAAAAATAAAAAATACACTTATAATAATAAGAAATTTCATAATGTAATGAATAATAATAAACATTTTAATAATAATATTACATGTGTTAATAAAAACTAATATATAGTAAAATCTGCCTAAATCAATAATAATAATAATTCCAATAATAATATTAATAATAATTAAATTAATAAATCTATTATTATGATTAATATTATTATATTAATCATTAATAAAAATATATGTTTATCCTTTGTTATGTAAAGTCATTTGAGAATACTCATAACGTTTCTTCTATATAAACTGGCTTTAACTTACTTTATCAAATGACTTTAAAAACGGCGTCAGTAGAAGGATGGACGCGCGCCTCACCAAATTTATATGAAACCAATGTCGTTTTGACACTGAACAGAATAAGACAGGGTAAACTTAGACAGAAGATCCGGACTCCTATCATTGTGGTCTCGCATAGTTGTCTATCCAATTTCCAAAGTCATCTTGTACGGTCGTGTGTGTCCGGTCCCTAAACTCAAATTAACTCCTGAAACTGTTGAATATCTATTTAAAAGGATGAACAAGATCTTCACTCCAATTTTTATCTATTTGTTTTATGGAATATAATAGTCAATTTTTCTAATATATAATATCATTTAGTTGGTTTTCTTAAATTTTAGAAGTAGTTGAAATTTATACATAGATATAAGAAAAAGAGGGATGATAATAGTGTGAGGGAAAGTAGAGAGAAAAAGGACACAAACTTACTTAAAAATGTTGTCAATTTGATTAGTATTAGAATTTTTATTATAGGTTAAATGTATTCCAGTGTTTACCATACAAGTAAGAGTACATTATTAAAAAAATGTTTCCTACATAACAACGTTGTATGTTAATTCAAGCTTTAATTCCGTTTCGATTAGTATGGAACAATGTTGTATATAAGTTTGTTTCTCCGTTATTTAACGATGTTATTTTACTTATGTAATACTTATTGAACATCTTCGTTATTATGCATAATAGTTGAAGGAGCTTCTGAAAATTTTCTCCTCCTCCTTTATTCTGATTTGACTTTTTTCCCTTAAGAGTTTCCTTCTTTGGAAACAAACATCCCGTTTGGACTCTGTTCTTGCCGTCTGGCTAGATTGGGAAGCCCTCATCTAAGGAGCTATTACTCCCTGGAGAGCCTCTTAATGGTCGATGTAGTTACTAATGATGAAGGTTAGCTGTCTAATCAATCTTTGGAGGAGTTTCCTGCTCTATCGAGAGAAGATGTACAATAAATCGTTTCTGGAAATGGTATGGGTCTCTCTGGAATGTCTAAGGTTCTTCCCTCATACAAGTCCTCCCAAAATGCTGGCGCTTGGAGCAAGAAACTTAACTTTTAGCAACCCAAGGTAAAGATGAAACATTATCCAGATGTCATGAAGGATGGCATCATCTGTCCTCTAATTGAACTCTTGCAAACGGGGGAAAGAGTTTGGTCGAATGCATTAGTAAGCTCCTTCTAGAGTAAACAACCTAACCTGCATTTCTAATTATCAATGCTTGGGCAAGTGCAAGAAAAGTTTGGAAAAGACTTTATTTATGGATGATGGCAACATTAGAATTCAATAGCTCATCAACCTGTCCGCTCTTGTTTTAGCTCAGGATTTTGGTTTGTGTGCAAAACATCAGTAGACATAGATGATGAGAAGCGACCGTAGGCAGTTTGTACTTATCATCCAACCAGAGATTTTGCACATCGAATACTAAAGAATGAAATGTAAATGTTCCTAGTTACATGTAGCAGATGGAAGCAAACGTCAACTGAAGAGTTCTGGAAAAGATTTACAAACTGCTCAACTCACAATCTCAGTCAATGTTACAGCAGCAAAGACGAGAAAAAGGACGCCTCCAATATACGCGATGGCCTGTCCAAGAACAAGACAGGAGTCTTTAGTTCGCAAATTGCAGTCCAGAATCGTAGAATAACTTGGGGTGTGCTTGGTTAACAGATATGGGAAAAAAATTACTGAGTAAGGAATGAAAATCACATGTTTAGTAAAAAATTATGATTGAATGAACAGTAGTTTTATTCTTACTTTCTAAATATTGATCCATATCTCTAATGAAAATTATTACTTGATACATTTATAATTTGAGAAATTAAATAATTAATCCATTCTCAAACCCATTAACTAAAATATAATTAATTAAAATAATATAATATAATTAATTAAAATAAATAAATTAAAATATTTTAATTAATTAACTAAATATATTTTAATTAATTAATTAAATATATCATAATTAATCAATTATAATATAATTAATTAAAATATAATTCATTCATTAATTAAAATATTATTATTAATTAATTACATTATAATTAATTAAAATATTATTAATTAATTAAAATATAAGTAGTTAATTAAAATATAATTATTCATTAATTAAAATATTGTAATTAATTAATCAATTAAAATATACTTAATTACAATATAATAATTAATTAATTAATTACATTATAATTAATTAATTTTTTATTTCTTAATATATTTTACAAACCAACCGATCATAATTATAATGACAATATCCATTCCTATTCTTCGCTATATTTATTCCTATTTCTATTACCTTTCTCCGTGTAAACTAAACATCCCTTAATCTCATCGCCGCAACTTTGATATTCCAACTATCAGATCACACTGGTCCAAGCAAAGGACGCACTATTACCTAGATGCTGCTGATTTTTGCAGTTCTTGACCAAACAAATCAGAATTTGAATGTCAGAAGACTTAGATGCCTAATTTAACCATTCAGAAGGAATCTATCATGGTTTTCTCCCTATACAGAAAGGCAGATTATAATTCTGGGCGGCCATGGAATGACTTAAAAGCAAGTGTCTGATTGCCATTATTTAGAGCTTGTTCTGTAATCCCTAACTACTAATATATTTTGCTCAAGGGAGAAAATGAAAGTTTATCCAACCTAGAATGAATGAAGTATGGGGAAAAAGGTTCAGATGATTAATGCTTTTTATCGTATGCGAAGGCAAAAAGTTCTGAGCTACCTTTTCTGACAAGAACGTGCCTAGTAAAGAACCTCCAAGAACAGCAATCTGCAAACATGATAAAATAAAATAAATCAACGAGGCCCATAAAAATATCCAGGTGGATGCAGACTTTTTTTTTCTGCATCCTAGGAGTAGTGGATGCAGAATTTTCCATTTCAATTTTAACAACTTATCTTAAACAACATAATGTAAAGCATACTTTCACTAATTAACAGAAGACTTCTCAGTTATGCTACTCCACTACCTCAAAATTAAGTTCCATTGGATAGAATTATCACCAATCTCAGCATTTAAAATTTCCTACTTATGCTAAAGCTTGATAAAAATCTTCCTTTAGGTAAGCAATTACCAAAGTTGCAACTCCATGGCCAGCCAATGATCCAGCAACGACACCCAAAGGTGACGATGCTGCAGCAAGTGCTGCGTGATAGGACAAATTACTATTAGGAAATAGGAAATAAACACAAAACTGAGATGCAGTGTCAACACATAAATGCTTAAAAAAAAACCACATTTCAATTGTCTGACTGGCTGAACCATGTTCAGGCATGATCAAGATTACGGTTGGAATGTAAAAGAAAAGAGAATAATTTCATCTACCGTGTGAAACTTGACTCACCTATTGTTGAGAAAAATGATTTATCTCCCCATTCAGCAACAAAAACCAAGGCAAAAGTGCTCACGATGGTGCTGGCAACAGCCACAATACCAGCACCATTTCCTTTGAGCCCTGAGACTGCAAGCTCTGCCTAATTCAAGCAATATGCCAAATTACAGATCACCAATTCTTACATCAAAATGGAAACCACATTATGTGTTCATGGTATGCTTAAACAGGATAAATAACAACCAAAAAGACGGTCACTTTTCCATGGGAGGCTAATTTTGAGTAGCACATGTATCTAAATTACCTCCTTTTGCTCATCTTCAGCTTTTAGACCATCATTAGAGGTAGCATCAATCAATGTCGAAACTCCAAAGTAAATCTGGAATTTCCAGAAATTAATTCTGAAACAAGCACTGAGATTCATAGATTTATGTCATCCTATACATAATACAAAATGTGTGAACTTCTGCCCTAGTCTTTCTGATATGAATGGAAGTATGACTACCAAAAGGCATGCGGCAGCAATATCATCGACCGGCAAATCAGTCCCACCAAACCTGCATATCAGCAGACTTACTTAGACCAACAAACCCACTTCAAAAAGCAGTTGCAGAGGACACTTGATGGACATTCCAAACCAAATCTGCTCAAGACAAAACTATAGAAAGCAAAATCATATAATTTGTTATACATTTTCAAATTCCAGAACCAAATAAGTCAAACAGAATGAACAAATCTAATTCCTTACATGGCAAGTATGCAAGCTATATTCAACTGACAAGATGTCTTCTTCATTTAAATGTTTCTCAGATATAGGATGATATAGTCAGAGATTGATATAAATGTTTCCAAAAACACATACCTGAAAGGAAGTATTTCATCAACATAGTGAAAAGTTCTTCCGAGAACAACTGATATCATAGTCATTGCCCTGCAATGCCGTTGGAGAACCAGCAAGAATCAATGGAATTGACATGTTAATTTTAAATCTTTTTCCAAATTGATTCAATTGACAGAAACACCTTCACCTTCCCCTGTCAATGAATTTGCTGAAAAAATTTGGGAGGGGCAATTGTAAACAGATGAAAATAAGAACAACAGCATGCATATGCTTACTAATGATACCATTTCTTTTCCGAAAACAATACTGACTCATGAATTGAGCTCCATTATGTTATTAGAGTACGGTTTGATCAGACTTAAAATCACTATGATTGATAAGTAAAACATACGCAAGTGCACCAAAAGTGCCAATGAAGACGATTGCAGCAGAATTCCTAGCTGCTAAAAGTGCCTGCAGATGACACAAAACAGTCAATCAGAGTTCGCCAAAAAAACAGATATAGAGTGACAAGAAACTATCAAAACTAGGCTAAGGAGATATTTTCTTCTATTCTTTGTGATTTCTAGTAAAGGACAATCACTTTGAAAGGAATCTGCAAAAATTTATGGACTAGACCTTTAGGGAATTTAACCTTGATTATATAATTCAGATTGAACAAAAGCTGAAATTCTTCTCTTTCTCAGTATACAGAATACACTAAAATATACAGAGTCATTCGTCCTATTTTAATAAACAAACTAATTCCTACACATTAGTCATTGACTAAGCAAATTATAATCAACCTAAATTAATGAAACATTACAAGCAGCCAAAATTAGTAAATCAAAGTCCTAACTATTAATCAGCTATTTACAACTAAATCAAATCTTTTAGAAGATCAAATAGTCTGATTTTCTAACACAGATGGTAGTCAAAATATGGACTTCTACATCTTTAAACCAGTGAAAACAATGGATCACAACATGCATTGCCAATGTCAACAAGTATATTTTCATCTTAAGCAAAAGGTGGCATCCATAAAAGCTCAATGCAAATTTTGTTGCAAGTTATCAAAATGTCCTCCAATTCATTCTTACCGCAATGAAAAATGTCTTGTCCCCGAGTTCTGAGAAAAATATCAGCAAGAATGCCTGCCAGAGAAATACAGTCTATTGAGTATTTGAGTTTTTGACAGTTATTTATGAGATTTTTCTGGTAAATCTTAAAAGTCTACTTGAAGTAAATTTTTAAGCCATAAATATATGATAATTTAGGAGGATGCTACATTTGAGGGGGGGAACAGTTCCATCCAAAAAGGTGAGTCTTGTCCAGGTTCACATCAATAAAGTAGAGTTTAGAGTTTGAAGGGCCAACAGGTGAAAAAACTCATGTATTCAGAAAATTATGAAAAAATCAGGATATAGAATAAAGTAGAGTTCAGAGTTTGAAGGGCCAACAGGTAAAAAAACTCTTGTATTCAGAAAATCAGGATTGAGTTTGAGGGCAAATAATGATTGGGAAGAATTAAATCAGGTAAATTGCCAACAAATAGAAAAACCAAAACTATAGACTGAAAAACACATAAGAATGTGCATTTTGAAGTCTCCATGTTTGCTACAATCTTGAGAAGAACATGCAACACTTGTTTTTGAATCATAAAAAGATACAGGGAGATTTTCCTAACTGAAGCAAAACCTGTGTTAACATCACCAAGGTCCCCAAAGTAAGGAATTGAACCAGATCTACCATCAAAGTCTGTTATTGCAACTGCCATTTGAGACCCTTCAAGTGCTAAATACCCAAGAAGCAGCATAAATTTAGGTAAACCACCATAAGACTTGCTAGAAGAAACCCTTCTATAATCCTCGGTTGATAATGTTTCAGATGATTTATTTGAAACAAAAATGTCATCCATCATGGTTATTGAATCTGTGTGTTCTTCATTGTTCTTGTTATTAAGTTGTCCAAGCTCCTGCATCATAAAAATATATATAACATCCAAATTAAAGTACATTCAATAATTTGAATAGCAATATTTGTAGATAAATCAGCATGGTTTAGAACCTGTATATCTCCAAAGAAGGGAACAAGGGTTGAAATGAAACAATAGGTTCACTAAGAGCTCATTCAAAACTGGGCTTGATGCATAAATAAAATCTTCCAATCCTAAATTTGAGGCTTGTTTAATACATAAGTCGAGCCTCAACAAGGATATACTCAACTCTTTAATGGTCGTGACCAACTGATTAAAATCTTAGTAAAAGGTTCAGTTAACAAATCACGAATTATGTTTGTGTGATTTTTCAAGTTTAATATACGATTTCCATTTAGATTATTAATACAGGTTATCTACTTTGCTAATTCTGGATATTGAATATGGTGTGCGTATTTCAATTTGAGAAGAAGATATTATAAGCTTTAAGTTGATAAAATGAGGCCTTGCCTGAGCTCAAACTCAAATGCAAGTTGATTCACAAGTAAGCTCAGCCAAGCTAGAGCTGAGCTCTTGCTCTTGCAAACAAACTTGGTGAACTTGAGTCTAATTTGAGGCTTGTCTGAAGCTTGAGCTCAGCTCAGTAAGAAACTCAGTTCATCATTTGCAATCCTTTAGGTGCTAATATGTCAATGAACGACATTGTTAGACATTATATGTATTAAGGCTCATCCAATAAAATTTTTGGTTCGATCCTTTTAGTGACATGACGCCAAGTGCTTTACGGCAAAAATGTTTCAAGTTAAAAAAAAAATAAAATGAAGGGGTCTCAAGTTAAAATCATGCAACCACAAAATTATGTAGAAAATAAACTATATCTCAACTCAAGGTATGGTGGATCTGTGAACATACTTCCAATGATCAATGTGGTGGTAACTTGATGTTTCTGAAAAATACTCTTATCCTGTTGTATATTTCCATCCAAAATCGTCAACCATTTTCAATTTTTGGGGTCTTGAAATGAATTTTCACTTTGCAAAGGATAAACACCACTACCGCTACATGCCTAGTGGCACTTTCACATAAATTATCCTACATTAGCCACAGTATCCAATCTCAACAGAAGCTTATGATTTGTGTCAAATGGTTTAACATAAGCAATTAAATCAATCAAATGGTTTACCATAAGCAATTAAATCAACTACTACTCGCCAGTTTCCAATATTTCACTTGAAACTAACACAATATCTATGAACTTTAGAGAAGACTACGGTGAAGTGCGATTTTCAGGTCCTCTAAAGGGGCATAGCTGACGATAATAGTGAAGCGAAAAGGAGAATATGAATATCGAAAAACTAGGAGGTTGTCAACCTTCTTATCAATTGATGGCAGAGAACCTCCAAATACTTCTTCTGATGGGTTTCCACACCAACGGTTAGAAGGCCTGCAAGAGAAAAATTCCCCATTGTAAGTACAGAGTTGAAAAGAAAGCCTCCTCCTCCTCCTCTAACAAAAAGAAAGTGTTGAAAGTCGTGCAATCGACGTCTCCTCAACATGGGATGTGCCAAGTGAAATCTCGTACAAATTTCGCTCATAACATATATAGGAAATAGCCCCCCGACTAGTTCAGCCTTTAGTTCTGTTATGGAATATTACCCACATATGATATAAAAGCCGTGACATAGAAAAATGATAACTTTCCATCTTTGCTAGAGAAACCAACAGAGTAAGAATAGAAACAACACTAACCCGGAGAAAATGAGAAGAGTGTCGCGAGAAGGAACCTTAAAGGTCGGCTTCTTGGACAAAGAAGAAAGAAGGGAAAGGGTGCGTGGTTTAAGTAGTGGTTTATCACATGTTGGAGACAGTACGGAATGTATCCTGAAAGCGCTCTCAGAGAGAGTTAAGCTTTGCATTTCTGTTCTATTCTAACCGCTACGACGCCTCTGGACCTCTCCCACACCTTAAGCCTCTGTTGAGCTTCTGAGGTTTTGTTTGTTGGATAACTAATCTGTGAGTGGCGCCACTTGGATTTTAGAGCTAAGATAACGTGTTAAAATGTGGTTCTGCGTATCAATGCACACCTATTTTCAGTTCAACCCTGAATATGTATCTCATTCTTATGCAATTTTTTTTTTTCGTAAACTAGACTGCATCACCTTTTTCTTATGTTTATTAGTACTTGGCCTTGTTAAATGTATTAACTCGGATAAGAGATTATTGACAGCGCATGTAAAATGTACCTAAATCTGCACACTAAAATTTGTAGTTGTGGTGAGTTGAGATTGAATCCTTGCAAAAAAATGAGTTTTAGGTTTTAACCAATTTAGAAAATAAAGTGAAAGTAAACTATTGAAAACAAATTATAGCAAACAATTGAAAATGATTAAAGTGTCATAAATAAGTAAGGTCCAGTTCTAGAACTAATCTCGACCTAAACATCATTAAACATATCTCATCATCCTAATGTTTTCACACCTCTTTTTAGATTATTGATCTGAGACTAGTACACTCTACTAATCACGATTTTCCCTTAAGTTATATTTATATTTAATTAAAATACGATAATTAATTAAACCTAGCCACTGAATAACCTAAGACACAATCTCTATATTCAGTTTAGCATTGGCATTATGAAATGGAAAAAGATTAATATAGGAAGTAACCTTACATGTTCAAGTTATCTAACCTAAGTTATGTTGTTCCTAATGATTCAAGACTATTGGAAGCTACTAACAAACATCAAATGTAATGAATACGGATTGCATTCAACATTCTAACAATAGTTTTGTAATATAACAATCTAAATAACGTATTAAGATCATCTATACAAAAACCCGATTTAATAAACACAAACAACAATAATAATCTAAAAAGAGAGTATTGACATCGACAAGATGAGATAGCTTAACCGTGACTCAGCATTGATTTCACCGTTGAACTGGTTTCCGGAAGTTAGCCTTCTATCTCCTCCTTCAAGCTCCAAGCATTGGCCATCATTGCCTCTGTCGGCATTGAGAGACAAAGAGAAAATGAAAAGAATGAAGGTAAAACATTTCAGTTAGGGTCTGTCCCAATTAATTCTTTTTGGCCATCACTAAACATTTCCCTTTATAGAATAAAACTAGGTTTAAATGGGCAGGTGTCCCTTCTCTCACGGGTGTGCAATTGGACTCACGGGTGTGACTAACCTTGTGTCACCCGTGAGACATTTGTCACGGCTGTGAGAGACCTCTTATGGCCATGAGAGGTGTTACATAGGCGTGCGGGTGTTGCATAGGCGTGAGAAATTTCTTACGCCCATACACACTAATGTTTGGTTGTGAGTCTCTTCTTCTTTTACTTTTTACTTCACATTTTATCTTGTCTCTTCTTCTTTCAATCCTCTTCTTCTTCTTGCTCCATGAATCAATAGAGTATGGACATTGAGAAGATGACTTCAATGAATATGCTTTTGGGTCACTTTAGCTCCTCTACTTCCGAAATGTACCTAAAATCAAATTTGAGCTAAAGTGAGTATCTTAAGCATTTTGAGGGAATTAATCACTAAGTGTAGTAAATCAAATGAATCAACATTTAAGCATATATCAAGTTTCCACACTTAGCTTTTGATCGTCCTCAAGTAAATCGTTAAAATCAAAATCCAAACTAAACCAAACATACCCAAATTCTCGCCTAAGCAGGGTATGGGGAGGGTAAGATGTATGCAGTCATGCCCACATCGCCGATGAAGATACAGAGACTGTTTCCCGTCAAAATCAAAATCGCAAACCAAAAATCTTACTTATTTTCCATATTTCCTAAGAATAGATAATCATAAGTAAAGATGAATTACTTCCAAAACCTATAGCAATAACTCAATATTCAAAGCTTCTACTCATGATCAATCAATATTCATCATGAATAAAAGGACTTTTCTAAGGTTGTACTATGGGCAAGGTAGTATAAAAGCCATCAAGCTAGTGAAGCAAAAGTAACATTTAATGAGATATCAAGTGCATAAGTTAACATTCATTTAGAATTGGGTACTGTCAACTATGATGAATGCAACAATTATATTCCACAACTCAATTCAACTCTCACACTATAAACCGAATGAATATAACACAAAGAGTGCCTCATCCAAAACAATATCCGCCTTATATGCAATATATTCAAACCACCCATTCAATACAACTTAAGGAGGATAAACCATTAATTAATAACTTTTCAAAACAATTGTATTTACTCTTTGATACTTTTTTTCAAACTTAATTTTTTTCTTTTTTCTTTTTTTCAAATATAACAATGATAGAAGCTACATCAACATGGGATTCATAACATGAAATTTTAACAAATATAAACAACCCATATGTATGCATGCCCCCACATTTAGGCTTTTGTACAATCACAATCATCAAGAATTAACAAATTCTCCACTAGCTTTAAGGTTTAGGTAGGTGATAAATGTAAATTGCATTATGTTTTAGGACTTAGTTTAATATATATTTAATTGTTAATTCAATCGTTTAGTATGTGCTTAGGTTAGAATTGTGTTAGTTTGTTAATTATTTGCATTTAAGTGTTTTTATGAGTTAGTACAAGTTTTTGAGTTTAAATGTTATGTTTTTAAGATACCTTGATATGTTTGTTAGTGTTTCAGGGTCAATATCAAATAACGAAGAAGTTTCGGAGATATTAAGGTCGAAACAGTGGCCCATGATTGTGGCTTAACTCAACAGGCCATGATCATAATAGAAGCACTAGAGTTGGCCCACGATCATGGTCCACATGCCACGATTATGACAGAAGCCCAGGATATAGCCCATGATTGTGGCCTGCATGCCCCGATCATGACAAAAGGCTCAGATGTGGCTCACGATCGTGGCCTGCATCATGCAAACGTGTAGATAATAAAAAAGGTTAAGTTTTGAGGGATTTTTCGACCTTTTGGACTCCAAAAAAATCCAAGGGTTGCTCAGAACACAAAAGATATTTAAAGAACAAGACAAAGAGGAAAAGGGGAGCTTTTGGCATCAGCCACCTTGAAGAAACCCTAGAGAGAGTTCATCGAGAGATTGAGAAAGAAAAAGAAGGAAGAGAGAAGTGGAGAAGAAGCTGACTCGGCGTACTTTTTGGATTAGGAGGTTTCCCGACGTTACTACCTCCTGTCCTCTATTTCGATTGTATTTCCTATTTATTTTTAGTTTTATCATTGTATAGATTGAATTGAATAGTTGATCATAGGATCTAAATATTGAGGATGTTCTAAACTCACCTTTGGAGTTTTATTCTTGATTTAATGAAACTTGATTGTTTTTATGTTTATTGAATTTATTGTGATTAAATTTTGTGATTGCATAATTCAGTAATAAATTGAGAGGGTGAATCGAATGAAAAATAATTAAATTGGGCTAAGAAGAGTTAGGTGATTTAATATAACAAGAATTAAATTAAATCGATAATAGTGCGAGGAGAGATCTTGGATAGTTCTCGATAGTTTATTGGACAACTTTAATATAATTAGGGTTTTGGATAGATTGTTAATCGAAAGATTGTGATTTCCATAATCTAATTAGGGTTTATAATTTAGGGTTAATGGTTATAACTCGAGAGAGAGTAATCAACCTTAGGATCATCTAGAAAAAATAATTCAGTAGTTCATAATCAATTAGGTTAGCGTTAAGGATAGATAAAATTTTCTTCTCTCAATTGGTAATTCTCTTAGGTTGATTCTTGGGTGTGTGTTACAATTGCTGAATTAGTAATATTTTCATGATTGATTTTTGATTTGATTTGATTGATTGAATTGAATTTTTGTTTTAGTTTCGTTACATTTTGAATTTCTGTGATTTCTTTTAGCTTTATATTTTAGGATTAGATTCTCCCTCCTCGTGGGATTGATACTTTAGGTACTACACGAACAAACCATACGCTTACGGATTATCAAGGGTATTTATTAAAACTTACACACATCAAACACTCGATTAGTAGGGCATTTGGTTAGGTGCATGTAATGTGGTTTATACAAAAGAGAAGACTAATAAAACTCAAAGGGGGTTAACAAAGGAAAATTCATATACACGGGTAAGCTATTTGGCTAATGTAGCTTATAAACAACAAAGAATGCCTAATCATTTTTATGAAAATACATATGATAAAAATGTGGTCTTGAATAGAAAATCAAAGCAAAATTAAGAAGTACATGTCATGAAGGTCACTCATAAAAAAAGACAATGAGACTAATATGAATGTGTCAGTCTAATACGACTTAAAACTTTTGATTATCGTCTACCACTAGTCATCGTTCTTCTAAGGATAATTCACATTAACCAATCACAAGAGCAAAAGTACATGCTAAGGTTGCTATTTATTTTTCTAGTCAATTCACACTCTAATTATGACTAAATAATCTTAAAAGCGATAGAAAACAAGAAAATTTTTGATTTTGTTTGTTTGATTTTGAAAACCGACTAAAAAGTTACATAAGTACAATTAAGCTCAAAACATACAATAACAAGCTAATATCCCCACCTCCACACTTAAAACTTATATTGTCCTCAATTTAATATCAAATGCAAAAAATGAAGTAGTTTACGAAAATAATAAATGAAAAAATGTAAACAAAAAAAGTTAACTTCCTTTGGGTCTCCTCTCAAGCAGCGCTTTTGTTTATTGTTGTTGGCTTGACTCCCTATTATGTGCATCAAGTTATATCAGTTATGTCTTCCAACATCAACACTTCCAAATCCTCCGTTTGGAAGCCTTCATAATACGACTTCAAACGATGACCATTTACTATGAATGTCTTTTTTAGATTTCAGACTCTGTATATCTACTACATTAAAAGGAAAGACATGAGTGATAACAAATGGGCCAACCCAATGGGAACACAACTTACTTGGAAATGGTTTAAGTTTGGAGTGATATAGTAACGCTTTCTGGTCCACCGTGAAGCTTTTCCTTAAAATTATCTTATCATGAAAAGCCTTCATCTTCTCCTTATATATCACTGCGTTCTAGTAGGAGTCATTCTTTATCTCCTTCAACTCTTAAAGATGTAACTTCCTATGCACACTCGCATCATCCAAATTCTCGTTGCATCTTCTGATAGCCTAATATGCCTTGTGTTGTAATTTCACCGGAAGATGACATGGCTTCCCAAACACCAGTCTATATGGAGACATCCCAATTGGTGTTTTACAAGCCATCCTGTGGGCTTACAGTGCGTCTTCCAATCTTACGCTCCAATCCTTCCTATTGGATTGCACTGTTTTCTTTAGGATAAACTTGATTTCTCAATTCGAGACTTCAGCTTGCCTGTTGGTTTGGAGGTGGTAGGCAGTGGAAACCTTGTGTATGATGTGATATTTTATGAAAATTACTTCCATCACCCTGTTTTAGAAATGAGTTCCTCAGTTGCTAATGATTGCTCTGGGTACCCCTAGCCTAGAAAAAATGTTAGCCTTAATAAAATCTACAACAACCTTTGCATCATTAAATTTGGTGGTCTTGGCTTCCAACCATTTAGAAACATAATCAATGACAAGCAATGTATAAGTAAAGCCAAAAGATGGAGGGAAAGGTCCCATAAAGTTAATACCCCAAATGTCAAAAATTTCACAGAAAAGCAAAGGAGTTTGTGGCAATTGATCCTTACGGGAGAGGTTACTTGTTTGTTGGCATCTGTCATGTAACATCCCCTCACCAATTGCCATGAATATGAGTGTATAAGTGTATAGTGACATATGCATGCATTCATATATGCA
>JANIIA010000192.1:50519020-50550631 GCA_027478495.1 Erythroxylum alaternifolium
AGAAGGAAGCTAAGATAAATGAAACCAAGGATGCTGAAATTGTGAATTTGGATAAAGAAAAAGAGCCTAAAGAAACCAAACCAAAGAAGGAGTCTTCATCAAGTTCAAAATTTTCCTTTGTGCCACCCATACCATGCCCTCAAAGGGTAAAGAAGAAGCATGATGATTCCAAAATTCAGAAATTCCTTGACCTTTTCAAGAAGATCCATATCAACATCCCTTTCGCTGAAGCACTTGCTGAGATGCCTTCTTACACCAAGTTCTTGAAGGAAATCATTTCCAGCAAAATAAAGCTAGACTATTTTGTGATGGTAGCCTTAACTGAAGAGTGTAGTTCTATTTTACAAATAAACTACCCCCTAAGTTGAAGGATCTAGGGAGTTTCATTATTCTATGCTACTTTGGTGTCTAATATTTTTCAATGCTTATATGACCTAGGTGCAAGTATTAATCTTATTCCTTTGTCTCCCTATAATAGGCTTGGAATTGGTGAACTCAAACTAACTACAATTTTATTGCAACTTGCTGATAAATCAATTTGATACCGTATTTGTATAATTGAGGACCTACTAATAAAAGTTGGTAAGCTTATAATTCTAGCTGACCTTGTTGTGATTGAGATGGATTTTGATATGCAGGTTCTTATAATTTTAGGAATACCATTCTTAGCCACTGGTGGAGCATTAATTGACGTCTTAGACGGTAAGCTGACCTTGAGAGTTGGTGAGGGGGAAGGGGTGTTTAACATTTTTAAAGTTTTAAAGAGACCTTATTTCGATGAAGTCACCTATAGGATAAATGTAATTGATTCTCTTACATTTGAATCCATTCCTAAATTAATGTATGATGATGCTTTGGAGACATGCCTAGCTTTAGGAATATATGAGAATGAATTGGATGATGAGTTAGTGGAATATGCATATAGATTGCAAGGTAGTGATTTTAGGTATAGACCTCAAATTGAAGAATTGGGCCCTCCTAAACCTAATTGTTACCTTTCATATTAAGCCCACTGAAACTTGAACTAAAAAAGCTTCCAATTCATTTGAGATATGCGTTCTTGGGAGAATCAAATACATATCTGGTTATTATTTCTTCTTATTTGAATTCCTCTCAAGAAAAGAAGTTATTAAGGGTGTTACGTGAACATAAAGCAGCGACTGCATAGAATATTGCTGACATAAAGAGAATTAGCCCTTCTATTTGTGTTAACAAGATCTTAATGGAGGAAAACCACAAACCTAGTGTGGAAAATCAGAGGAGACTCAATCCCAACATGAAGGAAGTTGTGCAATCTGAGGTACTTAAGTTACTTGATGCAAGAATTATCTATCCTATTTCTGATAGCTCTTGGATAAGTCCTGTGCAGGTGGTACTAAAGAAAGGTGGCATGACTGTCATCTCTAATGATAGTAATGAGTAAATTTCCACTAGGGTTGTGACAGGGTGCAGGGTTTACATAGACTATAGGAAATTAAATGCAACAACTAGAAAAGATCACTTCCCTCTACCCTTTATTGATCAAATGTTGGAAAGATTAATGGGGCATGATTATTACTGCTTTTTAAATGGTTATTTCAGGTATAACCAAATTCCCATAACCCCGAAGGATCAGGAGAAGACCACTTTCACTTACCCCTATAGTACATTTGTGTATCGTAGGATGCCCTTCGATTTGTACAATGCTCCTGCCACTTTCCGATGCTACATGATGTCCATATTCTCTGATATGGTGGAGAATATAATTGAGGTATTTATGGACGACTTTTCTATTTTTGGTTCTTCTTTTGATGTATATTTGTTCAATTTAGAACAGGTTCTACAGAGATGTGAAGAAACCAATCTTGTGCTGAATTAGAAAAAGTGCCATTTTATGGTACAAGAAGGGATCGTCCTAGGCCACAAAATCTCAAATAATGGCATAGAGGTGGATCCGGCCAAAATTAAAGTCATCAATAAATTACCACCCTCAATTTGGTTAGAGTAATAAGGAGATTTCTTAGGCATGCAGTGATTTATCAAATATTTATTAATGATTTTTCCAATATTTTTAAACCTTTATGTGCTTTGTTGCAAAAAGAAGTCTCTTTTGAATCTACTGATGAATGTCTTAATTCTTTCAACAAGTTGAAGAAGGAACTTACCTTAGTTCCTATAATGGTTGCACCGAATTGGAATCTCCCTTTTGAGCTAATCTGTGATGCTAGTGATTATGCACTTGGGGCTATCTTAGGACAAAAATAGGATAAGAAATTACATTTCATTTATTATGCTAGCAAAGTTCTTAGTGATGCTCAAATTAATTATGCTACTACAGAGAAAGAATTGCTAGTAATGATTTTTCCATTTGATAAATTTAGATCTTATCTTGTTGGGTCTAAAGTCATTATTTACACTAACCATTCCGCCTTGAAATATTCGCTTACAAAAAAGATACCAAACCAAGGTTGATCAGATGGATTTTACTCTTGTAGCAATTTGATTTGGAAATTAGAGATAAAAAGGGATCCAAAAATGCGGTAGCTGATCATCTTTTGTAACTTAAGCAAGGTGACAAGATGGGAGTTGAATCGATTAAGGATGCCTTTCTTGATGAGAATCTATGGTCTATTAAGGAAAATGTTCCTTGGTTTGCTGATCATGTTAATTTTCTGGTGTCTACCATTATCCTAAGTGATTATTCATACCATAGGAGAAGGAAATTCTTATCTGAGGTGAGGAAGTACTTTTGGGAAGACCCGTTGCTCTTTAGAAGGTGTGCTGATGGGATAATTAGAAGATGTATACCTGATTAGGAGATGCGATCAGTATTGTATCATTGCCATGCTTTTCCTTATAGTAGACACTATGGTGCTAACAAAACGACAGCAAAGGTTTTACAATCCGATTTTTACTAGACTACTCTTTTTAAGGAGACTAAAAATTTTGTTATGACATGTGATAGGTGTCAAAGAATAGGGAACATCAGTAGGAAGCACGAAATGCCTAAGTCAGGGATTTTAGAGGATGAACTCTTTGATGTTTGGGTTCTGGACTTTATGGGACCATTTCCAGTATCTTTTGGTAATGAATACATCTTTGTGCCAGTTGATTATGTATTTAAATGGGTGGAAGCCACAGCTTTGTCAAACAACACTGGAGCTCGTGTTGTGAAATTTGGCAAGAAGCACAGACTTTCAAGGTTTGGAGTTCCAAGAGTTATAATCAGTGACAATAGGGTGCATTTTTAGAATCATCAATTTAAATCTCCGTTGACGAAGTATAGGTGCCACTTTAAGTTTGGAATCACTTACCAACCTCAAACCAGTGGGCAAGTTGAGGTGTCGAATAGGGAAATCAAGCAAATCTTGGAAAAAACTGTTAATACCTCAAGAAAGGATTGGGCATTGAAGCTTGACGATGTTTTCTGGGCATACAAGGCAGCATACAAGACTCCTTTGTCCGTGTCCCCATACAGGTTAGCCTTTGGGAAATCTTTCCATCTTCTAGTTGAAATTGAGCAAAAGGTGTTATGGGCAATCCGGAAGTTAAACTATGATCTCAAAGAGGCTGGACAGAGGAGACTAATAGAGTTGAATGAACTAGATGAATTTCGCCTAGATGCTTTTGAGAATGCTCGAATATACAAGGAGAGAACCAAGGCTTTCCACGACAAGCATACCTTTGGCGAGAATTTAAACCTGGTCAAAAAGTTTTACTATTTAACTCTCTTTTAAAATTGTTTCTAGGAAAATTGTAGTCTAGATGGTCTGGACCTTTCATGGTGACCAAGATATATGCACATGGAGCCGTGGAGATTGGAAGGGATGACCAAAAGCCCTTTATGGTCAATGGGCAATGACTCAAGCATTATTTTGAGGGAGAGATGGTTGGATATGTTTCCACCATCACATTCCACAATTGACATCATAGTGGCCTAGTCCAACTGAGGACATTAAATTTAGTGCTTGTTAGGATGCAACCTAATGTTTCTAACTCTTTTCTTGTTTTATTAATTTCATTTTTTTCATATCTTCTTATTCTAGTTTATTGTGTGTTGTATAGGGCTAGTATTTATGAGAAATTCCAATGACACCTCCTACTAGCATGAGGAATAGTATGATCACGATTCATCGATCCTAGATGTAATACCCATGTTAAATGTGGGGGAGACAAGTTGTAATGTCTCTTTGTTTCATTTAATATTTTTATTATTTTCATTCATACATCATGCATATAGTCCAATGTATCATTGAGTAGTTAGAAGGGGTAAAATAGGAGTGAACTAAGTGAGATGGGCATAGAAAATAGAGAAGGTCTAGTTAGCGGACTTTACATCTTGTTAACGGACATGACTCAACATCTCACTACAATTAAGGAATCCCAAGAACGTCCAGTCAGTGGACATTACGTCCGCTTAACGGATATTACTTGCACTCAATTTTTAAAAACTCTTTTCGCCTATTCCTTCCCACACTCCCCTTGTATTTTCCCCAATTTTCTTCTTCCCACCTTTACACCATTCACTTTATACGACCTTCCCTTACCTCTTTCACCTTCTTACCTAGATTTTCTCACGTTTTCGTCTCTTGTTTTCTTCTCCCACTTCGACTACCACATCCACCAACACTAACCCTAGTCTCCTCAATATATTGTGGTTTACTCTCTTCCATGCTAATACTGCCACTATACTCCTGTTCGTTGATTATAGGGATTCCTTTGAGGTTTTAGCCTAATTCTATGCAATCTCCACTTCAATTTGGCATGGGTAAGTGTTCTTTCACATCTATGGGTAAAATCATGGATAAATTTGTTTAGACTGAAGAATATAGGGATTTGGAAATTTTTAGAGTAATTTCTGATGTGTTTATGCTTAATGTGGAAATCCAATGTATTTTTGCTGTGGATTCTTATCACATTGTGAGTTTGTTGGGTTGATGCTTGAAATCCCTACGATTGTTGGTTGATTAAGATTGTTTTGTTGAGATTGAGAGTGTTATTGACACTGAGACAGTTAGATTGTTGGTTGTTGAGATTGAGACTATTATGATTCTGTGTTGGTTGACATTGAGCTTGTAAGATATGTTGATGGATTTTGTAGAGCATCAACCACCTCCTTCGAGATAATTGATAGTTGTCAATTGCATGGTATTTTAGGGTTTAATTTGTGATTTATTTAGTCTGAAATTGAGTGTTGAGTGTGTGTTTAGTCTGTTAATTGTGTTACTTTATTTGTTTAAGTGTTTTTATAGGTTAGATTAAGTTTTTGAGCTTAAATGTTATGTTTTTTAGGTACCGTGATGTGTTTTTTAGTGTTTTAGGGTAAACGGTGAAGAACGAAGAAGATTCGAGGAGTTTTCAGGCCAAAGGCATAGACCAGGCCACGATCGTGATAGAGAAGGATGAGCCAGCAGCACAAAAGGCCTCCAAGTCAGGCCACGATCGTGCACACTGGTCATGATCGTGATAGAAAGGTTTGGGTGCTGGCCATGATTGTGACAGGCAAGGCTATGATCGTGGCCTGTGTTAGGTTGACAGAAAAACTCAATTTTGGCAAGATTTTTTGAACCGTTTTGACCCTGACTTTGACCTAGAGCGTCAAAAGTATAAATAGAACATTACAAATCAGAGTTAGGAGTCTTTGAAGAGCCTAGATAGTTATGCAATAGAGCCTTGATTCACCCAATTTCTGAGAGAAAACCTAAAGAGAAATCAAGAGATTGAGGAAGGAAACAAAAGAAGAGAAACACGGAGAAGAGCTTGACGCGACTTACTTCCCAGAACAGGTAGTTTTCTGTCGTCTCCGCCTCCCTGACTTTGTTCCAGACTTATTTTTCATTTATTTTAGTTTTATTCATGTATAAGATTGAAATAATTGTTGAGAATTGTTTGTGTTGAATGTTAAGTTTGCGTTTATACTCACCTTTAGATCTGATTTTTGAGATTAATAAAAATTAATTGATTGTGTTTTTATTGATTTAATTGTGATTTCAATTTTGCTCTTAATAACTTGGCAATAAACTGAAAGGGTGAACCGGGTAAAAATAATCAATTTAGGCTAACAAGAGTTTGGTGAATTGATAGGTTAAGAATTGAATCAAACTGATAGAATTATGTAACTAGAGATAGAGCATAGGTTCCCGGTAGGTTAATAGACAACTTGGAACTAGTTTAGGTTTTGGGCCAATTGCAAATTGAGAGATTGCTATTATATAATTTAAATTAGGGATCATCAATTAGGATTAAGAATTATAGCTCGAGAGAGAGTAATTCACCTTAGAACTATCTAGACCCGTTAAGTTAGTAATTGCATAATTGATTAGGTTTCCATTAATTTCGAATAAAAATCTCCTTTCACTCATTTGGTGGTTTCTAGGTTAATTTCAGATAGGGCTGTGTGATTGCTATTTTGTTTACACTTCGATACTCTAATTTCTCATAATTGATTATTGATTGATTTAATTTTTGCATTAGTTATTTGTTTAGAATTATTATAGTTTAGGACAACCTTAGATTTTAGGACTAGTTTAGCACTCCTCTTGGGATCGATACCTTAGGTACTACGTGAATGACTCATGTGCTTGCGAAATTTACCAAGGTTATAAATAGTAAAACTTAGCGCGTGTAACCTTGCAATTAAGTTTTTAGCGTCGTTGCCAGGGAAGACAATTTAGTTCTATAGTTTAAGGCGTTAGGTTAGTTATCATTTTTGGTTTTAGTTTGTTTGTTTATTTCAGGAATTGTCCTCTTGTATGAACACAAGAGTCACGAGGGGTTCAAGCTGTGCAGCTGAGGCGATAGATTTAGACATAACACGATTAGAACGCACCCTTAAGAAAGCTCGGGGAGAAGAAGAAGAACAAAAGTTAGGAAAATCACCAATGGTCAAGGAATTTTAAAGAAATATGGACTAAGGAGCAACTTAAGGACTACAGTAAAGAACCGTCATGGACTTTATGAGGTCGAGGTTCAACCCATCTAACTAAGGAGTGGCTAGGCCGCTTGAGCGGCCTCGTTTGAAATCAAGCTAGCCCTCCTGAACATGCTTCAATAGAACGTTCAATTTTATAGATTGGCGAATGAGGATCTGAACATGCATATCGTAAATTTTCTTGAGATTTGTGATACTTTTCAATATCACCAAATGTCGAAAGATGTTGTTAAGATTAGACTATTCCCTTTCACACTTAGGGACAGAGCGAAGGCTTAGTATCACTCACTGAGCCCCACTAACATTACGACGTGGGAGAAGCTCGTGCGTGCTTTTCTAGATAAATACTTCCCATTGACAAAGACCATTAAGATAATAAAGGAAATTACTAATTTCTAATAAGGTGACGGGGAGTCAATTTATGAAGCATAGGAGCGATATAAGGACCTGAAGAGGAAGTGCCCACACCACAACCTACCGAAGGAATTCCTTCTGCAGACATTTTACAATAGAGTTAAGCCACCTATTAGAGGCATCATCGATGCAGAATCGGGAGGATCTTTGATGCGGAAGATGGTCGATGAAGTAGAGGAATAAATTAAAGAGATGGATAATAATAGTCGCATATGGACAAGTGAGCGAGGTAGGCAACCTACTACCTTTAGAGAGTAAAAGGGTATCATCGCGGTGGATCAGATGACAGAGATGCAAGCAAAGATTGACAACTTAACGTGACAACTCAATCGTATGAAGGCATCTTCTTCTGCTTTGGTTAAGGTCATGCAATTGAAGTGTGAGTTATGTGGTCAAGTAGATCATGATATTGTGGACTGCTACTTGATGAGAGAGGATAACCAAGAGCAAATGAATTACATGGGGGCACAATATGGACGAGGAGGAAGAAACAATCCCTACTCTAACACTTATAACCTCAGGTGGAAGAATCAACCTAACTTTTCCTGGTCAAACAACGATAATAGAGGGTACTTCAGGCCCCAAGGGTAATCGAACTTTCAGCAGGATAAAACAAGCTCAATGGAGTCAAAGTTGGATAAAGTTTTAAACAAGATCGAAGGCATGGAGGAAGCTCATAAGAGGCTCAAGAGTAAGTTTGAGCAAGTAACAAAGAATTATGCTTCATCCATACACAATTTAGAAGTCCAAGTAGGGCAGCTCGTGGAGGCAATGTCCACTCGGCATATTGGAACTCTTCCAAGCAACACCGAGTCAAACCCGAAGGAAAGTATCATAGTTATAAGTCAGAATTAGGATGAGGAACTAGAAAAAGGTAAAAGATAGAGAAAAAGGTTAAGTAGTTGAAGAAGACCTTTCGATTGAGCTCGTGATAGAGTCAATTCAAGTAACTCGATGGGTATTTTTGTTCCCTATTGTGTAGCAGCGAGAGTTATATACAAAGAGGGAAGAAGAAAATTTGTAATAAATTGAGCATAACAAGATCGAGGAAGTGACGGAACAAATACAGTCGAATCTCAAACTACAGGAGTTCGTCAAGAAGAAGGTTAAGGAGCAACCATTGGAAGAAAGCCCCAATATAGCAACGAAGAAAGATGACCCAGGGGACTTTTTCATTCCCTGTAGTATAAACAACATTATTATAAACAGGGCATTCGCGGGCTTAGGTGCAAGCATAAATATGATGCCCTATACTTTCAGTCTAAAATTGGCGTTAAGAGAGTTAGTGCCAACCAAGTATTTGGTTAAAACGGCCAATAGAACGTCGCATAGACCAATGAGAATCATAGAAGATATGCTAATAAAGGTCGGTAAATTTATCTTTCCCACAGACTTCTATGTTTTGGATGTCAGCTAAGATGGTGATACTCCAATGATTCTTGGACAACCATTTTTGGCCATTTCGTGCTCAATTATTGATGTAGATGTGGGCGAGATGACTCTGAGGATAGGGAAGGAGAAATTGACATTCAAGGTAACTACAAGAAAGTACAGAACTCTTTCACCTCCAGTGGATCTCAAAAAACCTCAACCTCGAGGCAAATAGGAGGACATAGAGGATCCTGCAAATGCTTTCTGAAAGAAGCGCTCGTGAAGGAGAAGGTGAGGAAAAGAAAATTGCAAGGACAGTTGTAATTTCAGTATGGTAGCTAAGGTACAGACTCTGAGATTAATGATGATGTTACCATCGAACCATTCATTCCAACCACGATGAGCTTAAAGGAGCATCGAGCTATTGACTTAAAAAGAAGTGCTACATGGGAGGCAACCCATGGAAAACAATAAATAGTTTTGTTGTTTAATTTTGTTAGAACAGTTGAATTTTGTAGTTAGGTTTATTTTTGGTTTTGTTGAATACAAATGGAAAAAGAATAAAATTTCGGAATCACAAGAAGATTGTGCAAACATAAAGAGAGAAGTGAAAAAGGGCTATAAAAAATTACGAAGTGAAAAAGAAAAGAATTGGGAAAAGAACAAATTAGAAGGACATTGAAGTTAGGGTACAGCCGCTGGCCACGATCGTGGCCTGCAACTATGCAGAAACAGGGTAGGTGCGAATTTTAAATGGAATTTTGACCATTTTACCCTTTTTACTGCCTATATATTCAGTTCTTACTTCTTTTTCACTTTCACTTTCATTTTCATTTTATCTCTCTAGAATTCAAGCGTCCAAACACTCTCACCTCTTACTGGAAAAATTTAACCTTCTGAAATTCTTCGACACTATACCTAATGATACCACATATTAAGCAATTGACCCGACAGGAACCTTATGGAAGATACCAAGTTGCGGGACAGGGGAGAGGGAATCGAGCAGTAGACTTCAGAGCACCATTGCCCATTTATACCAAGGAGGAAGGTATTCATTTTTTATCCCTTCGTTCTAGGCAAATTTTAGTTCCTAAATATTTTGATGTTGACACATTAGATAGGCTAGAATTGCGTGAGCGGGTAGAGAACTTAGCTAAAACAAACCAGTAGGGCTAGTTCATACAGTTCCAATTCCCTGTTTATGAGGAACTTACACTGGAATTCTTTACTACCTTGACCTTTGACCCTAAAAGTATCAAAGAATTATGGTTTAGATTGGGAGGACGAGCATATGAACTGAATGTCGAAATTATGTGTGAGATGTGTGGATTCCCCGAATCCACCATCGTTGATCAACATGATGACGTTCGTCCTTACCAATACTGGCATGAGTTGACTAGAATTGAGCAATTTCATGCTAAGAATGGACACTATAGCATTATTCAGTCCCATGAACACTTGTTGCTGCACAAATTTATGTGTCAGTTGGTTTCTGATAAGTCAGAAACCAACAGGTGTTCCATTAAGGAACTTTTTTATATTGTGGTGCATGGACCATAGTATTCTAGTATGCATATTCATGCATATGCTAAATGCCACTATTGCGACTCCACACAAGCGGAGTAACCATCTTGGAATGGGATACATAGTGTCTGCCATTACAGAACATTTTGGTGTGGAGTAGAGGGGGTTAATAGTTCACCTCCCTAACTTCCTCAACCATCATCACTTATTTCTAGTAGAGATGATCCACTCTACAAATATGAGTTTATGGGATATCCATGAGAAGACACATGTGAGGATCAGGGCCGGTCAAGCGAGCTCGAGTTCAACGCTGCCTCAACAGGAGGAATCAACGAGTGAAGAATCAAAAGAAGACAAAGAGGAAGAGCAAGGCTGTAAGAAGGTTTTGGATGCAATATCCGAAACTAACAGAACACTTGCAGAGATGGCATGCACACAAAGACACCAGAGTCGAGATATTTGACGGATCCATCAGTATTTCGAGTCTTAGGTCATTCAACTGCCACCTCCGACACCAGCACCACCTCCATTTCCTTAGGATTTATACCTAACCAAAATTTTCTTTTCCAAATTATCCTTCTGTTCTATTTTGTTTTTTATTTTTATTTTTATTGTTAATTTTGTCTGTTCTTTGTTACTTTAATTTTTGTCTTTACCCTTCGTTCATGTGTTTGTGTGTGTTTCCTTCTCACATTGAGGACAATGTGCTATTCAAATGTGAGGAGGGATTGTGTATTTTGCTTTTGAATGTGATTTTGCATATTGTATGATAGTTATTAGGTTACATTGTATGAAGTGTGTCAATGTGTCAATGGCTTAGATTGAGTGAAATTCATTTAATTTTGGACACAGTCTATTAGGTTATAAACTATCATTAGCCTACAAAATTAGTGAATTAGGGGGCCTTTAGATAAATATACAGCCTAATTAGGACTTAGTGTAAATTTAGCACCCTTTAGATTGTCACATTCATTTATAATTTGAGATCTTTTAACTTAAGTAGCTTAACTAGTATTTTTCATGAAAATGAATAACTAAAAGCAGCAAGGTAGGTAATAAAAAAATGTTTTGTTAATAAATTACTATTCTGCTGACCTTCGGGTTATGAATAGAGCTAGTTTCCAGTTGAAAACATAATAATAGTTGAGTAACCAGATCGACACACATCACAAATGTGTGCCTTCGCATAAAAAGGCTATAATGACAATTCAACCAAGCTGTTTAGTAAAATGACTTAGATGAGTAACCAGTTCGATATTCATCAAAAATGTTTGCCTCTGAGTGAAAGACTAAGTTCAGGTTTAAATAAAAAAATGTGTGTTTTCTTAATAAAAACCTACCAGACTTATAATAAGCTTGAATTTTCATGAAAATGTACTTAGGAACAATTACAAAGTCTAAAGGATCAAAAATTTATTAATGCGTGTGTACAATTAAAAAGGGTAAATAAGTTAACAATTAGGTCTCGATTAAGTTGTATATTTAATTCAAAGCTCCTAGACACATATTTTGTATGTTCATGATTTGACATAACTAAATGATTGTGTTCAAGATTAAATTCATTTCATGAAGATCAAAGTCATTGCCTCATTATTGCATTGTGTGTGTCGTGTTTGTTACGTGTTGTTGTGTTTGTTAGCTTGAGGATAAGCAAACGTTTAAGTGTGGGGATATTAATGGTTGTCAATTGCATGATGTTTTAGGGTTTAATTTGTTGTGTATTTAATGTGAATTTGAGTATTGAGTATGCATTTAGGGTTTAGTTATGTTAGTTTGAGTGTTTTAGTATTTTTATGGGTTAAATTAAGTCTTTAACCTTAAATGTTATATTTTTGAGGTACCGTGATGCGTTTGTTAGTGTTTCAAAGTAAACGGTGAAGAACGGAGAAGATTCGAAGAGTTTTGGGCCAAAGACCTAGCCCATAATCGTGGCATAGCAAGCCACGATCGTGACAGAGAAGGACGAGCCACCAGTAGCTAGGCCATGATCGTACATATAGGGTATGATCATGACAGAAAACCTCCAAGTTAGGCCACGATCATGACAGAAAGGTTAAGGTACTGGCCACGATCGTAGCCTGCATCAGGATGACAGAAAAACTCAAGTTTCATAATATTTTGTGGACCGTTTCAACCCCGACTTTGACTTAGAGCCTCAAAAGTATAAATAGAATGTTACAAATCAAAGTTACCAACTGGAGAGTTTGAAAAAAGAGAGCACTCACGTGATCCAATCCCAAAAAACCAAGAGAGAAATCGAGCGATTGAGGAAGGAGACAAAGGAAGAGAGACACGGAGAAGAGCTTGATGCGACATACTTCCCAAAACAAGTAGCTTCCTGTTGTCGTCGCGCCCTCGACTCTGTTCCCGACGTATTTTCCATTTATTTCAATTTTATTCTTATATAGAATTGAAATAGGTGTTGAGAATATATTGTGTTGAATGTTGAGTTTGTGTTTATACTCACCTTTGGATCTTGATTTCTGAGATTAATAAAATTTGGATTGATTGGGTTTTTATTGATTTATTTGTGATTTAAATCCTGTTCTTAATAACTTGGCAATAGACTAAGAGGGTGAGCTAAGTGAAAATAATCAATTTTGGATAACGAGAGTTAGGTGAATTGATAGCTCAAGGATTAAATCAAACCAATAGAGTCGTGTAACAAGAGATCAAGCATAGATTCTCAGTAGGTTAGTAGACAATTTTAAAACTAATTTAGGTTTTAAGTCAATTGTGAATCGAGAGATCGCAACTCTGTAATTTAAATTAGGGATTATCAATTAGGGTTAAGAATATAACTCCAGAGAGAGTAATTCACCCTAGGACCGTCTAGATCTATTAAATCGATAATTTCACAATTAATTTGGTTTTTGTTAATTTCTGATCAAAATCTCCTTTCTTTCACTCGGTAGTTCCTAAGTAGGGTTTAGATTGGTTTTTGTTTTCTTAATTAGATTTCTACAACTCAATTCTTGAATTAATTATTGATTGATTTATTTTTGTGTTTGTTTATTTTGATTTGAATCATTACAATTTTAGGACTAAATTAGGCTTTCTTGTGGGATCAATACCTTAGGTACTACGCGAACGACTCGTGCGTTTGTAGAATTTACCAAGGTTATAAATATTGAAACTTAGCGTGTAACCTTGAGAACAGTGGGAGCGATACAAGGATCTGCAGAGGAAGTGCCCACATCATAAGCTACCGAAGGAATTCCTTCTGCAGACGTTTTACAATGGTGTTAACCCACCTACTGAAGGCACCATCGATGCAGTGTCAGAAGGATCTTTGATGTGGAAGACAGTTGATGAAGTAGAGGAATTAATCGAGGAGATGGTCAGTAATAGTTGTTTGTGGACGAGTGAGCGAGGTAGGCAGCCTACGATGTTTAGAGAGCAAAAAAGAATCCTCACGGTTGATCATATGATGGAGATGCAAGCAAAGATTGACAATTTAATCCGATAACTCAATAGCATGAAGGAATCATCATCTGCTTCGGTTAAGACCATGCAATTGAAGTGTGAGTTATGTGTTCAAGTAGCTCATGATACTATGGACTGCCTCTTGATGAGAGAGGAGAACCAGGAGCGAGTGAACTATATGAGGGTGCAATATGGACGAGGAGGGGGAAAAATCCTTACTCTAACACTTATAACCACGAGTGGAAGAATCATCCCAACTTTTCTGGTCAAACATCAATAATGGAGGGCAATTTAGGCCTCAAGGGTAATCGAGCTTTCAGCAGGATAAAACAACCTAGATGGAGTCAAAGTTGGACAAATTTTGCACAAGATCGGAGGTATGAAGGAAGTTCATAATAAGTTCAAGAGAAATTTTGAGTAAGGAAAAAAGAATCATGCTTCGTCTATATACAATTTAAAAGTCTAAGTGGGGCAGCTCACGGAGGCAATGTCTACTCAGCACGCTGGAACTCTTCCAAGCAACACCGAGTCAAACCCAAAGGAGCGTATCATGATTATAAGTCAAACTCAAGATGAGGAACTAGAAAAGGTAGAAGATAGAGGAAAAGGTCAAGTAGTTAAAGAATACCTTTCGATTGAGTCCGTAATGGAGTCAATTTAAGTAACTCAATGGGTATTTTCATTCCCTATTGTGCAGCAGTGAGAGTTATATACAAAGAGGGAAGCAAAAAATTTATAAGAATTTGAGTATAACAAGATCGAAGAAGTGACATAACAAGTACAGTCGAAGCTTGAACTACAGGAGTCCGTCCAGAAGAAGGTTAAGGAGCAACCATTAGAAGAAAACCCCAACATAGCTACGAAGAAAGATGACCCAGGGGACTTTTTCATCCCCTATAGTATCAACAACATTATTATAGACAGGGCCTTCATACACTTAGGCACAAGCATAAATATGATGCCCTATACTTTCAATCTAAAATTAGGGTTAAGAGAGTTAGCACCCACCAAGTTTTTGGTTAAGACTACTGATAGAACGTCGCATAGACCAATGGGAATCATACAAGATGTGTTAGTAAAGGTCGGTAAATTTATCTTTCCCTTGGACTTCTATTTTTTGGACATTAGTGAAGATGAGGACACTCCGATAATTCTTAGATGACTGTTCTTAGCCATTGCGTGCTCAATTATTAATATTAATGGGGGCAAGTTAACTCTGCGACTAGGGAAGGAGCATATAACCTTCAAAGTGACCATTAAAGAATATGAAGCTCCTTTATCTCTAGTGGATCTTAGAGAAACCGAGCTTTGAGGTGAATGGGAGGATATAGAGGATCCTACAAATGCTTCTGAAAGAAGTGCTCGCGAAGAAGAAGACGAGGCAAAGAAAATTGTAAGGACGGTGGTAATTACAGTATGGTAACTAAGGTACAGACTCTAAGATTAATGACGATGCTACCATCGAACCATACCACTGTGAGCTTAAAGGAGCTTCGAGCTACTGACATAAAACGAAGCACTATATGGGGTGCAATTAATATGTGTGCATTAGGATATGTTTTTATAAGTAATTGGCATATGTTTTGTAGCATAATTGTTGCTTATTGTTCTAGTTTAGGATTCATTTTTTATGTTTTCATTAAGTTTGATTTCCATTGTTGTTTTTGTGTGTTTGATGTTAATTGAGGGTAAGAATTGACTATTTTTGTATAGCAAGGAAAGGGAGCAATTTGGAGGTTGAACAAAAGATCAAAGAAGAGAAGATAAGAAGAGTTCATCTGGGACAAATTCCCATGTTCGTGGGAATCATGCAAATTCCCATAGACATGGGAAATAACAGTAGAAACGAGAAGTGCATCTGTGTGCAATTCCCATGCTCGTGGGAATCATGTAGATTCCCACAGACATGGAAATTGTAATTCGAGGCAATCTGTGAGGCTTCATTAAACCTAGGATTTTTGGACTATAAAAACATCATTAAGCCTCCATCTTCAAGTGAGACGACACCCACTTGTAGAAACACCACCCTTGAGTGGAGAACACATGTTCGGAGCATTGAGGAGGGATTTAAGATAAGGATCATCATCAAGATTGGGCAAAATAGCATATTAACACCAAAATTCCATATTTTGGCAAATAAGAGAAGGAGTCTTCTTATTTAATTTTCTGACATTCTAATTTCTTCTATTCTTTGTAAAAATGGTTTATTTGATTTTTTATGATCTTATGGGGACCATGTTATGCTGATTTCATTTTAAGGATTGCTTTTGAATTATTTTTTTAAAACTCCTATTTTGTTGAATTGAATATAATTGTCTTTGTTGACTGTTGTTCTTAATTATCATCTTGTAACAAATCGAGAGAGTGAGTGAGATGATATTCATGTAGGATTGTACAACAAGAGTTGGCAACCTATAGACTAGCAATCAGCATGTTAATTTAATAATTAGAAGAGAGATCTCAATTATTCAATTGATCACCCGTAGGATAGTTTAATAAGTAGTTGAATCGGTAGAGTCATTGGGTAGGTTGAGAGATCATTCAATCGATTCCTGTTAATTCAATTAGGGACAAATAGTTACACCTTGAGAGAAATTAGTACATTCAAAAATTTGGGGTAAGAGACAATTCAATCAATAAAATAGGAGGGAGACAAAATAAGGAAAAAGTAATCTCTAGCATTTAGATTCTTCCAATTCAGATTTTCTTCATTTGCGGTGTTGTCCATCTTTTACATTAGTATTTTAATTTTAATTTAATTTTCTAGCTTATTTGCATTTCAAAATTTAGTTTCTTAAACAAAGTTGTATCTAAGTTAAGTGGTGTCTAGTTATCAATCTTTATGGGATCAATATCTGATCTGTTTACTATAAGTCACAACCCGTTCACTTGCAGTTTTTAAGCGTAAAATAAGTAGATAGGTTTTACCATCAATAGTAACCCATGGAAAAAATAAAATAATATAGTTTCGTTGTTTAATTTTGTTAGAACAATTGAATTCCTCAGTTAGGTTTATTTTTAGTTTTGTTGAATAAAAGCGAAAAAAGAATAGGATTTTAGAATCACGGAAAGATTGTGCAAACATAAAGAGAGAAGTGAAAAAAGGGGCTATAAAAGAATTACGAAGTGAAAGAGAAAAGAATTAGGAAAAGAACAGATTGGAAGGACATTGGAGTTAGGGTACCGCCACCTGTCATGATCGTGAAATAGTAGACCACAGTCGTGGCCTGCGACTATGCAGAAACAGGGTAGCTGTAATTTGTAAATGGAATGTTTACCATTTTACCCTTTTATGACCTATATATTCAGTTCTTACCTATTTTTCACTTCACTTTCAATTTCATTTTATCTATCTAGAATTCAAGCGTCCAAACACTCTCACCTCTCACTAGAAATTTTAACCTTCCAAAATTCTTCCACACTTTGCCTAATCATGCCACGTATTAAGCAATTGGCCTGATATGAACCTTATGAAAGACAACAAGTTGCAGGAAGGGGGAGAAGGAATCGAGCAGCCGACTTCAGAACGCCATTCCCCATTTATACCAAGGAGGAAGGTACTTATTTTCGATCCCTTCATTTTAGGAAAATTTTAGTTCCTAAATACTTTGATGTTGACACATTAGATAGGCTAGAATTGTGTGAGCGTGTAAAGAACCTAACCGAGAGAATCCAGTAGGGTCAATTCATACGGTTCCAATTCCTTGTTTATGAGGAACTTACACTGGAATTCTTTATTACCTTGACCTTTGACCCTAAGAATACCAAGGAATTGTGGTTTAGATTAGGAGGACAAGCAGATGAACTGAATATCGAATTTGTTTGTGAGATATGTGGATTCCCCGAGTCTACCATCATTGATCAACATAATGACTTTCGTCCTTCCCAATACTGGCATGAGCTGATTGGAATTGAGCGATTACATGCTAAGAATGCACACAATAACATTATCTAGTCCTATGAACACTTGCTGCTGCACAAATTTATGTGCCAGCTGATTTTTTGACAAGTTAGAAACCAATAAGTGTTCCACTAACGAACTTTTTATATTGTGGTGCATGGACCATAGTATTCCGATATACACATCCACGCACGTGTTGAATGCCATTGTCGCAACTCCGTGCAAATGGAGTAACCATCTTGGAATGGGATACATAGTGTCTGCCATTGTAGAGCATTTTGGTGTGGAATGGAGGGGGTTAACAATTCACCTCCTTAACTTCCTCAACCATCATCACTTACTTCGGGTAGAGATCATCCATTTAACAAATATGAGTCTCTAGAATATCAACGAGAAGACACATGTGCAGACTAGTTCAGGTCAAGCAAGCTCAAGTTCGGTGCCCCTCGACAGAAGGAATCAACGAGTGAAGAATCAGAAGAATAAGAAGAGGAAAAGCAAGGCTAGAAGAAGGTTTTGGACGCAATATCTGAAACCAACAGAACACTTATGGAGATGCACGCACACAGTGACACCAGAGTTGAGATATCCGATGAATCCATTGGTATTTCAAGTCTCAGGGTGTTCAACTACCACTTCCAACACCATCACTGCTTCCATCTCCTTAGGATTTTTGTCTAACCCAATTTTAATTTTTTCTTTTCCAAATTAGCCTTTAGTTCTATTTATTTCTATTTTTATTTTTAATTTTGTTTTTTCTTTGTTACTTTAAGTTTTGTCTTACCCTTCGTTCATATGTTTATGTGTGCTTCCTTCTTACACTAAGGACAATGTGTTGTTCAAGTATGGGGAGGGACTGTGTGTGTTTTTTTTAATGTGATTTTGCTTACTGTGTGAAAATTATTAGGTTACATTGTATGAAGTGAGTGAATGTGTCAATGACTTAAATTGAGTGAAATTTATTTAATTTTGGGCATAGTCTATTAGGTTGTCAACAATCATTAGCCTACAAAATTAGTAAATTAGGGGGCCTTTGGGATAAATATACAGCGTAAAAAGCACTCAGTGTAAATTTAGCAACCTTTAGATTGTCACATTCATTCATAATTTGAGGTCTTTTAACTTAAGTAGCTAAACTAGTATTTTTTCATGAAAACAAATAGTTAAAAGCAACAAGGTAGGTAATAAAAAATGTTTTGTTAATAAATTACTATTCTACAATCCTTCGGGTTATGAACAGAGCTAATAACCAGTTGAAAATGTTATAATAGCTGAGTAATCGGATCAACACGCATCACAAATGTGTGCCTCCGAGTAAAAGAGTAAGTTCGGGTTTAAATAAATAAATGAAAAAAGTGTGTGTTTTCTTAATAAAAACCTACTGGACTTGTAATGAGCTTGAATTTTCATGAAAATGTACTTAGGAACAGTTACAAAGTCTGAGGGACCAAAAAATTATTAATGTATGTGTAAATTGAAAAGGGTAAATAAGTTAACACTTAGGTCTCGATCAAGTTGTATATTTAGTTCAAAGCCTCTAGAAACGTATTTTGCTTGTTAATGATTTGACGTAACCGAATGATTATGTTCAAGATTAAATTCATTTCCTAAATATCAAAGTCATTGCCTCATTATTGCATTGCGTGTTTTATGTTTATTGTGTGTTGTTGTTTTGCTTGCTTGAGGACAAGCAAACATTTAAGTGTGGGGATGTTGATAGTTGTCAATTGTATGATGTTTTAGGGTTTAATTTGTTATGTATTTATTGAGAATTTGGGTGTTGAGTATGCGTTTAGGGGTCTAATTATGTTAGTTTAAGTGTGTTAGTGATTTTATGGGTTAAATTAAGTCTTTGAGGTTAAATGTTATATTTTTTAGGTACTGTGATGCATTGGTTAGTATTTCAGGGTAAACGGTGAAGAACAGAGAAGATTCGAGCAGTTTTGGGTTAAAGACATAGCCCATGATCGTGGCACAATAAGCCACGATCGTGACAGAGAAGGACAAGCCAGCAGTAGCCAGGCTAGGATCGTACACATTGGGCTAAGATCATGGCAGAAAGTTACAATGCTGGTCACGATTGTGGCAGGCAGGGCCACGATTACGGCCTCCGTCGGGCTGACAGAAAACTTAAGTTTTACAAGATCTTTTGGATCGTTTCGACCCCGACTTTGACCTAAAGCCTCAAAAGTATAAATAGAACATTACAAGTAAGAGGTAGCAGTCTTTGGAGAGCCTAGAGAGTCATGTAATAGAGCTTTGATTCAACTAATTCCAAGAGAAAACTTAGATAGAAATCAAGAGATTGAGGAAGGAGACAAAGGAAGAGAAACACGAAGAAGAGCTTGACGCAACGTACTTCCCAAAACAGGTGGTTTCCCACTGTCGCCTCCTCCTTGACTCCGTTCTTGACTTATTTTCCATTTATTTCAGTTTTATTTATGTATAGGATTGAAATAGGTGTTGAGAATTGTATGTGTTGAATGCTGAGTTTGTGTTTATACTCACCTTTGGATCTTGATTTTTGAGATTAATAAAAATTGATTGATTGTTTTTTTATTGATTTAATTGTGATTTCAATTATGCTCTTAATAACTTGACAATAAACTAAGAGGGTGAGCTGGGCAAAAATAATCAATTTAGGCTAACGAGAGTTAGGTGAATTGATAGGTTAAGAATTGAATAAAACTTGTAGAATTGTGTGATGAGAGATCGAGCATAGGTTCTCAGTAGGTTAATAGACAACTTAGAATTCATTTAGGTTTTGGGCCAATTGCGAATTAAGAGATCACAATTCCACAATTTAAATTAGGGATCATCAACTAGGGTTAAGAATTAAAAGTCGAGAGAGTAATTCACTTTAGGACTGTCTAGACCCGTTAAGTCAGTAATTGCATAATTGGTTACGTTTCCATTAATTTTGAATCAAATTCTCCTTTCTCTCACTTGGTGATTTCTAGGTTAATTTCAGATTAAGTTGTGTGATTGCTATTTTGTTACACTTCGGCACTTTAATTTCTCATCATTGATTATTGATTGATTTAATTTCTACATTAGTTATTTGTTTTGAATTATTGTAGTTTAAGACGACCTTAGATTTTAGGACTAGATTAGGCTTCCTCGTGGGATCGACACCTTAGGTACTATGTGAGCAACCCGTGGAATTTACCAAGGTTACAAATAGTAAAACTTAGCGCGTGTAACCTTGCAATTAGTTATTATATCATATTAGATGGACATTCTGAAAATTATGAAAATTAGAATCGAAAAATCGTATTACTCAGGGAAGTACCAAACTCCACTTCACTTATAATACGTGCTTATATTTTGTACATTAGGAAAAACGAACAATTTTAATTATAGGGAAGGTGATTACAATTTTCTTAAGCTTATTGTAATCATTGTTATTAAATTTTATTAACTTATTTCTTGATTTAGTTTAAATCTATCATAAATAATTTATTTCATAATTTGTATGCAAAAAGATGATAGTTAGAATATATGTGCTTTTATAAGTCATATTTTTAGTAATCATTGAAATAGTCAATTTGAATGGAGAAATTGTGTATTATTTACACATAATATAATTATTTTTATGTAAGCTTTTGAGCCTAACAACAAAATACATGAATTTTTAAGTTCTTTTATTCTTTCATATGTGTTATCATGCATAGTTGAATAATTCTATAACTTTCTTTTATTATGCATATTGAGATAATAAATTGTTAAATTAGAAGCATTGAAATGATAAAGGCATTTAGATTCAACATTTATTTAATCCTATTTCTTTGACAATTACCTTACCATATTTTATCTTTAGGAATAACCAATATTGAACCTTAGCTTTTTTTTCATTAATTATAACCCAATTATTAACCTTTATCCTATTTTTCTTTAAAGCCTTTTCATTATTTTGAACCTTGAAGGTTATTTACTTTACTTGAATGTTTGATTCTTGAAAATTTAAAAGGTCCAATATTTCATTAATTATGGTATAAGAAGAATGGCCGAAATTATATTGATTGAAAAAAAAATTGGTAGCATATAAAAAGAAGAAAAAATATAGTACTAATGGATTTATAATGAAGGGACCTATATATTGTGAACAAGTTTCTTGTAATGTTTCTTTAGTAATTTTCCTTCAAATTTATCACACTTTTATTATCCCAATCATACCTTACCTAAGCCCAATTACAACCTTAAAAAGACCTTTTGATTTTTGTTTTTAGTTTATATACAAGTGGTAGAGATGTGATAATATTTCAAGCTTATGGTTAAGAGTTCTACTATGTATTGATTTGAGAGTTTGATACTTTTCGCCCTAAACACTGAGCATTGAGTGAAACCTTGGTGAGGGTGTAAGGATTTATATTTTTTATTTCAATAAGATTATTGACATGATTATTATTAATATTGACTTATGAAGTTAGTTTTAGGATAACTTGATTTTATTTGTATGTTAATTTGATTAATATGACATGATGATTTAAAGTATAGATGGATGGATGGAGATTAATTGACAGCGTATGTCAGGTGTATTGCAAAATTTACCTAGCTTTACACACTAAAAACTTGTAGATGTCATGAGTTAGGATTGTATCTATAGGGAATGTTCGGTTAATTCCGTAACGAAAATAATTGATGCAAAGTAAATAAAAATGAGGTGCTTGGGTTTTATGTAATTTAGAAAATAAAGTAAAATTAAACTAGCAAAAAATTATAGAAACTAATCAAAAATGATAAAGGTGTTAGATATATGTAAAGCCTAGTTCTAGGATCAATCCTGGCCTAGACATGATTAAACGTATCTCATCATTCTAATGTTTTCATACCTCTCATCAAATTATTAATTGCAAACTAAAAATATGCTCTGTTAATCCGAGTTTTCCCTTAGGTTATGTAGATGCTCGTTAATTAAACCTAGCCACCGAATAACCTATAATACATTCTCTATATTCAATTTGGCAGCTACATTATAAAGTGGAAAATAGATAAACATAGACAATAACCTCACACATTAGGGTTATCTAACTTCAGTTACGTTGTTCCTAGCAAATCAAGATCATTAGTGGCTACTAACGATTACGGATTATATTCAAAATTCTAGCAATAGGTTCGTAATAGAGTAATCTAATAAACGTGTCAAGATCATCTTTACAAAAACTAATTCAATCAACTCAAAAAAATGATAACAATCCAAAAAGAGATTCAATATTAACGAGATGAGATAAGCTTAACCATGACTCAGGAAGTTAGCCTTCCATCTTCTCCATTAATCTCTAAGAAGAATGGTTACTGTCACCTCTCTACATTTTGAAAACTGAAGAGGAGTAATAAATAAGAAGCTATTGTTTGGTTGCTCACTTCCAACCGTCACATATATTCCAGGTTATTCTCCTTTTTTGTCTCGATTTTACTCTCTTTTATCCTAATCTTCGTACATATTCTAGGTTATTTTCTTTATAATAGAAGTTAGGTTAAAAGGAATGGGACAGGTGGCTTAAATTGAAGAGAACTTGATGATGAAGCTGCTGCAACTCTTTCTCAGTTGTTCCCCCTTTCTAACTATCACAACATGTTCAATATATATTCCAAAGCTATGTTAAATGGGCTAGCACGAAATGGGATAGTTGGCATGAAATTTATACTAGTAAGTGATTTCTCACAAGTTTGAGTGGTCTGCTATGCTTATAATTCATGAAACATTTTCATTGTTACAGCCGTAAGACAACATGCAACATTATCCACTTTTAAGCTCTATCTTCTTTTAATTTTTTTCTTTTTCTTGCTCCATAAAGACAATAGAGTATGAACATTAAAAATATGGCTCAATAAGTATGCTTTCGAGTCACTTTAGCTCCTTCACTTCTGAAATGTAACTAAAATCAAATATGAGCTAAAATGAGTTTCCTAAACATTTTAAGGCATTAATCACTAAGTGTAATGGATTAAATGTATCAAAAATTATGCACATATCAAGTTCTTGATAAGTGCGAATTGCAACATCTTTTAGGGCTTAGTTTGTTATATATTAAGTGTTAATTTGTGTGTTTAGTATGTGTTTAGGTTAGAATTGTGTTAGTTTAAGTGTTTAAGTATTTTATGGGTTAGTATAAGTCTTTGAGCTTAAATATTATGTTTTTAAGGTACCTTTATATGATTATTAGTGTTTCGGGGTCAACATCGAAGAACGAAGAAGTTTCGGAGACATTCGAGCTGAAACAACAACCCATGATCATGGCACAATAGGCACGATTATGACAGAAGCACTAGAACTAGCCCACGATTGTGGCCCATACGCCACGATCATGACAAAGACTATGACACAACCCACGATCGTGGCCTGATTTCCATGATTGTGACAGAAACATTGCATGCCATGATTGTGGCCTGGGTTTGGCAGACGTGCAAATAAAGAAAATGTCAAGTTTCAAGAGATTTTTTGGACCTTTTCAACCCCGAAAAAACCCTAGGTTGCTTAAAACACAAAAGTTATTTAAAGAACAAGAAGAATAGAGATGAAGGAGCTTTTCATTAGTCACAATTTCGAAACCCTAGAGAGTTTACGAAGAGATTGAGAAAGAAAGGAAGGAAGAGAGACGTAGAGAAGAAACCAACTCGAAGTACTTCCCGAAATATAAGGTTTCCCATTGTTGCTTCCTCCGTCATCCATTCTTATTATATTTTTGGTTTAGTTTCAATTTTATAATTGTATAGAATTTGGGATAGCCTGTAGCACCCCACTCTCATAAGGCATATCCCCGAACATATCGACAGTATTCGAGAATATATTCTACGCGGGTGTTGCGTTAGGATGGTCAATCAAACTCAATAAATTTTTTTTTATCGCATCACATGCATCGAATATGTTTTAAACATATCAAAAATCAATCACGACCTATATCATTTATACACACATCGAGAACAAATCAATTCTCAATTAGATCATTTTATTTTACATAACTCTTTCAGTCATAATGTCATTACACTTTACAATTCACATAAACAATAATCAATAGACAATATTTGCAGAATACATTTCAAAATACAAAAGAGACTGTAGACCATGCAAGTGCCAACTGATCCCGACCTCTATCTTTTATTCGATTTCAGTGGTCATATTCCAATTTGTCTAACTGGGTATCTCCTTTTAGACTGAAAAACAACGTTGCAATTTTGGTCAGTTTTGCCAACTCAATGAGCAGACCATCCTCAATGGCTCACTCATATCACATAACACAATAGTTCATACTTCAAATTCACATACACTTCATGTCATCATATAATGCACATCATTTCACCAATAGTCATATAGCATCACATAACACTTTAATCACTTATTTCACATTTCACATTCAAAGCAGTCAAACAGTTCATTTCGATCATTTAAAACATACATATCAATTATATATGTAATGCTCATGAGACTCATTTCCAATTGTTACTATTGTGACCAAGTGTCTGTAACTGCCCTGTATCCATTATTGATACCAGACTCATTAATAATTGTCCCTTATCCATTGGAGATACATGACTCATTATACATAGTGAGCTAAAGGCTCTTACCACATTCTGAGCTTTAAGCTCATAAGCTTTTTTTTCACTTTTTGAGCTTTAAGCTTTTTTTTGGTGGCTACTCCGGTCACAACAACTTTTATCTATTCATGTATTCATGTAATGAAATGAATCACATTCACATATATTCAGTCAATCGCTTGTGTTAAATTTCATATTCACATTCACATTCACATTTTTCATCGGATCAATGTCCGACTTTAACAATAATGTTGAGAATCACTTATTTCATTCATGTTCACATTTAATGAAGCACTTCCTATATTTTCACATTTATTAAACTCCTTGGACTATTTACGCCCAGAATGGTCTCAATCACAATCATATATGTAGTGAAATGAAAAAATTTAAAATAGAACAAACAATTAAAGTAAGACTATCTAGGTCGACTCACAGTACGCTCTGGATTAGCTTTAGCTTCCTAGATCCAGAAACGTCTAGATGCTGACGTTGTATCCTGTGTATCAACATCATGCAATACATACATTGCACACACATTTCTAATTGCACAATCACATAAACATTCAATTATACAAATATGTATATGTGTAATGTATAATGTATGCTCAAATTGACTATTCCGAGTATTTATCCTTAATCACATCGCTTGATCATTTACAACATCATTTGTGTATGTCAAGGTTACAATTAGGTTTATAGATCAAAGAACTTGGTTAATCTAATATCATCAATCATATATCTATCATATATATGCTCTCCAATCCTTCTTCTAGCAATATAAGATCACAAAATATTCCAATTTTTCATTCATCTTTACTCACTACACATCATTCATCTCATTTGAATTCTAAATTTCCAAAATTTGTCGCATTGATATTAATCATCTATGCTTACGTTATAACCTTGATCATCACCCTAAGTATATCACACATTTAATCACTTCTTCAAGCATCATACTAGGTTCAATTCAAACTTCATTTAAGCCTAAATACATCATGATGAAGTACCTCAACATTAGTTAGTTCAAACATCACACCAAAGACCATATTTTACTTCATAAGCTAGGCCACGATCTTGGGGCACCTTCCCACAATTGTGACAGAAACCATAACAACTGGCCACAATCGTAGGGTGAGGACCATAATTGTGCCTTGCATTTTCTTCCTTAATTCTTCCATGAATTTAACATATAGACTATCATCATTTCACACCAAATTTTCCAGTATTTATATCCATTTATGCAACTTCATTACATGCTATTACAACTCCCATATTAGTTGCATCAATATCCACAAAACTCTACTCATTTGTTTCATCATCATTCTCCTAATCTTATTATATATACATTCTAACTTTCTCTATATTATACATATATACAGTCTAACTTTCTCCATATTATACTCAAGACATGTCATGCCAAACTAATCATTTCTACTTCATTTCCTTATTATTCTCATTTCATTTCTATCTCAATATCATTCATAAACAAATCATCATCTATGATTGATCATAACATAAAAACAGAGCATTCATATATACATATTCACATTCATCATTTTTCTGCACGCACACAACTTCATTCTCAAGTTTACGTTGTCTCTAATTTATCATCTTACTTCTTCTTATTTCAAGACACCACATTTGCCTTTTTCTTTAACTTACAAACTCAATCTGGTTTTCTCACATGGCAACTTGTGATTTACATTTACATTTCTCATATACTCAAAATATAACATATTTAAATCATTCACTCATCCTTATATCTACAATCATTCATTACACCAATTTAGGTCATATACACATCTCTTCTTTTGTCAATCATCAACTCTCATTCAAACATCAATTTCCATTGTTAATCATCTATAAAACCATACATGATCTATTATTTTTCATTTTTATGAAAACAGAGCATACACATATTTATTTACTCTTTAATGCTTATCACTCATTCATCTACATTTTTTTCACACTCTCATACACCATTTACTCTATTAGTCCAACATTATATCATTCCATAATCTATTAACCATTAAAACATAAAAGCAAGACATGGATATATCCATTGTTCATCCACGTTGCACTTATATTTTCAACATCTTTTTTATGATCATCCCTCCTTTTAAACTATCATAAAAAATGCTTCTTTTAACAAAACCATGAAGATTAATATGCTACTTACTTGATTTACCCAAAGCTTCTTTAAGAGTCTCCAAGAAACCTTGACTCCTTATGGTACACAATCATCATCATGGAGGTGGAGTAGGTTAGGTTTCATCAAGAAAAAGAGATAGCAAGGACTTTGAAGTAGGTAATGATGGAAGAAAGAAAGGTTGAACGTTGATGCTTGGAGAAGAGAGTGACGTGATATGGAGAAGAAGAATGAAGAAAATGCGAAGAAGAAGTGGCAAAGTGAAAAACAAAGGAACATTGGTCTTGTAAATGATAAATAACGAGAGTTAGGTGTGTGACATGGCAAGTGACACTTGTCACTTACCAAATGTCACCACCTTATGGCTTTCATTTGATCTCTTTTAATATTTAGTCCATTTGTCCTCTAATTTCTAATCCAATTGTCTCCCAATTTTCTATGTCACATGTCAATAAATCTTAATGTCACTTACCTATAATTTCTACTGTCATTTGACATTTATTTCTACTACCATTTATCAATCGTTCTGCCACTTGGCATTTTTCCTAGTCCAAAATTACTCATGAATATTAGAATTTCCCTAAATTTTCACCAAAATTTCTAAATCAATAATTATACTCACCAAATCACATTTCAAGACATATAATCCACATTTTACATCATAATCACATTTATAAATCAATTATACCCAGAATTTGTCAAATGAGTTCATGAACAAGTATTATAATAAGTGCAAAAATTCAAATTCACGTGTGTGTATGCTATAGTATGCATGAACATGAAATGCTCTTCCTAATCTCTCATTATTATTTCTTATTTACAAAAATATAGGGTTCTAATCCTTTGTATGGAAATGGGATGTTAAAATTCTCCTCTTAACAAATTTCATCCTCGAAATTTTTATCCAATTGTTCGTAAAGGCAAGGGTATTGTTTCCTCATATGCTCTTCCATTTCCTATTTAACTTCATCACTCAAATAATTGCATCCATATAACTATAACCGATAGAAACAATCGATTTTTTAGTTGCTTATTTAAAGATCCCTTTATCTTAACTGATTTCTCAATATTTCACATATTACTCAAAATTTTCACTTTCTATGACGATACACCTATGTCGAATGACACCGATTTTTCTAAACCTACTCACATGCAACACAGTGTGAATCTGATAAATCTTTATGGTTAATACCAACTCATAAGTCAACAGTCCTATTCTCCTCAATAATTTCATATGGACCAATACAGTTTGGACTTAGTTTACCCTTTTTACCGAATTTTTTCTTTTGATTCACTCAATTTTTACTACAAATTCATTTCATTTATCAACTATATCTCAAATCCATTCTGGCCTTCAACTATTCTTAGGCCTTCTTCATTTCCATATAAAGGCAAACAACTCTTTCTGTCATATAACACCTCATACAGTGTCCTATTGATATCACTGTCATAATGATTGTGTTCCTAGGAACTCCAAAATATAAACTCTAAGCATATCTCCAACAGTTAAGATTGTTATTAAATTAAACATTCAGTCACTTGATTTTACATCCTTAGCTGCTAAATATTGTTTCGGCATATTCCTACTAGGATGTATAGCATAGGTTGCTATTTGTGCTTTCTCTAATAATTTATTTGCTCAATCATCTTTATCAGGTACACATACTTTTTACTACAATCATAAAATATCAATTTTCCTATTCAAACTCAAAATTCGGATTCATTTTCAATTTCTTAATAAGATTCACTAATTCTGAATCCTCATTTCCGACTTCTCTAATCCTCTCATATGGAACTGATCTTCAATTCAATAGCTAATAATACTTCAATTTGCCCAAAATTTAACTCGACATTCTATGCTCTTTATTGCACTAGATTTTGTAACCTCAATATCTAAATTTGTGCTACACTACTATTGAATTTTTATTCAATGCATCAAAATACAACACTAGCTTTACTGGATAATACTCATTTATACAATCATAATCTTTAAGTAATTCTATCCATTGTCTCTATCTCATATTCAATTCTTTCTAACTTAATAATTTCCTCAACTTTTATAATCTGAAAAATTATGAAACGTTTCACCCTACATATTATGTCTCTAAAATTTTCAAAGCAATCATGTATCGAATACTTAAACTTATGAGACTTTAATTATCTCGATGCATATGAAATCATTTTATTAGGCTGCATTTTATTACATCCTAATCTCTATTGTGAAACATCATTATATATTATAAAATCTCCAAATCCAGATGATATAATTACATTGGTGTTTTTAATTCCTCAAAATTCTTTTTACATTTATCAATCCATCTAAATGACACATTTTTCCTCGGAAGTCTTGCCAAAGGGCTAAGACCAATGGAAACTCCTCGACAACCTCTGGTAGTATCCAATATCCAACTAGTTCTAGAAAACTCCAAATTATATATATATATATTCCTCGAAGTTTCTCACTTCTTCATTACCTCTATTTTCTTTGGGTTTCCCAATATGTCGTGTTCAAATACTAAATAACCCAACATATTACTTGATCAAGCTAAGATTCACTCTTACTAAACTTGGCATGAAATCGTTTCTCTCTCATGATATGTAAAAATTAACCTTAATGTTCAATTTATTCTTCTTTACTTTTCTCATACATTCAATATATCATCTTACAAACATAGTCACCAATTGATTCAAACAAGATTAGAACACTTTATTCATTTATGCATTGAATATTGTTGGACATTTGCTAAACACAAATAACTTGAGGTGCTCATAACTCGTTCCCGAAATTATTCAGTAATGAATTCCTCAAATGAGGTAATGTTACCTCATGTTTTTCTCAGTCTCCCAAATGACTTCTTTTCTCGAATGACTTTCTCTAGCCATTCGATTTCCTCTAATTTACTATCAAATTATTTTAATGTTTGATCATTCTTACTAGTTTCTCCACACATTTCCATTTATTTTCTATTCTCACTTTTTTGAATACAAACATCGAATCTAATTTGTACCCTCTGAATATTATTCAAGGTAAAACCTATTTATGTATTTTACACTCAAAAACTACAAGTGAACAAGTTGTGACTTGTAGTTAAAAGAGCGGATATCGATTCCACAGGGATTGATGCCTAGACGTTGCTTAATTTAGATACAAATTTGTTTAAGAAAGTAAATTATGAAATGCAAATAATATGAAAAATTAAATTAAAATTAAAAGACTAATGTAAACAATGAACAATATCGCAATTAAAGAAAATTTGAATTCAAGAATCTAAATGCTGGAGATTACTTTTTTCTTTTTTTGTCTCCCTCCTATTTTATTGATTGAATTATGTCTCATCCTAGATTTTTGAATGTACTAATTACCTTCTCTCAAGGTGTAACTATTTGTCCCTAATTGAATTAATGGGAATCGATTGAACGATCTCTCAACCTACCCAATGACTCTACGATTTAACTAGTTATTAAACTATCCTATGGGTGATCAATTGACTAATTGAGATCTCTCTTCTAACTATTCAAGTAATATGATGATTGCTAGTTTATAGATCGCCAACTCTCATTGTATAATCCTAATGAATTTCATCTTACTCACTCTCTCAATTTGTTGCAAGATGAAAATTAAGAATAACAATCAACAAAGACAATTGTATTCAATTCAATAAAATAGGAGTTTTGACAAAATAATGCAAAAGCGATCCCTAAAATGAAATCAGCCTAGCATGGTCTCCATAACGTTATCAACAATCAAATAACCCATTTTTGCAAAGAATAGGAGAGATTAGAATGACAGAAAATTGAATAGAAAGACTCCTTCTCTTCTTTGCTAAAATCTGGAATTTTGGTGTTCATATGCTATTTTGCCCAATCATGATGATGATCCTTATATTCAATCCTTCCTTAATGCTCCAAACATATGTTCTTCACTCAAGGATGGTATTTCTACAGGTGGGTGTCGTCTCCTTTGAAGAAGAAGGCCTAATTTTCTTTTTATAGTCCAAAAATCCTAAGTTTAATGAAGCCTGGCAGATTGCCTCAGATTGTAATTCTCATGTCTGTAGGAATTTGTATGATTCCCACGAGCATGGGAATTTGTCATAGATGCAATCCTTATTTCTTCTGTAATTCCCATGTTTGTAGGAATTTGTCACAAATGCACCCCTTATTTCTTCTCCTCTTTAATCTCTAGTTCACCCTCCAAGTTTCTCCTTCCTTCTTCCTACATAAAAATAGTCAATTTTTTCCCTCAATTAACATCAAACACGTAAGAACAACAATGAAAATCAAACTTAATGAAAACATACAAAATGAGTCCTAAACTAGAACAATAATCAACAATTGTGCTAGAAAACACATGTCAATTACCTATAAAAATATATCCTA
>JANIIA010000192.1:50552232-50563103 GCA_027478495.1 Erythroxylum alaternifolium
GGTTGGATGCCGCGGTATCACCCGTAAACACACGCCGCAGTATCACTTCCAAACACCTACGGGTGGGGTGTGGGGTCCAACACACCTACGGGTGGGGTGTGGGGTCCAACAGCGTGAACGACTCGTGCCCTTGCTGTAATTACCAAGGTCTCATTCGAAATCAAGTCAACCTTCCTGAATATGCTTCAATAGAATGTCCAATTTTATGGACTAGTGAATGAAGATCTAAATGCACACATCGTTAGTTTTCTCAAGATCTGTGATACTTTTTGGTATCACCAGATGTCGAAGGATGCTGTTAGGATTAGGTTGTCCCCTTTTACACTTAGGGATAGAGCGAAGGCTTGTTACCACTCACTGAGCCCTACTAACATCACGACATGGGAGTAACTTGTCCGTGTTTTTCTAGATAACTACTTTCCTTTAACAAAGACCACAAAGATTATAAAGGAAACTACCAATTCCCAATAAGGTGACGGAGAGTCGATTTATAAAGTGTGGGAGCGTTATAAAGACTTACAAAGGAGATCCCCACACCACAACCTACCGAAGGAATTCCTCCTACAGACATTCTACAATGGAGTAAACCTACCTACTAGAGGCATGACAGATGCAGCATTAGGAGGATCTTTGATGCTTAAGACGGAAGCAGAGGAGTTAATTGAAGAGATGGTGAGTAATAGCTGTTTATGGGAGAGTGAGAGAAGTATGCAACCTACTACCTTTAGAGACCAGAAGGGAGTTGTTAGTCTATCAGATGATGGAGATGTAGGCTAAGATCGACAATCTGACGCGAAAACTTAGCAATATGAAGGCATCATCTTATGGTCCAGTTAAGGCCATGCAAGCGAAGTGTGAGCTATGTGGTCAAGTAGATCATAACACTATGGACTTCTACCTGATTAGAGAGGATAATCAAGAGCAAGTGAATTACATGGGGCTGCAATTTGGACCAGGAGGGGGTAATAACCCCTACTCTAACACATATAACCCCGGGTGGAAGTATCACCCTAATTTTTCCTGGTCGAATAATAATAATGGAGGGTAGTTTAGGCCTCAAGGTAATCGAACTTTTAGTAGGATAAGACAAGCTCGATGGATTTGAAGTTGGACAGGATTTTAGATAAGATAGGAGGTATGGAGGAGGCACATAGGAGGCTCGAGAGTAAATTAGATCAAGTTACAAAGAATTATGCCTCGTCTATACATAATTTAGAAGTCCAAGTGGGGCAACTCATGGAAACAATGTCGACTCGGAATGTTATAACTCTTCTAAGAAAAACCAAGTCCAACCCAAAGGAGCGTATCATGTTTATAACTCAGACTCACGATGGAGATACCACACAAGTGTAGGAAAAGGTAGAAGATAGAGAAAAAGTTCAAGTAGTTGAAAAAGAGCTTCCGACTGAGCCCGCGATGGAGCCAATTCAAATAACTCAATCGGTATTTCTATTCCCTATCGCAAAGCAGCGAGAGTTATATATAAGGAGGGAAACGAAACAATTGTGGGAAATTGAGCATAATAAGATTGAGGAAGTGATAGATCGAATACAATCGAAGCTCAAACTATAGGAGTTTGTTAACAATAAGGTTGAGACGCAACCACGGGAAGCAAACCCCAACATAGTGACGAAGAAAGATGACCCAGGGGACTTTTTTATCCTCTATTGTATCAACAACATTATTATAGACAGGGAATTTGTGAACTTAGATGCGAGTATAAATATGATGCCCTACACTTTTAGTCTTAAATTGGGATTAAAAGAGTTAGTGCTTACTAAGTTTTTGGTTAAAACGGCCGATAGGACCTCACATAGACCGATGAGAATCATATAAGATATGCCAGTAAAGGTCAGTAAATTATTTTTTGCATATTTTTTTATGTGTTGGACATCAACGAAGACGAGGACATCCAAATAATTCTTGGGTGATCGTTCTTAGCCACTGCGCGCTTAATTATTGATGTGGATGGGGGAGAACTAACTCTGCAACTAGGGAAGGAGCATATAACCTTCAAGGTAACCATTAGACAGTACGAAGCTCCTTCACCTTCAGTGGATGTCAAAGCAACCAAACCTCGAGGAGGATGGGAGGACATTGAGGATCTTACAAATGCTTTTTGAAAGAAACACTCACGAAGGAGAAGGGGAGGCAAAGAAAATCTCAAGGAAGTTGACAGTTGCAATATGATAGCAAAGGTTCAGACTCTAAGGTTAATGGAGACACTACCATCGAATAATTCATTCCAACCACCTTAAGTGTAAAAGGAGAGTCGAGCTATTGCCGTTAAAAAGAAGCACTGCATAGGAGGCAACCCATGAAAAAATAGTTTCTTATCAAATTTTGCTAGATTAGTTGAATTCTGTAGTTAAGTTTTTTTTTGGTTTAAAAAAAGCCAAAAAGGAATAGAATTTCATAATCATGGGAAGATTGTGCAACATAAAAAGAGAAGTGAAAAAGGGCTATAAAAGAATTAAGAAGTGGAAGAGAAAATACTGGCAAAGAGCAAACAGAGGGCTTTGGTGTTAAAGGATAGCTACTAGCCACTACCATGGCCTATGACTGCAAATGCTCTTTTGGTACACCGTATGCCACGATCGTGGCCCACGACTATGAAGAAACAAGGTAGGATGCGTTTTTTTCAATGAAAATTTTACTTTTTTGCCCTTTTCACCACCTATATATTCAATTCTTACTTCATTTCCACTTTCACTTTCATTTTCATTTTATCTCTCTAGAATTCCAATCTCCAAACACTCTCACCTCTCACAACAAATCTTAACCTTCCTAAATTCTTCCACATCCTACCTCAAACATGCCACATATTAAGTAATCTGCCAGATGGGAGCCATATGGAAGACAACAAGTTACAAGCCGAGGTAGATGGAACCGAGCGGTGGACTTTGGAGCACCATTCCCCATCTATACTGAGGAGGAAGGTATTCATTTCTGATCCCTTTTCTCTAGGAAAATTGTAGCTCCTAGGTACTTTGACGTTGACACATTAGATAGGGTAAAACATTGTGAGCGACTAGAGAACCTAGCCGAGAGAATCTAGTGAGACCAGTTCATACAGTTCCAATTCCCAGTTTATGAAGAGCTTACACTAGAATTCTTCACGTCCTTAACCTTTGACCCTAAGAACAAGAGAGAATTATGGTTTAGATTAGAAGGCGAAGCTTAAGAATTAAATGTCGAACTCATGTGTGAGATGTGTGGATTCCCCAAATCTACCATCGTTGATCAACATGATGTTTTTCGAGCGATTCTAAATGAAGAATGTGCACAACAACATTATCTGGTCCCATAAACACTTGCTGCTGCACAAATTTATGTGTTAACTAGTGTCTGATAAGTCAGAAACTAATAAGTGTTCAACCAAGGAACTTTTCATACTGTGGTGCATAGACCACAGTATTCTATTCTGCATTTCAACCCATGTCCTGAATGCCCTTGCTGCAGTTCCGCGTAAGCAGAGCAACCATCTTGGAATGGGATACATAGTTTCTGCCATTGCAGAACATTTTCGTGTGGAACAAAGGGGGTTAAGAGTTTACCTACCTAACTTCCTCAACCGTTATCATTTATTTCAGGTAGAGATATCCATTCCACAAATATAAGTCTGTAGGAGATCCACGAGAAGACACATATGCAGACCAGGGCAGGTCAAGCGAGCTCGAGTTTAGCAATGCCTCGATAGGAGGAATCAACGAGCAAAGAATCAAAAGAAAAAGAAGAGGAAGAGCAAGGCTAGAAGAAGGTATTGGATGCAATCTCCAAGTCCAACAGGAAGCTTGTGGAGAACACCAAGACACTTATGAAGATGGTGTGAACACAACAGTGCCAGAGCTAAGATATCTGACGGATCCATCGGTATTTTGAGTCTCAGGGTGTTCAATTGTCACCTCCAACACCGTCACCACCTCCATCCCCTTGAGATTTTTTTCTAACCCAAATTAATTTTTTCTTCCCAAATTAATTTTTTCTTCCCAAATTAGCCTTCAGTTCTATTTTGTCTTTATTTTTATTTTTATTTATTTTATTTTTATTGTTCATTTTATCTATTCTTTGCTTCTTTAATTTTTGTCTTTTCCCTTTGTTTATATGCTTGTGTGTACCTCCTTCTCACATTAAGGACAATGTGTTGTTCAAGTGTGGGGAAGGATTGTGTGTTTTATTTTGGGAATGTGATTTTACATATTGTATGATAGTATTAGGTTACATTGTGTGAAGTGTGTAAATGTGTCAATGGCTTAGATGGACATAGTCTATTAGGTTTTGAACGATCATTAACTTGCGAAATTAGTGAATTAGGGGGCCTTTTGATTACTATACAGCTTAATTAGGACTTAGTGTAAATTTAACACCCTATAGATTGTCACATTCATTCATAATTTGAGATCTTTTAGGTCAAGTAGCTAAACTAGCATTTTTCATGAAAACAAATAGCCAAAAGCAACAAGGTAGGTAATAAAAAAGTTTTATTTAATAAATTACTATTTTGCTGACCTTCAAGTTATGAATAGAGCTAGTAGCTAGTTGAAAACGTGATGTAGCTGAGTAACCAGATCAACACACATCAGAAATGTGTGCCTTCACATAAAAAGGCTATAATGACGTTTCAACTAAGCTGTTGAATAAAATGACTTAGTTAAATAACCAAATCAATATTCATCACAATTGTTTGCTTCTGAGTAAAATATTAAATCTGGTAAAAATAAAAAAAGAAAAAAGTGTTTTATAATAAAAATCTACCGAACTTGTAATACGCTTAAATTTTCATCAAAATTGTACTTAGGAACAGTTACAAAGTCTGAGGGACAGAAAAATTATTAATGTGTGTGTACAATTGAAAAGGGTAAATAAATTAACACTTAAGTCTCAATTAAGTTATATATTTGATTCAAGCCCCTAGACACATATTTTTTTCATTAATGGTTTGACATAATTGAAGGATTGTGTTCTAGATTAAATTTATTTCATGAAGTCAGAGCCATTGCCTCGTTATTGCGTTGTGTGTTATGATTTTTTATGTGTTTTGTTGTTTTGTTTGCTTGAGGACAAGCAAATGTTTAAGTGTTGGGATGTTGATAGTTATGTAATTACATGTGTTTTAGGGTTAAAATTGTTATTTATTTAGTGTAAATTTGAGCGGTGTGTGTACATTTAGGGTGTAATTAGGTTAGTTTGTGTGTTTTAATGCTTTTATGGGGTAGAATAACTAGAGCTTCGAATCACGTTAACTTATTTTCTTTCGAATTGTACCTAAAATCACATATGAGTTAAAGTGAGTATCTTAAGCAATTTTATGTTAATAATTGCTAAATGTTATGGAATAATTTCATAATCAATTAAGCATCTATCACTTATCCTTTCATTTTAGTTCTTTATTATTTCAATTTTTTATTGCTCTCATTTGAGTACCTTATTTACTTTTTGTCTATTTTGGTTTTAGGAATACAAGACCGGAGCTGTGAATTCTGCTTTCATATCACTGAGCTCTCTTTGATCTAGGGGAGCCCTTTTGTTCTCATCCCCTTACTTATGTTTTTATTAATTTTAGGACATTGGGGACAATGGTCCATTTAAGTGTAGCGATGGGGCCAATTTAAAAGTTTTGCATTTTTGCACTTGAACTGTGATGAATGTTCAACCATACCATGCTGTTATAATAGTTGGACTAAGAATTGAGTTGTGTGCTTGAATTTGAATTAGGCAGCCTGAGTGGAAAGTGAATCATATGGATTGATTGAAGTAGTTAGTTGCATAAACTCAGTCAACAATTTGATACTTGAGTGATTAAGAAACGTATGAAATTTTGATGGATTTTTATATAAGCACATGTGAGTTTTTAAGCCTATATGACTACATTTCATAATCATTCTTTTTCTTTGTTGTGCATGATGCTCCCCTTGGAAGATTACCTTCAGAACTTGCATTGAACTGATTTGAAACTACGAGATGTATGCGTTATGGAAATGATTAGCGCCCTTTTTATTTTACCCTTAGCTTATATGACCCACCAATTGATTTTCCCCTTGACAGCCCCTTTGAGCCTTTAACATTGTTTGTTTCTGAATTAATCACCTTACACTGAAACCCGAAAACTCATTAGCCTTACCCTGTCACAAGTTTAATGAAGTAATGAGTGAGCATTTGATGTATATGAATTAGGGACTTTTGTTTTGTATTCCTTTCTGAGATGTTTTGAGAGGCACTTCTACTCATGTTTTATTTATTTGTGCTGCTATTTTTTCCTTATTATTCAGTGTTATTCAAGTAAAAAAAAGCATCATTGTTTTTTGCGTTATTGATTAAAAGCATCTTTGTTTCTGCTATTGAAGGAAACATAGTAGCATTATTTATTGATGAGTAGTTGTACTTCATGCATACCTTAGAATTTGTGTTTGGTTGTCCCTTCTTACTTAGTATTTTATTAATACTTGTGAGTTACCCTTTGACCTTTTTGCCTCGCCTTAACCCGAAACCCACTACAATCTTAAATAAAAACACTTTTTGATTTATGATAGTATATAATTTGTGTGGAAGAGAATTGGTGAAGTTCCAAGCCGATGGTAGTATAGTCTCTTAGAGGGAGAATTGAGTGAAACACCGACGTTAAACACTTGAGTGAAATGAGTGAACATCGTGAGGAAAATCCAACTTAGTTTTATTTTACCTTTGATCAATGGTGTCTACCTTTTACTTTGTTTATATGCATTGATGAAAAGATTATAATATATGTAGTAGTTTAATACTTGAGTTTGTCAAAGTTTGAAGGATTGTATATACTCAATTTTCATTGAAAACAAATTAATAGCTTAGTTATTTTTATATTGCTTGAGGAAAAGAAATAGTTCAAGTATGGGGCTATTTAATAGGATTGAATTATCTTATATTTTCTTATGCATTTCAATGTCTTTTCAATCATATTTTTATGTTTAAATACTTAATTTGTGTTCATTTTGTGTTTACAGATAGATTAAAGGATTAAACACAAATATATGCTAAAAGGAAGAAGTTTGAGAAAGTTTGGAGAGCCATCTATGGAAGAGAAACCATCAAGGTCAAATTCCATAGTTTAAAGAATTATATATGTATGACATGCCATGATAAGTTTATTAGTGTTTAGGAGCATTCGGAGTAGAATCGGAGAAGACCCAAGAAATAACCCAGGGCCATGATAGCCATGATCATGACAGAAGCTCAAGCATAGGGATATGATCGTGGGGAAACTACAACGATCGTGACAGAGATTCAAACAAGCTAGTCGTGATTGTGCCACCAAAGGCCACGATCATGGCCTACGTGTAAAGAGATGCAAGGTCGCTTCTAGATTCGAGGTTTAGAGGGACATTTTAGACCTTAGAAAGACACTAGGGTTACCTTATTTTCATATATCTGAATCTATTAATTTGGGTTATTCTCTTTCAGTTTCAATGCTTTATTTTCATATGTCTGAATCTATTAATATTCATTCCATTAGTTTAAAGTTTTCTTAGTGCTAATCATATTTTTAAGTGTTCTAGAATATTTACAATGAATGTTTAATGTATTTTATAGTTGAAATTTATGAATTTTGTAAGGAATCTTTATGTTATATCAATGGATATTTATTCCTTTAATTTTCTAGCTTTAATCTTGGTTGTTTGAGCTTATTTATGTTCTTTTTCAGGTTTGAATTTATTGGATATTTGAATGTTTAATGGTTTATGGTATAGGTTTTTGGTTATTTATGATGATTTTGATTAATTTGTGCTTAATTATGCATGTTCATAGGTTCATGATCAATTAATTTAGGTTTTTGTGTAAGTTATGTGTGCTGGAATTTTTATTTTGATGCAATTAGTTTAGATTTTGTAATTTGGGTTATGATTAGTTATTTATTAGTACAAAGTTTTGAATTCTAATAAGATAGTGTTGAATTTTAGTTTTTATTACTTCGTTTATAATTTTCAGCCTTGGTTTTATTTAATTAAGAGTTTTGTTAATATAATGTCTATTTTCCTTAATATGAACATGTGTGGCTATATTACTTAGGAGTTTGGAGATATTATAAGGATTAACTTATGGAAATTGTGAGAGTGGAGTTGAACTTGTCTTGAATTGGTCTAAATTGGTTTCAGATTTAGGATAAATGTCATGAATTAGGAGTTGCTTATAGGCTTGATCACCCTTTAGGTAATTTTCTAATCTGAAGGATAGGGTTGAATGTGAGATATGTAATAGTCTATAGTGATTCATAGCGTTAGCAATAGGTTAGTTGAATTTGTCAGGATGCATAATCAACTAATCTAGGATCCCATACCTTTAGGTAACACCTGTCGAGATTATGAGTTGGTTGCCTAAGTTAGTTGTTTCTTAGTACCTAATGCATCTTTGCTATGGAACTTGGAGAGCCTATTTTAGGTTATAGTGGAGATTGGGGCATTTCTAGAGCTTATTAGTTTTGCCTATTTTAAAGAAATTAAGGGCTCGAGAGCTTAATTGAGTCCATAGGCTAACACCATGTTAAGAGTACCTTTTATTTAGATTTACAGATCAATGAACATCCTGGAATCCCAAAGATATCTCTAACCCACTTCTTTACCATTGTTATTAATCTTTTCTAAGTTTGCTTTTTGTTTGTATTTTTGTTTACGTTCATTGCATCTTAGCTGTTCTGTTTTTATAATTTTAGGGTGTTTTGTTTTCTTTTGTTTACAACATTTGAAATAGCATTTGCAAACCATCTCTCTATGGTTCGAGCTTAGATTCCATTTACTGCATAGTTTGACAGTTAGGAATTTATTATTTGGTAGTTAGCAATAGGTTATTATATGACTTCTTAGACAATTTTGTGGTGTTCTATTTAGATGATATTATGGTCTATAGCAATAATATGGAAGAGCATATACAACACTTGAGGAAGATGTTTGAAAGGTTACGATAACGTAAATTTTTCCTAAAGATGGAGAAATGTGAATTTGTTTAACTGAAAATAAAGTTTAAGGGACATTTGGTATGCAAAGGTCAAGAGCAAAAGGATTCAAAAAACGTATATGCTAATGTGATTGGAAGGTTTCAAAGACAGTGAAGGAACTTAGGGGCTTTCTTATTTAGCAAACTACTATTGTTGATTTATTATGGGGTACTCTAAGAAGGCAGCTCCGTTTTGAGGTACACATGGATGCTTTAGATAAAGCTATTAAGGAAGTCTTAGTATAAGAAGGACATCCAGTGGCATTTGAAAGTCACAAGCTTAATGGTGTCAAACAATGATACTCAACACATAAGAAGGAGATGCTGGCAGTATTACATTGCCTTAAAGCATGGCGAGTTTACTTATTGGGTACCAAGTTTTTTGTTCATACAGATAACATAGCTAACACCTTTTTTAAGACCCAAAAGAAGTTATATGCAAGGCAAGCCTAATTCTAAGAGTTTCTTGCCGAATATGACTCTGTATAGGAGCACAAACCGAGGAGACAAAACAATGTGGTGGATGTATTGAGCAAAAAGAAATTCTTTGTTGCCTTATATGCGATCACTCGAGTGGAATCAAACCTTTTGGAATAAATTAAACTAGCAGCTCCACCGAACAATACTTATGGTCGAATTGTGAAGCAAGTAAAGGAGGGTGTTGTGTAAAGATTTTAGCTTGATGATGAGGGGTTGCTCATGGAATAGAATAATCAATTGTACGTGCCAAGTTTTGGTGCCTTGTGAAAGCAATTAATGAAGGAGACGCAAGGTTCACAGTGGGCTGATTACCCCAAAGTTGAATGGATGTTAGCGCTCCTTTCCTGATCTTACTATTGGACAAAGATGGAGAATGACATTTAGGTATGTGTCAAAACTTGCCTTGTTTGTCAATTGGATAAACATGAAAGGAAGAAGGTTGTAGGTTTGTTATAGCCCTTACCAATTCCTGAAAAACCATGGATGCTTGTTTTGATGGACTTCATTGGCGAGTTCCCAAAGGTGGATGACATGACTTCAATCATGGTGGTAATTGATAAATTATCCAAGTATTCGATCTTTATGCCAACTCCAGCTTCCTATCCCTTATATGTTGCTACGGAGCTTTTCTACAAAAACATGGTGAAGCATTTTAGGGTTCTGGCAAATATAATAAGTGACTGACATACCTGATTTACTGGTTGATTTTGAGCGTCTCTCTTCAACATGATGGGGTGTGAGTTGAAGTTCTCAACTACAAATCACCCATAAACGGATGACCAAATGGAAAGGATTTAGCACCCCACTCCTATAGAGCATATTCTAGAATATATTGTTGGCATTAGAGAACATACTCTATGAAGGTGGTATGCTAGGATGGTCAATCAAACTTAATAAAAAATATTTTATCATAAAAATCACATGTATATTACAGAAAACTAATAATCAATTTCGGCCCATTTTATTTATAAACATTTTTAATTACAATTGTCATTACAAACTCACACTTTATCAAACATAAAACACATGTCAAAATTTCAATAATCTTTTGGGCCCATTACAAATACAAAATGTATTTGATCATAATTGTTATTACAAACATAATTCATTTATACAATAATTGAAGCTTACATAATACAATATTTAATACTAAATTTACAGAAAATATATATAGACGTCAACTGATCCCAACCTCTATCTCTTACTCAAATGTAGTGGTTAAACTCCAGTTGGTCTAACTAGTGTCTCCTCTGAGCTTGAAAAATATGTCGCAAATTTTGGGTGAGTTTTGCAATCTCAGAAAGTGGACCAACCTTAATGGCTCACTCAACACATAACACATCAATTCATGCTATCATGTAATTCACATCATTTCATTAATCAACATGTTGAATCACATACACTTCATATTCACTTAATTCATATTTCAC
>JANIIA010000192.1:50568966-50584120 GCA_027478495.1 Erythroxylum alaternifolium
ATGAAAAGAGGATTTTGGTTTTAAAAAAATCTTGTGATTTACATTTACTGGTATTATTGTTTCAATGTATGTGATGCTATGTGGAGTTCTATAATAATTGCACGTAACGCTCTGTTATCTTAGGATATGTGTCGGAATGACCTACGGAGGTCCCGGTACGTACCCTAGGGTAATGGGGTGTTACATGTCATATGATTTGTAGAAGGTATATGTATCTTTGAATAGTGTTGCCCAGTAGAAGCCGATCTCTGGAACTTTTTGAGTCATTCTTTTCACTCCAAAATGTCCTCCTCACGCATATGGATGACAGAAGGATAAGATCGAGGGTGCTTCACTTTCTGGTACACACCTCCTGATGACTTGATCTATGCAGTGCCTCCAAAGATATGAGTCATCTCAAACGTAATATTTTGCTTCATTTTGCAGCTTATCCCTCTGAGCCGTTGACAACCAACAAATAATTCTTTAGTAACTAAAAAATTGACAATGTCTGCATACCATGGTAGTGTCACATCGGTAGAAAATAATTGCTCATCTGGAAATGTTTCTCGCCGATGGTTATCATCTTTTTCCTTTATCAAACGACTGAGGTGGTCCGCCACCACGTTTTCTACCCCTTCTTATCTTTGATCTCCAAGTTGAATTCCTAAAGGAGGAGAATCCATCTGATCAGCCTCGATTTTGCTTCCTTCTTCGTGAGCAAGTATCGTAAAGCTACATGGTCAGAATAAACAATTACTTTAGCACCAAGCAAATACGATTGAAATTTTTTCAAAGCAAAAACCACAAATAACAGTTCTTTTTCAGTAGTTGAATAATTCAATTGAGTTGGGTTCAGAGTCTTCGAAGCATAGTATATGACATGAAAAAATTTTCCCACTATTTGTCCTAGAATTTCCCCTATTACATAATCACTTGCATCATAATGATCTCAAAGGGGAGCTTCTAATCTAGCATTTAAATCACTAGTGAGGATATCAAAAGCTCTTTAATTTTGTTGAATGCTTCCTTACACTTCTCATCGAACTCAAAGGAGACATCTTATTGTAAGAGCTTGCATAGTGGTGCGACTATCTTCGAAAAGTCCTTAATAAACCTTTGATAAAAACTTGGATACCCAAGAAAGGAATGCACTTCCTGCACAGTAGAGGGGTAAGGTAAAGAAAAAATAAGATCAACCTTATATTTGTGTACCTTAATACCATATGCAGATATAACATGGCTTAAATTTGTACCTTGATCCACCACAAAATGACATTTTTCAAGTTAAGCACAAGGTTAGTTTTTATGCATCGTTCCAAGATAATAGCAAGATTCTGAATACATTCATCAAAAGAAGATCCATATACACTAAAATCATCTATGAATACCTCTATGATCTTTTCAACATACTTAGGAAAAATGCTTACCTGAAAAGCCATCTAGAAAGAAATAATAATCATAACTAGCCAATCTCTCAAGCATCTAATCAATAAAGGGAAGGGAAAAGTGGTCTTTACGAATTACAGAATTTAACTTCCTATAATCAATATACACTCGCCACCCGGTTTGCACTCTGGTAAGAACTAACTCACCTTCCTGATTTATCACAAAGGTGATTCCAAACTTCTTTGGAACCACCTAGACAGAAGTTATCCACTTACTTTCAGAGATCAGGTAAATAACCTCAACATCAAAAAACTTCACTACTTCCTTCTTTACGACTTCCATCATCGAAGGATTCAACCTATGTTAAGCTTGCCTTGTTGAATTTGCATCCTCCTCCAATAAAATGCGATACAATCATATTGATGGGCTTATCCTTTGGATATCTATGATCATCCACCCGATGGCCTTCTTATTCTCTCTCAACACTCTAACTAGCCTGTCCTCTTGATTCAAAGTTAACTCCACCAAAATGATAACTGGGAGAGTCTGCTTATCTCCCAAATAGGCATACTTGAGGTGTGTAGGGAGTGGCTTCAGTTCTACTTTGGGTGCTTGCACATCAGAAGATAATAACTTCTGGTGAGATTCAAATAACTGCATGGAAGTAAAATTGTACCTCTTTGGAGATTTCCCCAATGATTCTAATGCAGCCACCATTTCAACCAAATATTCTTCCACTTTAACATCATTGTTGCCTTTTGCTTCCTTACACTCAGTCAAGATTATTTCTAAATGATCCTTGCAACTTAATTTAAACATTTACTACACTAGAGGATTAATTACATCAACAGAAAAAACACAGTGATCATTATGAGGATGTTTCACGACATCAAAATATTAAATTGAATTACTTCCCCATAAAATTCCATCGTGAGGGTGCCCTCATGAACATTTATCTTAGTTTGAGCTATATTGAGAAACAATCTCCATAACAAGATAGGTATCGGATTGTATGAAGTGTCATCATTCATATCCATAACATAAAAATATGCACGAAACACTAGCTTATTCACCTGCACCAAAACATCCTCAACCATACCCTCAAGGTAAGCATTAGCGCAATTAGCCAATTGTATGATAACACTCATTTCTTTCAAACGAACCAAATTCAAAGAAGTATAAATTAAACGAGAAATTATATTAATTAAATATCCCAATTCCAACACGGCTTTATTAATCATAGTATTACCATTTTTATAAGGAATGGTAAACATACCTGGATCCCGACATTTTGGAGGCATTTTCTTTCCAAATATCGCAGACACATTCTCATCCATCATCACTTTTTCATCACCCCTCAGTTTCCTCTTATGTGTACACAGTTCTTTAAGGAATTTTAGCGTACCTTGGTACTTGCTTGATTGCCTTGAGCAAAGGTATTTTGACTTCCATTTTCTGGAAAGTCTCCAATATCTCTTTGTCCTTCTCCTCCTTATTCGGTCTTATCAATCTGTTTCAAAAAGGTGGAGGATTAGTTCTAATAATATTGGGACTTTTAAAATTTACCTTTGTATTTGATGATAGATTTTCTTCCTTTCCTAATTCCTTCTTGATCTCTTCTACGGTAGCAATCCTTGGTGGAGCTCTCTTAGGACCCTCAATCTCCTTTCCGCTCCTCAAGGTTATAATGCTGACATTCTTCATGTTTACTTTAGGTTAGGATGGTAGCTTTCCTTCACTTTGTGATTCGAGACGATTGAGCCTCACTGCCATCTGACCCATTATATTTCCCAAATTTTGTACATTTGCTTTTGTCTCTTGTTGAATATGTTGTATACTATGTTGAAGCTGTTGCTGCATACTTTGTTGAAATTATTGTATACTCTATTGAAATTGCATATTATTAGCAGTAAGAGTCTTGACAAACTAGGGATGTTCGTTAAATAGAAGAGGAGGCTCCTTATGTTCCTTGTTGTCTTTGTTGAAATTGATGTGCTCTTTGCAATCGATTCTGGAAGTAATTATGTTGTCTGTTCCCTCCGTAACTCAAGTTGTGGCGATCCCTTCAGTTTGGATTATATGCCTGCGAGTACGGGTTGTATTATTTGAGGAAGTTCCCTTTTGTAACATTCACACACTCTATACTTCCCTCTTGTAGTGTTAGACACTCATCAGTTAGATGACTTGTGTTTGAACATATTCAGCACACTTTCACTTATGCCCATCCAACTACAATCTGTCTCACAAAAGATATTAGTTTATCTAGACAATGTTCGATAGATGAAGTACTTACCTTGTTTAAGTGTCGAACATCATTGCGAGTGTCGAATTTTGTGTGATAGTAGCCATCTGCTCAAGTAGGATCCTGGCTTCAATGGGAGTCTTTTCAAAAATTGCCCCACTACTTGCTGTATCATCCAAACTCCTCTCCATCGGTAATAGTCCTTCATAGAAATATTGGATAAGAAGTTGCTCCGCTATGCTGTGGTGCAGACAACTGGTATATAACTTCTTGAAACACTTCCAGTACTTGTAAAGAGACTCTCTATTATACTACTTGATGCCACAGATATCCTTTCGAATACTTGCTGTCTTTGAGGCTAGAAAATTTTCTCTAAGAATAGTCTCTTTATCTCTAACCAAGTATTCACGCTCCCAGCTGGTTAGCTGGTAAATCAAATAACCAATCTTTCGCTATATCTTTGAGTGAGAATGGGAAGGCTCTTAATATGATCTGCTCGTCCGTCACCCTGGGAGGCTTTATGCTTAGACAAACCACATCGAATTTCTTAAGATGCTTGTGTGCATCCTCATCTATGAGAACATGAAAATTAGGTAATAAATGTATTAATCCAAACTTTAACTTAAAAGTAACATGATCAATAAAATTTGGAAATGTAATGCATAATGGTCTTTAAGTTAGGTCTGGTGTAGCCAACTCCCTCAGTGTTCTTGGATTTGCCATCATATCGTCGGATTCAGATTTTGATTCTTCTACCAAAGTTGCTCTTGCTTCCCTTCGCAATCTCCGTAGTGTTCTCTCGATCTCTGGATCAAGTTGCTAAGTTCTCTACGAGAAGATATGGTAACTACCATACATTGACACTAATAAACTTTTAAAAGTTAACAAATAATCAAAAAGAACAATCATAAACAAATATATTCATAAAAAACTAACTAAAATCAACAACGAAAATTAAACTACCATACTCCCTAGCAACGACGTCAAAGTTTGACAACATGTGTTAAGTGCATTGCAAAATTTACCAAACTTTGCATACTAAAATTTGTAGTTATGGTGAATTAGGATCAAATCCATAGGGAATGTTCGGTTAATTTCAGTAACGAAATTAATTAATGCAAGGAAAATATAAAAAGGGGGTTTTAGGTTTTAAGCAATTTAGAAATAAAATAAGAGTAAACTATTGAAAACAAATTATAACAAACAATTGAAAATAATTAAAAAGTTAAATATAAGTAAGGTCTAGTTATAAGTTTAATCTTAGCCTAAACACGATTAAAAATATCCCATCATCCTAATGTCTTCACACCCTTCTTCGGACTATTGATCTGAAACTAACAACATGCTTTGCTAATCCTGGTTTTCCATTAGGTTATGTTTAATTAAGATACTATTGTTAATTAAACCTAACCACCGAATAACCTAGGATACAATCTCTAGATTCAATTTGGTAGTTGCATTATGAAGTGAAAACAATCATTATAGGCAGTAACCCACACGTTCATGTTATCTAACCTAAGTTATGTTGTTCCTAATGATTCAAGACCATTAGAAGCTACTATCAAACATCAAACGTAACGATTATGGATTACATTCAACATTCTAGTAATAGGTTTGTAATATAACAATCCAAATAATGTATTAAGATCATCTACATAAAAACCCGATTCAATCAACACAAACAAAAATAACAATCCGAAAAGAGAATATTGAAATTAACAAGATGAGAAATCTTAACCGTGACTCGAAGTTGATTTCATCGTTGAACCAATGTTGGAAAGTTAGCCTTCCATCTCTTTCTTCAAGCTCCAAGCATTGGCCATTATTGCCTCTGTCAACATTAAGAGACGAAGAGAAAATGAAAAGAATGAAGGTAAAACATTTCGGCTAAGGTCTATCTTGAATAATTCTTTTCGGACATCCCTAAACATTTCCCTTTATAGAATAAAACTAGGTTTAATGGACAGTTGTCCCTTCTCTCAAGGGCACAGGTGTGCAATTTGACTCACGAGTGTTACTAACCTTGTCACACCTGTAAGTATATGTGTCACACTTGTCATGGCTATGAGAGACCTCTGACGGTTGTGAGAGGTGTTACATAGGCATGAGAAATTTCTCACGCCCATGCACACTGATGTTTGGCCGTGAGACTCTTCTTATTTTTCTCTTTACTTCACATTCTATCTTGTCTCTTCTTCTTTAAATCCTCTTCTTCTTCTTGCTCCATGGATCAATAGAGTATGGACATTGAGAAGATGACTTCAATGAATATGCTTTCGGGCCACTTTAGCTCCATCACTTCTGAAATGTACCTGAAATCAAATACGAGCTAAAGTGAGTATCTTAGGCATTTCTAAGGCATTAATCACTAAGTGTAGTAAATCAAATGAATCAACATTTAAGCACATATCAATTATATATAATCAATATGCATATACTGTAGTGAACTATCATTTTAGCTATTAATTCAATTCATTATATACTACTAGGATTTGTTTAAATCAATATACGCATAATGGTTATATGATAAAATGTAATTTTAGATAAAATATAAATTTAACCAATCATTATTTTTAGTTTAGGTAATTAATTTTGTAAATAGTTTGTAATAATGGTTATATGATAAAATATAGTTTTAGATAAAATATAAATTTAATCGATCATTATTTTTGATCCAGCTAATTAATTTCGTAAATCGTTAGTAATTAACTAACCATACTCGTGTGATTGATGTGTATTCTCTGGTGCTAACTATAGTTATGTTATGCTTTTACAATAAAACAATATAGCCACTCAATCTCAGCGTAAAGGAAAGAATACAAGCTTCTCCAATCTTACTTTAAATCATTCTTCAATGCTGGCAAATACTAAAACTATGAATATAAAATAAGGTGGCACTCAAACATCTTCTATAGCTCCCCTAAATTAAACCTAATACAAGTATAGTTAGGGTTATAAAATTAAAGTCTTAGAAGGCTTGAACTTTAGTATGAATACATCCTTATAAATTGTGCATGAGAATCAGTGTCAAATTAGCATAAGTACTAGTGTCCATTTTGTTAGTGTGTAATTGGCACCTTATAACTAGCACTAGTTTATTCTTTAACTTTCCTCATAAAAGTATAACAAGTCTAGTTTCAATTTTATTTTACTTCTCAAACTTTATGAACTTTAATAAAGATAAGTGTCTATCTCTTTGGCAAGTCTAACATTTGTTATACCTTTTTTCACTAACTTCTCTATTGTTTGACATCTTCAAGCTAGAATTAACTTCCAATATTTTTTACCAAGTTGCTGTCCATCTACTTATCTTTTAAATGACTCTAAAATCTCCTCAATTAGACAATGATGAAGGATTTTTTTTGGAAATTAAATAAGCTTCCATAAACTATTGCTAAGCTATCCCAACATTATAATAAGTTCAGTAAAAATAATATGAGAAATTAAAATAATAAGAACAAATAATAAAAAACATAAATTTTGTAGCTATTTCTAATTCCAGTATAAAGGGTAACTGAGCAGATTTTGGGACTATTATGGCTTGAATCCAGTTGATAATTTCTTTAGCAAGTTGATGTTTGCTTACTTCCTCACCTCTGTAGATCCTACTATTTCTTTCTTTCCATAGAGAAAAAGTTGTTTTTGTAAAAATTGTTTTATAAATTACTCTATCAGGCATTTGTTACTTAGCAGTACATGTAATCTAATTTAGAGTTATAAGCTAAACATAAGAAGAACAAAAAGATACTAGCAAATGTAAGATTTTGTTGCAGATAGCGTTAGAGTACTTGTATTGGAAGAACAATTGTTCTTTGTCTTCTTTGGCTTCTTTGCATAACATATATATAAGGTCAAAAGAGCCAAATCATTTGTTTTTAGTTCTAATCTTGTTATTGATAACTAGCTAGGTGAATATTGATGTTTTCAGGTTCAAGGAGTTTTTCCATAAGATGTTGAACTAGGGTACAATTTCTCCCTCAACCTGTAGTGCCTTATAGCATAACTTGTTTATGAATATCCTAGTGGGATAGGGCTTCCAAATTACATTGTCATTCATCAGCCTTGAGTGATTCAAGTGGGGTATACCAACAGTGAGTTCAATCCTTTGAAGTTGCCACTCCATTACCTGTCAAGGATTAGTTAGGATACTTTAGCATTAATAGGTACTCTGTTAATTAGATGGGAGATTTCACTCTTTAAGAAGAGAGGGCTATACTTAGACCAATTATCATACTACACCCATATATCTTCTCCATTTCCCAGCTTGTGCTTGATCCAAGGGAGCACTAAGTTTCTTAGCTTTAGCATTTGTGTAAAGATCCATGAGTGTTCCTTAGTTATTAGCCTTTTATAGAAATTTTCATTTCTGAGATAAGTTTCATGCATCCATTTTATCCAAATGGAATTCTTGTCTTCATAAAGCCTCCAAATTCTTTTAAACAAAAGTACTTTATGCAGTAGAGGAATAGAAGTTATCCCCAATACTCTTTGCTTCTTAGGAATAGTCACTTCACTCTATTTAACTTTAGCTTTCTTAGAGTTTTCTGTAGTTCTAGACCATAGAAAAGCTTTCAAGATACCATCAATCTCCTTAATTGCTTTCCTAGGAATAATGATATGGGAAATCCAATGAACAAAGAGATTTCCTAGGATTGAAATAAGCAAAGTGAACCTTATAGCTAGGGATAAAAATATGTTCCACTAAGCATTTATTCCGTATTTAAATCTTTCAATTAATGAGATACACTTTACATACTTGGGTTTGGTATATAAGATGGGGACTCCAAGATACTTTAGCGGGAAAGCTTGTAACTACAACTTTGAGATCCTAGATAACTCATTAGGATTCCTCACATCTTTGGAACAATACAAACTACTCTTGTCTAAATTAACTTTCAGCCTTGATTGTTTTGAATACAACAGGATTAGTTCCTTTAGCATCTTCACCGAATGAGCTTCAGCCCCTGATAGTAGGATCAAGTCATCTTCAAACATTAAATGGGAGAGTTTATAATTTATGCACTTATGATAAAAGTGAAATTTATCATTATGTTTAATAAATCTATTGAGGAATCGAGATAGTTCTTCTATAGCTAAAGTGAATAAATAAGGGGATTGAGGGTCCTCTTATCTTATTCGCTTAGCACATTTTATTAGCTAAGTGGGGACTCCATTGATAGGAATGCTTATTAAAGCAGATTTTATACATAACAAGATTCATTCCACGAAAATAGTAGGGAACTGAAGAGCTTCCAAGCAAAATTGTATGAATTACCAACTCACTATGTCAAATTCCTTGTAAAAATCAATTTTTTAGTAGTTGTTGTTGATCTTCTTCCCTAAATTATATTCCTTCAATACCTCTTGCATTAGGAGAATATTGTCTCCTTTGGATCTCCCCTCAACGAATGCACCTTGTGCTGAATTCACCACAGTCTTTAAGGCTATTTTCAACAACCTATTAGCAAGGAGGTTAGCAATCACCTTGTAAATCATATTGCAATATGAGATTAGCCTGTAGTCTTACAAGGAAGTAGGATTAACTTTTTTAGGAACTAGGAAAATGTACTTGTGACTAATCTCCTTCAACATTTTACAAGATGAAAGACACTCCTGTATTGCTTTAATAAATAGATTGTGTATTATCCCTAATATGTATTGAAAAACTAAGCACTGAATCCATCCGGACTTGGTGCTTTTGGTGGGTGTAAGCTAAATACCACTTCTTTAATTTCAACACTAGTGAATGGAGTTATTAAAAGCTCATTAATATCATAAGTTAAAGGATTGTCAAAGAGTAAGTTTTAAGCAAAGTTAAAATTCTCAGCTTTTTTAATCAGCTGTATAAAGAAATCCTTGGTGAGCTGTAATAAAGAGGATTGTTCAATGAAAGGCATACTTGAACTATCTTTAAGCTCAACAATTATGTTCTTATTTCTCCTTGCTAATAGGGAAGCATAAAAGAATTTAGTATTTGAGTTACCATGTTTAAGCTAAGTCATTTGAGCTTTCTATTTCAATATTGAGATGTGCAAGTTGAGGGCTTCTTGATGGTCCTTAAGTCTCTAAGCTTCAATCTTTCTCAGGTGATTATTTTAAAGGAATTTGTAGTAATCATCTTGAGCTTCCCTTAGCTTCTACTAGGTTTCTTTTACCTACCTAGTATAAGAGTTAGTAAAACATTTGATAGCTTGTTTTACCATTTTTAGGTTCTGCATTAATTAAAGAGATTTGTATCCAATTATAGGCTGGTTTAAGCAAGTTTCCATAAGCTGCATGAATCCCTTTTATTATGTAAGCCCATTGAAAAATCGAAAAGGCATCCTTGTTATCTTGATTGCCTGAGGATTTTGGATAATGATGAACGAGGGGTCTGAAAAGAAGCATTCACTAAAGTAAGTATATAAATTAGAGTACTCTTATAGCCAATCTTGATTGAATAAAGCACAATCAAGCTTCTTTCCAATTAATATGTGACCTTGTTGCTTATCAGTCTAAGTAAATAGCCTCCCATTGAATCTAAGATCAGTAACATTCAGTTTTTGGAAAAGGTTAACAAGTTCTCTTCCTTTTGCAAAATTAAATCCCTTACCTCCCTCGACTTCATAATTTGAAAGAATACAAGTATAATCCCCAAGAAGTATCTAAGGGTTATTAGTAGAAGCTTCAATGATCTACAGGTTGTTCCAGAGAAGTTCTTTTTGGAATTGAAAGTTGGAATCATAAACTATATTGATTTCAAAAATTAAATTTGAACCAGCCAACATGCACTTTAAGTGGATAAATTGATCACTTTCGACTATCGCTTACATTAGGATTTTGCTTGTATTATAGAAGCAAAGTATTCGATCATTGTAATGTGAAGTGTGGTTGGAAATATTTTCCCATTCAACACCCAAAAATTTTAAAACACCTGACATATGAGGTGACTTTATTTTAGTTTCTAAAAGCCATAACAAATAAGGTTTGTTCTCTATGACAGTCTCTTTGACCATTACTTTTTTAAGAGGGTCATTGAACCCTCTAACATTTCATATTAGAATGATTTAGGGGGAGTTTCCCCATAGGATTATTCCTGCCCCTTCTTCTAGGAGATCTTCTCTTCAAGTTATAATTTGTATCTTTGGTACTAATAATGGCTTTATTCCTTCTGTAATAGCTAAATACTCTTTTTCAGAATTGATCATCTATATAATTGCATTATTTGCCTCTTCCTTTTTCTGTCCTTCCAAATTGGCAGTGGTATGCTTAACTTCGGAACTAATCACCTACACACATTCATTGTTTACTTCTTTCCCTTTTTGTCCTTCCAAACTATCAACAATATGCTTAGTATCAGAATTGTTCACCTGCAGGAATTCATTGCTTGTCTTATTTTCTTTTTGACCTACTAGATTATTAGGGGAGTTTTCAGAATAAAAAATGTTATTAGATAGAACTTTAGTCTTGTCAATGCATCCTTAGCTTCCATTTACCTATCCTAATTAAGTTCCTTATCATTGTTAGAAGATAATAGCCTATAAGCTCTTCATGCCAACCTGTTTCTAAACTTGTTGCTAGTAGGTTGCCATCTTTTGCTACCTATATTAGGCTTCCAAGACTTTAACCTTCTTGAGTTCCCTATTCTCACCAAGCTTCATGATTGGAAATTTATCTGGAATTCATCACTCCTTTTTACCTTAATGCAAATTTTAGCAAAACATATTTGCTCTATATTAGATGTTTAAGAGTCCATACAAATAGGTTCTGTGAGTGAGCTTGCTAAATAGCTTAGGCATTTAATTGTCTATAATTCAAGAGGGATATTATGGAAATTCATAAAGGAAAGACATTAATATTACCTTTGTTAAACTTACTACCAGCCTTCCACTTTCGAATGAACATAGGCTAGCCTTCTATATGCCAAGGACCTTGTTCAATGATTTCATTCCAGCAACTTTCATAGGTGAACTTGAAGAGAAATCTATCATCTTCCTTTAGCATTACTCTCTCCAATCCATTCCTTCCCCACCTAACTGTAGCCTAGGCAGGTACTACATAAAAAGCAAGCCTTCTGTTCCAAAAGAAACCCACCAATGTTAAGGACTAAGCATTAGCTCCAGCCTTTAGGAGTTCAATGGGAGAAGTAAGTACACCCTCTTATAGGACATTTTGGAAATGTTTCAATTCACCTTTTTTTACACTAAATTTGTGGTTTATTCCTTCAAATTTTTATATTTTCTCCTCAAGACCATCACACCTACAAGACAATAATCTGAACATAAGAAAAAATATACATATAAGATATGTTATAAAAGTGTCAAATACCAAGTGATTTAACCCTAAATAAAATGTAAGATATAAATATATCTCTAACTTAGAAAAGAAACAAAAGGATCCATAATTTAGGACATAAACGTTTTAAAGCATATGCTCTTCCCCAAAAGAAATAAAATGATCCACAATCTAGTACATGATTATGTCATAAACCACTAATTGTATTTAAAATGCAAATAATATTTGGAGAATTTCAAGATTTTTTATATCTTAACATTCTTTTGACTCCGAAGGATTAGGATTAGTAATGAAAAGGTACAGTAACTCTTTAGAGTTTTCAATTTCAAAGTCATTTTCATTAAAGAAATAAGATTAGAGATCATCCTAATAGTTCAAACTATCCAAAATACAAGTTCCCTCTACCATTATGTATTTTATTTATTTAATTATTTTTGTTTTTTTAAATATGATTTGTGACTATGTGTTTAGTATATGTAGATAAAAAATTGATTCAATTTTATTTATGACATAATATTTATATCTATAAATTATCTTTGATTGTTCTTAACATGGATTAACTAAAGTTAACGTTTAAATCTAATTATAATTCATTTATGAATGAGTCGAGAGAACTTGCTTTTGAGTTGACCATAGCTTAGAAATTAGGGTTAAATGGGGTGCTAGAGATAAAACTACATGATCTCTCTAATGTTAAGGTGAAACCTATAATAGAAATTCACCAAACTTCATGGTGTTAAGGTAAAACCTTTCATAGAAATTCAAAAAATTTAATACATTCTAAGTGGTATTAGCTTGGTAGAGATACGAGTTAACTAACTAGAGAATATATGTTTATAGCTTGAGAAAGTGAAAATATGATATTTTAAGAAGTTTTGTGTAACACTCCACTACCATAGAGCATATGCCCGAACATCCATAGGACATTCAAGAACATACCCTATGAAAATGGATATTAGAGCAATCACATTAACTTATTATGGAGTCATATAAAATATAAGTAGATATAAGATCAACTTTTCCCAATTTCATTCACAAACATTACTTACACTGTAGCATTGCACTTCATAATACATATATTCACATTACCAAAAACATCTGAGAGTTTATTGCTCTTTTACAAAATGTTCTGCATGAAATGAGAAACTATACAAAAGTATTCTATTTAGACTTCTCAGTACCAACTGACCACACCTTTGAGCCATTCTTGTTTCCAAAAACGCAATTACTATACTTTTGATCTATCACCTTAGAAGCTAGGTCTCCCTTACACCTGAAAATCAACATTTATAATTTTGATGAGTTTACAAACTCAGTGAGTAAACCATCATCGATATCCTCACTCTTATCAAAACACAAGGACAATCCATAATTAAATTCACAAGTAAATCATATAATCCAATATTGAATATTACGTCACATTTTATCACACTTCAACAAGTATAACTTGCATACAATATTTCGCATCATTATTTCAGAACAATCCGATCATTCATTTCAATCATCCATATGATACATATCAAGTTGTATATACAAATGCACATGCGACTCCATTCATTTTTACTTTGTTATGACCGAGCGCCTATTTACTGTCCCGTATCTGTTGTGGATACCAAGATCATTTTATTTATTGTCTTTTACCCATTGTAGATATCGAGCTCATTAATAACTGAGCTTGTGGCTCTTTATGCATATTTCTAGGGTTTAAGCTCCGTTTCTCATTGTTCACTCTGGTCACAATTCTTTTATATGATCATGTATAATAATGTGATGAAATGCATTAATGCACAAAATATGTTATCAATAACTTTCATTTAATATGCATAATCATTTATCATATTCAAAGGATCTGAGTTCGACATTTAAAATTTAGTTAAGTACACATAATTTTCCAGATTCACATATAATTAGAAAGCAATCCCAATATAATCTCGAATATCAAACTTCTCAGACCATCAACGTCCAGAATTATCACGATCATATCAATACCAGTTCATTAACTGAAATTTAAACAAAAACAAATCAATTATGGTGAGAAACATCTAGGTTAACTCACATTATATTTCAGATAAGCTATTGCCTCGAAGAACTGACAATGTTTAGATGCTAACGTTTCAAATTGTGCTTCTTTAGTCATGCAATACACACATATTGTACATATTACTAAGTTGATCAATCATATAAATATTTAATCATGCACATATATATGTGTAATGTTCAAAACATGCTCAATTGACTTTCCTAGGTATTTGTCCTTTAATCACATATCTTAACCATTCATCCATCATAACTTGGATATGACTAGTTTGCAATTAAGTTTATACCTTATAGAAACTTGATTATTCTAAATTCATCAATCATACATTCACCTATCCTTTTCTAGCATTATAATATCACACAATTTTCCCAATTCTCATTCATTTATACCTAATACACCTGACTCACATCATTTGGATCATAATTGCATTCCGAAGAACACCTTTATTCCCTTAACAATTCTTAATTTCTAGATTTAAATGGATTGATATGAAATAATCCTTTCCTTAAGTTATAACATCAATTAACAACCCAAACTTATCAAACACCCAACCAACTATTCAAACATCAAACTAGGTTCATTTTAAGCCTCAATCTAGTCCAAATGCACCAAAGTAAAGTAACTTATCCTTAGTTCGTTCAATAATCACACAAAATAGAAAATTTCATTTCCAAAGCATTGCCCATGATCTTGGAGGTCTCCATGATCGTGGGATGAGTAAACCGACTGTTCCCTCTCCATTCTCCTTCAAATTCTCCAGATTTTTAACACATTCATACAAAATTTCAAAACACCTTCTTAATAGTTCATTAATTATACTTCAATTCCTCATCAATTTCACCTCAATCCCAACTTAAAATCATCCATACAACAACTTATAAACTATTTTTTATCATGCGCTCAAAAACAAAACATGATTGTATCAATTTATTCATCAAATTCTAGCACACTTCATCATCAACATCATATACAATTCATCATCATAATCTTTCTATTAAAGCATGCCATAAAGAACAACAGTTTACTTACTTGTTTAGCTCAAAAGCCTCCTCAATTGATTAAGTTAACCTAGCCCTCCAAGCTTGCAAGATCATCACAAATTCAAGGTGGAATAGGTTAGGTTTTAGCAACAAGATGATGACAACAAAATATTGAAGTGGCAAAGTGTAGAATTTTGGCAAACTCAAAGTTGTGAGGGTTGGGTGTGAGTGTCAAAAATGAAAGAAGGAAGA
>JANIIA010000192.1:50682620-50695144 GCA_027478495.1 Erythroxylum alaternifolium
TCAATATTTTATACAATATATTGAAAAGGAAATAATTGATTTGTTGAATATAATATTCAATTACAAACACAAATTAATCGCTATCATCATTTAATTGTAAATCAAAATCATCTTCTTTTTCTGAAGAATTAGAATCAAACTCAGGTTCCTCTTCAGATCTCTGGCCCTTCTCATCCTTTCTAGATCAAATTTCAACATATTCATTAGATGGATCGTTCAAAGGTTCATCATCCTCATATATGACAGATGCATTTATTTCATAAACATCTTCCTGAAACACTTCACTTTTAATTTTCTGTTCTCTTTTTCCATGTTATTCAAAAATAGTGATGGCAATGGGTCGGGCCTAGCCCGGACCGCCCTCGGCCTGGCCCAGCCCGACCTTAGTTATGGCGGGCTGCGGCCTGGCCCACAGATCAGCCCATCGACCCGTGGCCGGCCTAATGGCCCGTCGAGCCATGGGTGGGCCCGGCTGGCCCGGGCCATCCATTATATATCATTTTAATCAAAATGACGTCGTTTTGGGTAAATCCAGCAGGCCACGGACTGGGTCGGGCCAGCCCGTGGCCCACCGGCAGACCATGGTCGGCCCTTGGCCCGCCCATGGCCCTCCCAACCAGGGTCAAAACACTAGCCGGGCCAGGCTAGGCCGAGCGGGTCGAGTTGAAATTTCCATCTCTATTCAAAAATAGCTCTAGGCTTAACTTTGCAAATGGCTAACCAATATGACTTATCTCCTCGTAAGCTGGGAAAAATGATGTAATACACATGGATCGCTTGCATTGCTAACACAAAAGGTTCAAATTGTCTAAATCTTCTTCGTTTGTTGGTTTCAACTAGATTGTATCTGCTATGCACTTTTGTACCAACATTTGATGTTGGATCAAACCAGTCAAACTTAAATATCGCACTTCACTTTACTGGCAATGCAGGGTATTCAATTTCAAGTATCTCAATAATTTTACTATAGTAATCCATCAATTCTCCCTGTATGCAAACTCCACTATTTATTGTTGCCAACTATGACCATGATATTCTGTATGATATTTATATCCATTAACGAAATACACCAAATACTATTTAACAGTTCTCAAAGGTTCCTTCGCAATATCACATATGAACTTGTTCTTTATTATATTTTCTAAGGCCTACATAAAAGAAATTATCGTATTAAAAAATATAATGTCATTTGAACACTTAAATCTTATAATTCAATCATTTCAATATTTGTAAGTGAAAACTTACATATTTCTCGAACCATTGAGGAAAATGTATTCTAACTTCTTTATTAATATCATCCTGTGTGTTTGTCGGGCATGAACTCACGTAACAATTCCTTGTATAAGCTAAAAACATTATTATGTATTTTGGTTATGAAAAGCACTAAATTTCAAAACCCAAATAATTAATTTCAACTTACTGCACGAAAGGTTGAACCTCTTGACAGTTCAATAAAATGTAACCATGGATAGCCTCAGTTTCTTCCTCTGTTAACATTCTTCTTATTAAGAGTCCATATGTTCATCTAGGATATGTGAAAATGGATAAGTTACCATCAGCATCACTAGTTCCTTCCCCATCGTCATTACGAGGAACTTTTCTTTCTCTTGTGTGAACATGCAACTCAAAATAACTATTAAGTGTTAATTGTCTACACATTAGGTGTTAATCATCTATACATCCAATATCTATCAACATTACTCATTTATGCAAAATTGTTAATTTCAAACAGTGATTCCATAGTTAGTATCCTTAATGTTTCCCAAAGTTTACAGAATATCTAAACTTTACACAACATTGCTTAAGTATTAATCGATCGAATTAATGACCTACAATTGATTTCAAAACTATGTGGCATTATTTACACTTGTGAATCAAGAAAATAAGTTCTCGCTGTGACTTTGAGGCTCGTGGAATTTTTCACTAATAAGCCTCAAGGGAGTTGCATCACGAGTTTCTAGTCTATATACCATCGTAGGGATTTATTATGTAAAGAATTTGTCTTGTCTATAAAATGTATCAATTCCTTGTGTTAATACTAAGTTTGCATTAATCACATCGAAGTTGAAGTATTAATCGATCAAATTAATGACCTCCAATTGATTTCAGAACTATAGTACATGGCATTGTTTATAGGTTTGAATCAAGAAAACAAGTTCTCGCTGTGACTCCTAGGCTCGTGGAATTTTTCACAGATAAGCCTAACGAGAGTTGCATCATAGGTTTCCAGCCTATATACCATCTTAGGGTTCTATTATATAAAGAATTTGTCTTGTCTATAAAACATATTAATTCCTTATATTAATACTAAGTTTGCATTAATCACATCGAAGTTGAAGTATTAATCGATCGAATTAATGACCTACAATTGATTTCAAAACTATAGTATTTGGCATTGTTTACAACTGTGAATCAAGAAAACAAATTCTGATTGTGACTCTTAAGCTCGTGGAAATTTTCACCAGTAAGTCTTACAGGAGCTGCATCATAGGTTTCCAGCCTATATACCGTCCTAGGGGTTTATTATGTAAAGAATTTGTCTTGTTTATAAAACGTATTAATTTCCTGTGTTAATACTAAGTTTGCTTTAATCATATTGAAGTTTAAGTATTAATCGATCGAATTAATGACCTACAATTGATTTCAAAACTATGGTACGTAGCATTGTTTTCACCTTTGAATTAAGAAAACAAGTTCTCACTGTGACTCCTAGGTTTGTGGAATTTTTCACCGATAAGTCTCACAGAAGCTGCATCATTGGATTTCCAGCCTATATACCATCCTAGGGGTTTATTATGCCTCAAATCATCCATAACATCTCAAACGCATTCCACATACAATAAATGCTTATGTAATCATACATCTACTCATCAATGATTCAAATATAACCCAAATTAAACGATTAGACTATTAAATAAGAACATAAAAACTAATCAATGACTGAAGTGATAGTTGGGTTTCTTCTTCTTTAAACATCTTGGAATGATATTTTATGTAAATTATAAACAATGCAAAAATTTAATCTTCGTGGATTATGACACAAGTATGGATTTACTCTAAGCTTGGCTACAAGAATGATTAGTCTCAAATTAATGAAATGGGTGACCTCATGTTCACCATTATGAAAGATCAATCCTTTTGGATCACCAAAGTAAATGTATATGCTTCACATGTATAGGTGTGAAAATGCAAAGATCTTGATACGTGTAGATTGGTACAAGGTAAGCCAACAAAATGGTTCAATTTTCGACATGCAATGTAAAGGGCCAAAAAACAATCAATTGGTGATATGTGGGAAAGATGGGAATAAGACAATATATGATTAAATTATACTTCTTAGCAAACCATATATGATTGCCAAATATGGCTACAAACACGACCCATGTTTTCAGACATATACACGATAATACAGGGTTATGCATTATCATAATTATTTCAAGCTCATGATCTATTTTACGTAACAATATAAAGGGAAATATTTATTTTAAGAGATATTTCATCAAACAACTCATAGGCAACCCGAATTATCTCTAACTAATAACAACATTAACTCAAATCAAACTAACCAATACTTGTCATTCAATTTGGTTTAACGCTATTTGCTTCCTAAATAGAGAATAATAAATAAACCTTTAAAATAATGGTTAAGAAAAAGGAAGAGACATTTCATCAAACACCTTATATACATCACAAATTCATCTCAACAATAGAACCAAAATCACATCTTGTCCCTTCTATCATTAACATTTAAACCTTAAAAATGTTTCCAATCACAGAATACACAAATAAACAAATGTTATGAAATACCCAAATTAAAATTTGTCAAATATCTCATACAAAAAAACACATGAAATAGGCTGAAAAATTACCTCCATCGATGCACAGAGAAACAACAGAAGAGGATAGATAATAGAAGAAAAGCGCAAAATAGAAGAAACACGCAAGAGAGAAGAAAAACACAGAAGAAGAAGAAGACGCAGGTGGGGGGGGGGAGGGACATTCAGGTGACTTAAAATGTAACTGAAAACGACATCGTAATGACGACGTCACCAAACGACGTCGTTTTCATTTACATTAAAATGTTAAAGCTGAAGTGGACGACGACGTCTACCTTGAAAATTTATCGACGAAATTACTGACGGAAGCATTTAAGTTGGTAAACTAAAAAATTCTTGCCTTTTTTACTAACAGGAATTTTATACTGTGGCTAAAGTCCGTCATAAATTTTACTGGGATGATTTCCCTCCATATTTACCGATGGATATTACTACCGCCACTAAATGAAATTTGTTTTGTCAATGTTACTGACGAAAGTTTAATTTCTGTCAGTAAGCCATTGACCTCATCGTATCCAATTTAAGGGGAGGTACCTAGAAAATTAAAAGTATATAGAGAAGCCAAGAGAGATATCTAATGTTTTATGTAAAATTTATATAAGGGACCTAAAGTTGAGTATATAACTATAAATGTAGAAAGGTATCTAAGGCTTGGAAATGAAATTTTAATAAGCAATCTAGAGAGCTATCTATGTACTTAGCTATAACCCTAGAGTGATATCTGAGTATCTAACACAAAATTAGGATTAGAGACCTAAAGGTGTTTTCATGTATCTAGTTATCAACATAGAGTTATCTCCAAATTTTTTTATTGATTGACGTTCACCTTAATCAACACTTTCGTCTCCAACTTCTTTGAGTCTTCTTTGTTTAATGATGTCTCTTCCAATGTTTTTGTACTCATTGGTTTCGACAAAAGAGATTCAACAGAAGGAAACTGGTTCATCAATTTTTATATAAAATCAAAGACCTTATCTAACTCTACCTTCTATGAATTTCTCTTTGCTCTGATAGGATATGGAATTGCAAGTCGATATTCCTTGACTCTCACCTTCAGCTTTCGATTGACTCTCAATAGTCACTTCCTTCTCTTCTCCTTGGAGCTTCTTATCAGTAGTCTGGGTGATTTCTATTATTCGTTTCTTAGGATTTGTTTTAGTTATGCTCAGTAAACTCCGCTTTGGTCTTTCTACCACTAAATTTGCAAGTTGGTCCATTTTAATTTCCATGTTTCTTATAGATGCGTCTGTTTACTAATGTTTTTCTTTGACTCTTGAATGAATTCCATAATTAACTCATCCATACTAGGCTTCTTTGGTTGTGATGTTTCTTGATGGAATCCAAGTAGAGGATTATTTCTTTATTTTCCTTCATTGCCTCATGAAAATTTGGGGTGGTTCCTCCATCCATGAATATAATTATTGCTATGGAATAATGTTGGGTTCTCAGAGTGTTCCCTAAATAATTTACGTGCTCAAACTAAAGTGATTGATATTTTTGTCCTTGATGATCTAATCTACACACTTCACAACACATCACCCTTTTTTATGGAGCCATAGTCAGTCCATCTATCTTCTTTCTTAGGGCCTCTACTTGTCTTATCAATTACACCACTATATCTACTTCATATACTCCCGTTGGCCAACTGGGTTGTGCTTTCGCTGAGCACCACTATTAGTTATTCATTGCCATATCTTCTATTAACTTTCGGGTGAATTTTGGTGTTTTATTGTTTAGCATCCCTCCACTCGTTGCATCAATTAGCTACCTTGTACTTTGACTTAGCCCATTATAAAAAGTTTGGATTTGCATCCATAATTGTAGTTTGTGATGAGGGCATGGTTTAAGCATCTCCTTGAATCTCTCCTATATGTCATACTATGACTCATCTTTAGCTTTAGACTACGAGGAGATGTCATTTCTTAATTTTGCAATCTTTGTAGGGGGAAGTACTTCAATAAAATTTTTCTTCCAATAGTGAGTGACAAATGTGGCTTGGAATTTAGATACTGCTTAGCCTTTCCTCTTAGGGAGAATGGAAATAGATGCAATCTCATGGCATCATCGTTTTCTTTATTAATTTTAAATGTATTACAGATCTTTAAAAAGTTAGAGATATGCCCGTTAGGGTCTTCGTCCTCGAGTCCATTGACCTAGACTGATTGTTTCACCATCTAAATGATGCCTGATAGTGGTAGATTGCATATTGTTTTAGTAGGTAGTTTAGTGTGTGTTTAGTTGTTAAATTGAATAATTAGCGCATGTTTATGTTAGGATTGTGTTGTTTAGTTAGAAATTTGTGTTTTGGGTATTTTATAGGTTAGAGTATGCCATTGAGCTTAGATTTTGTGTATTTGAGGTGCCTTGACGTGTCTGTTAGTATTTTAGATCAAGCATTAAAGAATGAAGGAGAATCAGAAGAAACCTGGAACCTGACCTGGGCCCATGATCATGGCCCATCTGCCATGATCGTGATAGAAGCTTGGTAGGTCTACCACGATCATGGCTTCCTCTGCCACAATAGTGATAGAGAGTAAAATCTTGGGCTCTGATTATGGCACTATAGGCCATAATTGTAGCCTGCACCATAGAAAATGCGGACAACCTTCTGGACTTAAATTTTTGAGGGACTTTTCGAAATTTTTGAACACGGAAAACCATAAAGTTTAGCTTAAATGGAAAACACTATAAGAAGAAAAAGAACAGAACTATAAAGGAGCTCCATTCTCTGCCACTTTTGGAAAACTCCAAGAAGAAGAAGAAGATAGATAGAGAGAGAGGGAAAAGCGAGGAAGAAGACCTATTCTACAGCTTCAACCTCCATCTTTCCAACTTTATTTCTTCTTTCCATATTTCATTTTCATTCATTTAAATGTATGAGCTTGAGATGTATTGCATGACAATGAATTTGTGATTGATTATGATGTTCTAACTTTTATTTAAGGATTTTGACTTGATTTAATGTTAATCTATTTATTTTTGTGTTAATCATATTGCGTGTTGTGAGTAACTGCTGTAACTTCATGCTTCAATAATAAATTGAGAGGTTGAAACAAATGCAAAATGATTCTGTTGAATTAATGAGAGTTAAGCAATCCAATAGACTACATAATTAATCAATTCGATTTTTATATAGAGAGAGATCTTGTGTGAGACCCGATTGTTTATTAGAAAGCTTAAAAAATAACTAGGGGTTAGGGCTATTTGTAATTAAGAGATTTCATATTTGGTACTAAACCTAATTAGAGATTATTATTTAGGACTTGCGAATATAACTCAAAAGAGAGTAATCCTTCCTTCAATAGTCTAAAATCGACACCTCATTAACACATAAATAACTATGTTAGCATTAATGATAGACAAAATCCCCTCTCATAATTTGGTAATTCTTCTTATGTAATTTTCCATTATTAAATTGGCAGTGCTTAATTTGATTTTTTGTGTTAATTTTACAATTCAATTTTCTATCAATCCATCTTCACGTGTTTCCTTTTTTATTCAGTTTTTATTTTCATTTTATTAATGTTTTAAACCTTAGATAACTTAGGATTAGATTAATTCACAACTCCTCGTGGGATCAATTCACGACCTGTGTGCTTGCAATATTTTGAAGGCTTATCAATTGTAAAACTTGCCCACCACTTAACAATTTTTTGGCGTCGTTCTCAGGGAGTAGTAGAATTAGTTTAGTTCTTGTAGTATAAGGCATTTTCACCACTCTTGTGTCCATACAATTGTGTGAACACAAGAGTTACTCAAAGTACAAGTCAGATTGTAGAAACCTTAGTACTTAACATCACTCAGTTAGAACGATCCATTCGACGGGCCAAATGCTAATAAAAAGAAATAGAGGAACTAATGGCGGAATAATTTTAGCAAGAGCTCAAACAAAGAGGACATCAAGGCGATAAGTCACGAACGCTTATGGACTTTATGAGACTGGGGTTTATCGGTGCCAATCAGGGAGTAACTCGACCACCAGTTCAAACTGTTTCTTTTGAGATTAAATAGCCCTATTGAACATGTTACAAACAAGTGTACAATTTTATGGATTGACTAATGAGGATATCAATGCATATATTATAAACGTCCTTGAAATATGTGATACCTTCTGATATCATAGGATGTTGAAAGACGTGTTTAGAATGAGGTTTTTCCTATTCACGCTGAGGGATAGAGCTAAAGCTTGATATCACTTACAAGCCCCTTAAATGTAAAAATGTGGGAGCAATTGGTACATGTATTCCTATACAAGTGTTTCCCCCTCACTAAGACGACTAAGATGATAAAAGAAATTATAGACTTCCAATAGAGTGATGGGGAATCACTTTAGAGATGTGGGAGAGAGATATAAGGAGTTACAAAGGAGGTGTCTACACCACAACTTACCAAAAGAATTCCTTTTGCAAACTATATACAATGAAGTCAATCCACCCACAAGAGGTACCATAGATGCAGCATCGAGCGGATCATTTATGCAAAAGATTGTTGACAAAGCAGAGGAGTTACTATAAGAAATGGCTAGTAATAGCTGTTTGTGGACAAATGAGCGAAGTAGACAACACATAACCTTCCAATAGCAGGAGGGAGCTACAACTATCGACCAAATAATAGAGATGCAAGCAAAGATTGGCAACATAACCTAATAACTAAACAATATGAAGGCTTCTTCCTCAGCTCCTGCTAAAGTTATTCAATAAAAATGCAAACTTTGTGGGCAAATAAAGCACGACACCATTTATTGTTTCCTAATGAAAGATTATAAACCAGAACAAGCGAGCTATATGGGAGTGCAATATGGTCTAGGAGAGGGGAACAACCCCTACTCAAATACCTATAACCCTAAGTGGAAGAATCACCTAAACTTTTCTTGGTCGAACAATGCAGGAGGTCAATTCCCACCTCAAGGACTACCGGGTTTCCAACAAGAGAAACCAAATCCAATGGACTCTAAGCTAGATAAAATTTTAGATAAACTTGTAAGTTTAGATGATGCTCAAAAAGATTTGGAAGGTATATTCGAGCAAGTAACAAAGAATGATGCCTTTTCTATTTATAATTTGGAGTTTAAATGAGCCAATTGGCAAGTTCCTTATCGGCACGAAATGCGGGGAATATCCCAAACACTTCTAGAACAAAATTAGGGGAACAACTAAAAGCTATCACACTTCAAAGTGGGAAGGAACTTGAACAACTCATAAAGACAAAAGTTACAAACCCTCCTTCTGTTGAGAAAGCCCAATAAAAGGAGAAATATGTGGACATAAACGAATACCCTCCTTATGTTGCTTCTTTGCCATATCCAACCAAAGTTCCATATCCTCAACGATTGTAAAAGAATAAACTGGATGCACAATTTGTGAAATTTGTGGAGAAATTAAAGACATTGCAGATCAATCTTTCATTCGTCAAGGATTTAGAACACATGCCCAAGTATGCTAAGTTTTTGAAGGAAATATTATCAAAAAAGTGTACTTGGGAAGATAACCAAACGGTAACTTTAACAGGTACCTGTAGTTCAATAGCAACCAACCAGATGCCATCTAAGTTGAAAGATCTAGGGAGCTTCTCAATACCCTATATAGTTGGTCAATTTGAATTCACAAAGTGCTTTGCAATTTAGGGGCAAGTCAATCTTATGCGCTTGTCAATCTTCTGAAAATTGGGGCTTGACGAGGTCAAGCCAACGTCAATGTTAATTCAGTTGGCTGATTAATCTATTATAAGACTGTTTAGAGTGGTAGAAGGGGTTTTAATGCAAGTGGATAAGTTCATTATTCCTGTAGACTTTGTGGTTCTGGATTTTGAGGAGTATAAGAACCATCCACTGATTCTTAGGTGACCTTTCATGAACACAAGAAAAACATTAATCGATGTTCATGAAGGAAAATTATCACTTCGGATTGGTGAAGATCAAGTAGAATTTAATATGAACAAGGTTTTAAAGAATCCGAAAGAAAGCATCACATGTATGAAAATTGACATTATGGATAAAAATATGCAAGAACCAATAGAGAGTTGTGTTACAGAGGTGAAATCAATAGAAGAGGAGACAGACAATGCAGCAAAAAAAAGAACAAGGATAAGTCTAAAGGACCTGATAAGCTAGAGGAGTCAGATGTTTAAACTCATCAAGACATATTAGTCTAAACTAAAGCAATTATACCACCCTATATAGAGAAACCACTTTAGAGCTTAAACCTTTGCCTTCACATCTCAGATATACTTTCTTATATGATGGTCAAACTTTACCCATCATCATTTCTAACCAACAGGATGAGAAGCAAGAGGGCAGGGTGGTAGTTATTGTTAGGAAGCATATGAAAGCCATTGGATGGAAAATACCTGATATTCGAGGTATAAGCCTAAATATTTGTACGCATCGAATAAACGTCGAAGAAATATGAAGGGTGGTACAGGAACATCAACATAGATTGAACCCCAACATGATAGAAGTGGTCAAGAAAGAAGTAGTAAAATTCTTAGATGCAGGGATAATCTATCCCATATCTGATAGTGAATGGGTCAGCCTAGTACAGTATGTACCAAAGAAAGGTGGAATGACTATAACGGAGAAAGAAAGTGGGTAATTAATTTCAACAAGAACAGTCACGGGATGGAGAGTATGTATAGACTATCGCAAACTCAACAAGGTGAGTAAAAAGGACCATTTCCCTCTCCCATTCATAGATCAATTGATAAAAAAAGTGGTTGCTCACTCATTTTACTACTTCTTGGATGGTTACTCGGGATATAATCAGATACTCATATACCCCGAGGATCAAGAAAGGACCATGTTCACATGCCCTTATGGTACCTTTGCATATAGACAGATGCTTTTCAGACTATGCAAAACCCCAGCTACATTTCAAAGATGTATGATGTCTGTTTGCGCCGATATCATTGAGGATATAATGGAAGTTTTTATGGATGATTTTTCAATTTTTGGAGACTCTTTCGAGATGTGTCTGACCAATTTAGATAGAGTACTCTAGAGATGTGAAGAATTACATTTAGGGTTGAATTGGGAGAAGTGCCATTTTATGGTGTAAGAGGGGATAGTGCTCGGGCATAAAATTTTGTAAGAAGGATTTGAACTAGACATAGCGAAAATGGAAGTTATAGAGAAACTCCCACCTTCAATTAACGTCAAGGGTGTGCGAGGATTCTTAGACCATGCTGGGTTCTACTGTCGTTTTATTAGACATTTCTCACAAATTGTAAGACCCTTAACAAATCTGTTAGTTAAGGGTGTGCCTTTTCCTTTTTGATGAAAATTATTTATCCGCATTTAATCAATTAAAGGAGGCACTAACTTTAGTCATAATCTTAATACCACCTGATTGGTCACTCCCATTTGAGGTCATGTGTGATGCAAGAAATCAAGCTGTAAGTTGCGTATTGGGTCAAAGGAAGGATAAAAGGTTACATGCGATATACTACACAAGCAAGACCCTTAAAGGACCTCAACTTAATTACACCACCACAGAAAAGGAATTACTTGTGGTGATGTATGCATGTGACAAGTTTTGGTCGTACCTATTGGGTCTAAAGTGATTGCATTAACCAACCACATTGCTTTAAAATATCTCTTTACTAATAAGGATGCAAAAGCGAGACTTATTCGTTGGGTGCTACTACTATAAGAATTTGATATGGAACATTTTAGAAGTTGAAGTCTTCGATGTATGGGTATTGACTTTATGGAGTCTTTTCCATCTTCCATGGGGTACACGTACATTCTAATAGGGATGGATTATGTATCTCGCTAGGCTGAAGCCAATGCATCTCCAACTAATGATGAGAAAGTATTCCAGAAGTTCATCAAAAGGTTATTTAACCGGTTTGCAGTGCCAAGAATTATAATAAGTGATGGAGGAACACACTTCTGTAATAGTTCCTTTGATGCCCTCCTAAAAATATATGAAGTCCACCATTGAGTTGGTACTCCTCATTACCCCTAAACGAGTGGACAAGTGGAAGTCGTGAATCGAGAGCTGAAACAAATTCTAGAAAAGACGTTGAATAGCTCTAGGAAGGATTGGGCATCAAGGTTAGATGATGCTTTATAGGCTTATAGGACTGCGTTTAAAACACCTATCGGAATGACTACCTTTAGGGCCTGTTTGGTTGGATGTTAATTAATGGAATGGAAGGGAACATAATGGAATGAAAAGGAACGGTTTATAATGGAATGGAATGTAATATAGTGAAAAGTTGTTTGGGAGGGATAGAAGGGTTCATAATGTAATGTAGTGAAATATTGTTTGGAAGATGAATGGAATGTATAATAAATGACTATTATACCCCTGATATTAAAATGGTTATTACAAGAGGTTTAACGCTATGATTTTAAAATAGAAATCATGTCCAATTAAAAAATCACGCACAACCATAACAAATAATTTTTTATATATTTTCTATTTTAAAATAATAAAAGTTTTATTGTTTTATTATTAATTATATACAATTTATTATTAACTATATAAAAATATTATTATTAATTTATAAAATTTTTATTAATGAAAATAGAAAATATATAAAAAATTATTCAGTAATTGTTTATATATATTCTATAGAAATAAATAATTTTTAAATATAAATCACATATATAGAATAAAATTTATTAAATAATTAATAATAATATTTTTATATAATTAATAATAAATTGTATATAATTAATAATAA
>JANIIA010000192.1:50745683-50766717 GCA_027478495.1 Erythroxylum alaternifolium
CGCCACCCTCGCGGGGCACAAATTCGGGTATCACTGTCGATATCGGGTTCGGGTTCAGCGGGAGTTGGGGTGTTACACATATCACATAATAATTTAATATAAAATTTAAACCAACAATAAATCAGTGTGAGACCATCTAGGTTACTTATAGTATGCTCCAGATAGCTATTGTCTCGAAGTCCCGACCATGTCTGGATGTGGTTGTTCTATTTTCTCTTCTATATCATGCAACATATACACATTTACACATATTACAAGTTTGCACAATCACATAAGTGCTCATTTATGCACATATGTATATGTGTTATGTACAATGCATGCTCAATGACAATCTCGGGTATATTTCATTAATACACATCTTATATTCATTTAACATCATTTTTCATTCATTCTTTAATACTTGATACAATTTACTTACTTTAATCACCTAATCCAACATAAACTAGGTTCATTCAAGATTTCATTCAAGCCTAAATACATCATAAGGAAGTACCTTAACATTAATTGGTTTAAACATTACTCAAAAGATAACTTTTTACTCCATATGTCTGCCCATGATTGTGGTGTTCCTCCCACGATCGTGACAGAAACTCATAGGACTAGCCATAATTGTGGGGGTTCTGCTACGATCGTGACAGAATCATATTTTTGTCAGGCCATGATCGTGGGGTGAGGCCCACGATCGTGCCCTGTAATTTCTTCCTGTATTCACAAAAATTCAACACATATACTAACAACAATTTCACTCCAAATTTTCCAGAATTAACATCAATTTATGCAACTTCATTACATGCTAATTCAACCACTAAAGTAGTTGCGTTAAAATCCACAAAATTCAACTCATTTGATTTATCATCTTTTACTTAATCTCATTCATTGATGAAATCCTATCTTACATGCATTTCTAACTTTCTCAATACTATATTCAAGACATCTCATGCAAAGTCAATTATGTATACTTTATTCCCCTTTTCTTCTCTCCTCATTTCTATCTTAATATCAAGCGTAAATAAATTTGTAAGTTAAGGTTCACCAATCATATATAAAACAGAACATATCATCATCATTTTCTAGTTTACTAAATCCTTACCCTTTCCCACTCCAAGAGCATTATTAAACACCTTTCTTAAACATAAGCTTTTCCTCTTTTATTATACCTTTAATTCTCAATCTAAATTCATCCACAATATAGTCTTTAGTCATAATTTTCATATTCTTAAAATAAGAACACAACACATATATTCATTCATCAATTCCCTACCGTTATTATCACACAAAAATAGAACATGATCACATCTCTCCATTTTTCAACTTTCAACACTCATTCAAACACTATTTCTATACTCATATTATCTTAAAAACATCTTTAATACAATTCAAATCCATTGTTAATCATAAACATAAAACTAGTCATAAATATATCCATTTATTCCTCAACATTTATTATTATTATCATACATCATTCACATTATAAATCTATCCCAACATCCCTATAAAACCTCATAAATTATTACTCATCATATGCTCAAAAATAAGACATCAATGTTCTCATTCTTCATCTGCGTTGCACATGTCTATTGATCACTATTCTCATAATCATTTAATATCAAAATAATTACCATATTTGTTTCACTTTCAACTACTTATGTAGATCAAAGTATAACTTACTTGATAAAACTCCAAGCTCTTTAAAATCAAGCGAACCCTAGCTTTCTATGTATCACGTGATCATCATCTTAAAGGTGGAGTAGGTTAGGTTTTCTTGTGGCAAGTTGATGAAGACAATAAAATGGAAGTAGCAAGTGAAGGGCGAGAACATGCACAAGGTTGTGAGGTGAGATAGATATAGTGAATGGAGAAGAAGAAGAATGAAGAAGATGAAGAAGATCACGAAGAGAAGAAGAAAGCAAGAGACAAAACAATTTAAATGGTATTTCATTTAGAAGAAATATCGTGGGCTAAGACATGGCATGGCAAGTGACACTTATCACTTGCCACATGTCCATTTTTTATGGGTCTTCACTTGGTTCTCTTTATTAACTAGTCTATTTATCTCTAATTTCTAGTCTAATTGTCTCCCAATTTTCTATGACATTTGTCATTAAATCCAAATATCACATACCAATTATTTATATTGTCATTCATCACTTATTTCTACTACCATAAATCAATTGTTTTGCCACTTGACATTTTTCCTATTTCAAAAATACTCAAAAGTTTAGAAAATTTTAAATTTCCACCAAAAATTCTAAATCAACATTTATACTCACCAAATCAATTGTCAAAATATATTATCCATAATTTATATCATAATCACATTAAAAATCAATTATACCCAAAAATGTCAAATGAATGCAAGTACAATCATTATAATGTGTGCACAAATTAATATTCACATGTGTGTGCATGCCATATTATGCATGAGCATGAAATGTACTTGCTAACTTCTCAATAATGCCTCTCATGTACAATATTCTAGGGTTCTAATCCTTAGCATAGGAAAATGGGATGTTACACACAGGTTTCACAAGTTAACAAGTTAGAACAACTTAAGTGATCATGTTTATAGTTAAATTTATTTCGTGAAGTTTAATGCCATTATCCCATTATTACATTGTGTGTGTTTTGTTTTTAATTATGTTTGGTATATTTGTTTTTCTTGTTTTGTCTTTGCTTGAGGACAAGCAAAAGTTTAAGTGTAGGAATGTTGATAGTGATAGACTGCATATTATTTTAGTGGCTAGTTTAGTATATGTTTTATTGTTAAATTGAATAATTAGTCCATGTTTAGGTTAGGATTTTGTTGTTTATTTATAAATTTGTGTTCTGAATGTTTTACGGGTTAGAGCATGCCATTGAGCTTAAATTTTATGTATTTGAGGTGCCCTGACATGTTAGTAACGTTTTAGATCAAATATTACAGAACAGAGGAGAACCGGAGGAAGCCCAAAACTTGACCCAAACCCACAATTATGGTCAATATGCTACGATCGTGATAGAAACTTGATGGGTCTACCATGATCGTGACAGAGAGTAAAATCCTAGGCCATAATCGTGCCACTATAGCCACAATCGTGGCCTGTACAACAGAAGACGCAGAAAGCCTTCTGTACTTAAGTTTTGGAGAAACTTTTAAGACTTTTTGGGCATGAGAAAACCCCAGGGTTTACCTTAAATGGAAAACACTATAATAAGAAAAATAAAAGAACCCTAAAGGAGCTCTATTCTCTGCCATTTTTAGAAAACTCTAAGAAGAAGAAGAAGATAGAGAGAGAGAGGGAAGTGCAAAGAAGAAGACCTGTTATGCAGCTTCTTATGATGTGCTAACTTATCTTTAGGGATTTTGACTTGATTTAATGTTAATCTAGTTATTTTTATGTTAATCTCAATAGGTGTTGTGATTAATTGCTATAACTTCATACTTCAGTTATACATCAAGAGGATGAATCGAATGCAAAATGATTGGGTTAGATTAGTGAGAGTTAAGCGATCCAATACTACGTAATTAATCAAATCAGTTTTTATATAGAGAGATCTTATGTGAGACCCAATTATTTATTAGAAAGCTTAAGAACTAACTAGGATTAGGGCTGTTTGTAATTGAGAGATTACATGCTCGGTATTAAACCTAGTTAAAGATTATTATTTAGGGTATGCGATTATAATTCAAGAGAAAGTAATCCTCCCTTTGATAGTCTAGAACCGACATCTCATTGACACATAAATGACTAGGTTAGCATTGATGATAGAAGAAATCCCCTCTCTTATAATTTACTAATCCTTCATGTGTAATTTTCCATTGTTAAGTTGGTGCTGCTTAATTTGATTTCATTTTTATTAATTTTTCCAATTCAATTTTCTATTAATCCATCTTCACATGTTTACTTTTCTATTCAATTTTTATTTTCATTTTATTAATTTTTTAAGCCTTAGATAACTTAGGATTAGATTAGTTCATAACTTCTCATGGGAATAACACGTCACGTATTACAATTCACAACTTGTGCACTTGCAGTATCTTGAGGGCTTATAAATTGTAAAACTTACCCACCATTAAAAAATGCTTGACTTGATCTCAAAGTTGTTTGCTAGAACAATTGGTCTCACTATGCTAGATTTCGCACTAGTTAGGTCTAACCTAGCACAGATGAACATCATAAATGGTTAGTCTGCCATGTTGTAAGATTCATTTGTATCCATGTGACCTTCTAAGTCTTCTATTCGACGATCTAGTTCAAATTCTCACATATTAGTCCTACCAAGATTCCTTTATATTGTTCTTTCTATTTCAAGATCTACATCTATTAAACCCTAAGATGTACTATGGGTCATATACTGACCAATAGTCTAATTCTAAAACTAAAGAAATAAACTAAAAAACTAACAAATAAAATAACATAAAGTAAAAACAAGAATAAAGCCAAATAAAAGAAAATAAAGTAATGAATAGATTAATAAAACTAAGGTTTTCCTAATATCAAAGTCCCCAACAATGACACCAAAAACTTGATTGACCTAAACTTAGTTAATCAATTATGAAATAACTGCAAATGCACAATGCAGCTGTAGCTAGTACCAATAAGTATAGGTCGATCCCACAATGAGGATGATTATTAGTAATTACTATTGTCCTATTATCTAGTCTACGAATTGGATTTTAAATGTTTAGATTTAAAAACTAAAACTTATACAATTAAAATAAACTAGGTAGCAATAAAGAACACAGAAGACAAAGAAAAGCACTTAGAAATAATCAATATTAGAAATTAGTGTCTAGGTTACAAATATCCCTAAAAATTGTTAAAAAGTTAACGTTTCATTATGCAATTGTTTTCTTGATTTATTGGACCATGGAAAGTCCTATGGTATGTTAATAACTCACTTGAGACTATTAACATCTAATCTTAGAATTATCAACCGATATTATTCAGGTTAAATGTAATAAGATTGCTTTACCACTTGTGAAATATGCTTTTAGGGTTGACCTTAATCTATAGGATTTATGTTATCCTATCTCTAGAGTTGTAATCAACTCCTTTCACCTATGGTGGATCTATTTATGCATAGGATTTCTTAATCTCTATATTTTAAAATCAAATTATGATCTAATATTCTGGATCTATGAGAACATAAATTAAATATGTAATTAAATCATAATATGTCAATAAAAAAATTGCATTAGATAAAAGAATCAAAACATATTATAGCATAAACATACGGCTCATCCTACCTAGACACTAAAGAAATTTAGTTAAATATGATTGGAGACCAGATCAAACAATAACAGAAAGAAAAAAGAATAAAAAATATTTCATGATTCTATATCTCCTATCGAATATTCTTGGAAGGTAGAGGTTTGATTTTGTATTCTGTTAGATCTTTCGATGATGTCTTCGTGTTTTCCACTTCTCTAGTTCATAATTACCCCCTTAAGTTGCTTCTCAAAGTCTCTGAATGTCTCTACATGTATGTTCCTTTATTTTTCCTTTGAACACGTCTTTTTATAGTAATTTTTAGGGTTTTGGGAGATACAATGTAGTTTTCTAGACCATGTATAACCCAGAATACCTAAAATTCATGATTTTGCATGGCCTGAGAGAAGTACACGGCCTTATGCATCATCGTGTATTCCTTCTTTGCTTCAAATCTTTGTTTTATATTGTGTTTCCATCAGAATTCTTCTCCTTTAAGTCCGTGAAGACAATTATAACCTATAAACACACTTGGAGCAAATTAAGTACTAAATATACAATAAAAGTATAAAATATCAAGCAAAAATACATCCAATCATCATCATCATCACCCAGTTTGAAATCCTGCAATGAAGCGAGGTCTGGGGAAGTCTGATAGTACGCAACCTTACCCCTACAAAAATACATCCAATATAGGGTATAAATATGATCAATTATACATTTACCAAAAATCAAAAGAGGAAGTATTCAGGTTCATTATTAAGGAAATAGAAATAGACACCATTACTTTATCCATAGCCAAAATCATCATATATATATTGAGGTACCAACTTCCTACTCATTTAATGGAATCCTTAGTTAAACTTATTGATGCATTTGAGGTGGAAAGAACATTATTCTCCTTGCATCCGAACAAAGTGCCAATATCAGATGGATATAATAGAAAATTTTTTCATAAAACTTGGGTTCACACAAAGAAAATAGTGATAGAAGCAATACAAGAGTTTTTCATAGAGGGAAGCTTTATAAGCTTAATAAGACTTACATAACACTCATTCTAATGCATAATCCCCTGGCTCAATTAAAGAATACAAACCGAGTCGTAACACCATTTATAAAGTAATTGCTAAAATCCTTGTAGGAAGATTAAAACTAGTTTTATGTAACATAATAGATCTATCCCAAGGAGCTTACATCCATGGTAGATCAATAGGGGATAATATATCGATAGTCTAATAACTCCTCAAGAATTACTCAGAAGAAATTGCCCTACAAACTGTTATTTGAAAATTGATCTTCAAAAGATTTATGATTCTTTGAATTGGAGATTATTTATTAACATATTAGAGGCACTGAACTTTCTTGGTCAATTTATATAGTGGATCACTCAATGCATTATCACATTATATTGTAGGATACTCATTAATGGAAGACTTCCCAAGTTGATTAAGGGAACTAAGGGACTTAGATAAGGAGACACCTTGTCACCCTATTTATTCACTTTATCCATTAAAGTATTGGTGAGGTTGATAAAGGAAATGACTAACATGGATTAACAATTCAAGTTTTACTCTAAATGAGATCGTATGAGAATCATAAGCCTATTCTTTACAAATGAATTAATCTTATTCTCAAAAGTTAACCCCAACTTTATTAGCCTATTGATTACTACACTTAATTTATTCCAATCCATGCCAAGTCTTTCCATCAAAAAGCAAAAGATCAAAGGAATCACCTCATTAAGTGCAATATAGAATGCTAGATGGCTTGCCCAAATCACAAGTATCAAACTTTCTAACCTCCTATTTCAACAAGAAGACCATCTTATATAAACCTTAAAACTTTATTAGTAAAGGTAAACGTAAGAATTACTAGTTGGAGCTCCCAATGTTTGCTAATAGTAGGAAGATTACAACTTAACAAATCCATTATAAACAACCTACATATATATTAGAGCTCTCATATTTGGTTACCCAAAAGAATCTCTAAGGAAATTAAGATAATAATGGAGAGATTTTTTAGAAAGTGAGTGTTGCTAAACCTAATTTTTCATAGACAATGACTCAAATTTTTGAATTAAAACAAAGATATAAGGATGAATTCATACATCAAGTAGGGGATGGTAAAACAACTCTTTTTTAGTACAACTATTAGACCAGCCTAGGATCACTAAATGAAGTTGGTATCTTAAAGGTATGATACCAGATAATACATAAGTACAATATGTTATAACCTTACATAAAGATGAATTAGCTAGACTAAGTTGTACTTATCACACACTAGTTCAACTAATTTCAGATAAGGAAGACCAATTTAAATGGAGAAGTACCAAAGATGGGCTCACTAACTTATCATACAGGAATTATTGAGTGGAACCTCCATAAATGTCCTATAATATAGCCTATTATAGTGTAAATAGGTAAATCCAAAGGCATCCATTCTAATGTGGTTGATAGTAAAAAACAAACTAAGCACGCTTATCCGTCTAAAAAAGTTCCAAAGAGTATCGAAAATATCTGTACTATATAAGAGGGAAGAAAAAAATGAAACATTTATTTTTCTGATGCAATTATTTAGCTTATGTATGGTCCTCAATTTAAAATCTATGTCACCCTAGGCCTTCCTATCATATATTAAAAGAGATAATACAATGGTATCATAAGGAACTGAAGGAAAAGTCAGAGGAATGGATCATAAACAAAATAGCCCTCTCTAGTACTATGCATAAAATCTAGCTTGAAAGGAAGAGAGTAATTCTCACCAAGAATGATTTGAATGAGCTAACTTTAGCTACTAACACAATTAATAGGATTAGGGAGCAGATAGTCATTCATAATTTACATACACAATACAACTAAAGTACTACAAATAAATGGAGGCTCCTAATATATCATTAAGCTCATTGAAATAGGTAAAAAAAACTAGTTGCATATAAAAGTAAGCAAAAGATGACTAACAGGAGGTTGTGGCTTATTGGGGAAGAATATGCATCACATGGTGCAGCTTGTAATGAAACAAGAGTCTAAGAATCACAAACTCATCATATAAGTTTGAGACCTAATCATAAACTGGAAGTAAAAGAAAACAAGGTTAAAGCTGGAATAAGAAGTAGAGGACATAGATAATTTAGGTAGGGCCACCTCAAGGTAACACATGGACTTTATGCAGGAGGAATCAATAATGTTTTAAATTTATGTTGTTACATTAATATTGTTTTAAGTGATACATCAATGTGATGCATTTTATGATAGCAATTTGTTTACATGTAGCAATTTATTTGCATGATTTGTTATTATATTCTTTCAATATTTACCTTTTAAAAAATAATATGCCTAGGAATTTTAGGTTAATTCGTAATTTATGAGATATTTTGAATTTTGTATCATCTAGATGTATATACTTATAATTGGCATTGCTCAAGCAACCATGAATTGTAATGATATATGAATAAGCTTCATAAGCATTTATTAATCCATTGCCATCCATATCAATTAAAATTAATAAATAAATAGCAAAGTCACTTAGAAAAAAAATTCAAATTTTAATACAAGTACAGTTTAAGAGATCTTTCAAATGTATGAATGGTCGTTATCAATATATATATTTATTATGGAGCTAGCAAGGAGAATGATTGATGCTTTCTATACTTATAAAAAATTATCAATGTTAAAAACCACAACTGTACGATGTAGCTGTAGCTGGCATAGACAAGTATGTGTCCATTCCATAAGGACTATAAGTACAAGTAATTACCCTTTTCGTATTATCTAGATGTTGATTCAAATTATGGATTTAGTTAGAAATCAAACAAAACAACTAAACTAAGATTAAAACAATAATGAACTTAGACTGAGGAAAATATTTGGAAAATTCTATATTAAATAAATAGTAACTAGGTGATGAATCCCCTTAATAATCCATAAATATTAACCCTTTATCATGCAATTATATTATTGATTATTGGACTGTGAAAATTCATATCTTATATTAATATCTTACCCAAGACTACTAAAACTAATCCATAAATTGGTTGATATAAATCTTTCTAGCTAAAACCTCTAGGATTGCATTATCGATTTATGAACTCCGCTCTTAGGTTTGACCCTAATATAGAGGATTTATGTTAATCTATCTCTAGGTTTTCATATAACTCCTTCCAATTATGATAGATCTATTCATATAAGAGTCTTTCTCAGTCTCAATCATAGAAAATCAAATCATAAACTAATATTTCATAAATATTAGAATAAGAATAAAATGTATAATTGAATCTTAATAAACCAATCAATAAAATTGCATTAAATAAAATATCAAATCATATTGTTACCACAACCTAGGGTTTATCACATATGGGCACTAAGAAAAATTAGTTCCTACTTATAGAAAACAAAACCAAGGGTAAATATGTAGAAAAACTAATAGAAAACAAAGAAATAGAGCAATAAACCTATCAGGTGTAGGATATTTTGAAGGATGCAGGCTAAACAATTCTCTCTTGCTGTCCTGTTAGTGATTAGAGACATCACATGCTCCTTTATACCTTGCTCAATAGTGCAGTCAAATAGGCTTAAAGCATTTGTGCTTGGCTCAGTAATATCGTCAAGTAGTTTCTAGCAAGCTCCTATAAGCTATTTTGATTAGCATATTCATTCCCATTGTTATCTTGAAGCACATATATTTTGTTGACATTCCTCTTAGCAAGTAAGGATGAGTGAAAAAATTTCGTATTAGAGTCCCTTTCTTTCAACCAATTTAGTCTAGCTTTCTGTTTGAGAATTGAGTTATGAAGGCTGAGAGCAACCTGATACTTTTGTAGTCTTCTCATCTCTACCGATTCGAATTCTATATTTTAAGGAAAGTTATAAAATTCCTTTTGTTATTGGATCAACTTCTCCTTAAGTGTCGTTAGGTTCTAATTTATCCTATGTATGAAGCTTTTAAGAGTACCCTTTACCATTCTTAATTTTTGCATCATTTGATAGGACTTGAAATCCTCAACTTCAAAATTCCAACATCTGCAAACTATTTCTAAAACCTAGCCATATGAGCAATTCCATTGAATAACCGAATAGGAGCTCCCACAATTCTTCTTTCAGCAATTCTTTGCGTCAGCATATAAGAATGATCTAACATTAAATTCTTACCAAAATGCATAAAGGAGTTAGGAAATTAATTCAGCCAAACTCATTTAACTAATGAACGATCTAACTTTTTCCTTATGAGTAGACTACCTTGTTGATTATTGATCCAGGTGAGTAACTTACCAGTTGAATTGAGTCTACCAAGTTCGTCTTTAATAAAAAACTGGTCAATTCCCTTTTCAGTCCTAAATTGAAGCTTGTTCCTCACTCTACTTCAGATGAATTTAATGAGCAGTTAAAATCCCCTACAACAAGCTAAGGATGATGAATTCTATGCTATATATTATTATGAAGGTCCATCCATAGCTTGCTTCTTTGAAAACCAATGTTAGAAGCATAAACCAAGGATAAGTAAAAACACAAGATTCATACCTCGAATCTGGCATTATAGATGTATATATTGATTAGTTTGTTCCACCACTCACACTCCTATCATTTTTGTATTATAGAGACGTATAATTCCAGCATTGTAGTGTGCAGTGAGATTGGAAATTATCTCCCACTCCATACCCAGAAATTTAGAACCAAAAAGGCAAAGAGGATCCTTTGTTTTTGTTTTGAGAAGACCTATTATGCAAGGTTTTTTCTACTTCAACAGTTCTTTCACAAGTGTCTTTTTCAGAGGATTATTAAGCCCTCTAGTATTCGAAATTAGGACTGCCATTAATTACCAAAGATTCTATTTTTTTTCCTTCTAGATTAGGAAAATAAATGCTACAAAAGTCAAGTTAAACAATATTTGATCTCCTTTGTTATGTAGTTGAATTTTGGAACTCCAAATGATTGTGTCTAACTAGTCCAAGTAGTTACTATATAAGTATGATCTCTTAATATAAGTATGATTATTTAACATGTCTTAGGAAATGTCTTTTAAAAGAAGAAACGAAAATATGTAAAAAGCTACTGTTATATAAAGGATAGATTTGAAATATTATAAGAAAAAATTAAAAAGGGGGAAAAGATCAATACTGTGCAGCCTGTTTTCAGGACCAGCAGGTCATATGCTCTGTAATTATTAGGCCTAAAAGACAATGGTCTGGGCTTTCTGATGGTAAAGAAGAAATAAACAAGAACCAAGGAGGCTTTTTAAAAGCCTCGTGCCTGTATATAGTCCATGGGTGTTCACTTTTGAAGATTAGTTTTCTTAAGCATGGTCTCGGCTTGAAAAACTTTGATCATATGAGGCTTTTCTGTCACATGTAACTAGAGCCATGAAAGCCTTTAAGCTTCTCAGGTCTGTGGTTGATTTTGGTGGCACTACTAATTCGAGTACTTGGACATGTAGCTTTCTTTTAGGCAATCGAGGTCATGTTGGAAAGACAGATCAAAAGTAATTCCTCGAAGAGTACTGAGGCATGTAATGTAATTTCCTCAGATCCAGAACCAACTTAGAACAAGTGTTCTGTAATGGATTAACTAAAGCTCCTCCAGTCACTTTCCGTGATGCCTATACGTGACTTCTTAGCTACTTCAAGTTCATTCCGGCAACTATACAGAAAACTACCTTGATGGCACATCCAATAATTTGTTGTCTTTCCTCCTAACTCTGGCTCATCTATTTTTCCTTTTGATTATCAGCAGGGGACTCAAACCCAAATCAATGTTAGAGAGTTAAAAAAGATTTGTTGATGTAATCATTTTGCTTACCTATGTATACATGCATCATTGTACTAATTAACTTAATTTGGTAATTCCTGCTGCTTTTAATTGTGGAGAGATATGTCCAAACAGAAAAGTCATTCTATTGAAGGAATAGAGACCCTATAGGACAATCTAATATAAGTGGGAAATAAGGGTGCATAATATGTTCCTACGAACAAAACAGAAAAGCCCTGTAGTGACATACCATATTACATTTAGGATTTGAAGCAAAGGGGCTGACGAGAAGTACGAGTACCCCATTGAAGCAAAAGAGCTTAAGGTAGATACATTACATCAAAGATTAATAACTTAACCAACCATGCTTTTAAAGGCAAACTCCCAACATCAATCCTCCTTATAGTCACAACTCACAACCTAAAGATCCCAATTGGTAGGTCCCCTTCTTCCAACGTGCCTCCCCATTGCTCCTCCTTAAAGCTAACTGCAATAATTTCCCCTTTTCAATGTCCTGCTAGCGGGGATTCTTTTTCTAAGAAATGATTTGTATATTATTTTAATAGTTTTAGTTTGCGATCCATCCAAGCAAAAGTCACCCTCTCATATAATATTCACATCAAATATGGTGGATGATTTGCATCAACCAACAGAAGCCCTTCGCTTTCACTCTCTGCAACCCCCTCTGTGTTTGTTACTCATCTACGTATATAGGAACGTTTACAATGCCATAACAAACCTCACAAAAAAGTTGCTAGGGGAATTTTTTTTTTTTGTTAGTTGGCAAAGTAGAAGTGAGAAATGAAAAAGTAGAATAAAGGCTAATGGTAATTTTGAATACTGTTTCAACTTGGAATTAATTGGGTCATATGATGTAACAAAAGTAGATGGAGAACTTCTTGATGATAAGCCTCTGGCTCTGAGGTACAGTTTTTACAGAGAGAAAAATTGACGCATGAAAAGACCCAATTCTGTACTCTGTCCACAGAATGGAAGTATTCATCAAGGATTTGTTTTGAAGATCCACCACAACCAATTGCATTTGATGACGTTAAACATGCTATAAAGAGACGTTACGTGCACCATTTCACGCAATTTCTTGTTAAGAAAGCGAAGATAAGATTGATTGTGATCAAGTGATATTATCGTATACCATCACTCTGTATGTTAAATCTCCTTCTTGTCTAGAGCATTTTCTTTCCAATTATTTTTGCTGGAAGCAGTCATCATCTTACGTCTTTACATTCTGAGGAAGCATCAGCATACAGAAGCAGTGAAAATGATCTGAAACGACGCTAATGTAGAATAGTTGACATAAATGAATAAAATAAAAGTCAGCATTAAGAATAACCAAAATTAAGTGATCTCGTTTTCACGAGGTCTCCACTTGTCCCTTTTAACTAATTGAGAGCCGTGTGTCCCGCATAGGGCCTTGAATAATTAGGAATTTGCAGGTGTGAACACTTATATGGGCATGCTTAATTAGCTCCTCTTCCGTTATTTATTTTTTGCCAAGTGAAACATGAACAAAATTGCATGAGATGCAATAATAGTAATAATAATATTTTTAAATAGTAATACTATTACGATTGCAGTCTAAATTATTACTGTAATTGTAATTGGATATTTCATAACTACATCTGCATTTTTTGTAATTATCTTAATCCATAATTTAAAATCTTAGTAATAATAATAATATTTAGCATATAATAGTTTAACAAATGCATTGTCATTTGGTTGACAATGCATTACAAAATAATCAAAGGCAGTTATTGGAGATCTATAATCCCCTATATCACATCTAAAAACCAAGTTCTACCACTCAGAACAATAATTTATCCACGACAGAAATACTAACTTCCAATATTTACAACATCACAGAGCAAGAAATTTCATGCCTTCTATCATCATATCACTACATGAGCTATAGTAACTTGCTAGCGATTAGTATCCATAACAACATCCTATCTTAGGAATATATCATAACTAGCTTTCTCTCCCAAGCTTCCCAACATTATTTATTCCTTAATTTAGATTACATTATTGAATGTGAACTGAGCATAGCTAGTAAGGGTTCTTCTATGTTTCCAAATATTCTTTTCTTTCCATTTTAAGTAAACCAAGCAACAAAGGGCAAATCTAAAGATCTGTGAGTCACATTTGGACTTGAATTTGGAGTTACTTGCCTGTATGATTAGATTGTTAAAATTAAAGAATAGATGATAGGTGTTTTTATCTTCCAAATTGCATAGAAAGCATTTTATGTCACTGCGACCCTTGATCTTATCATTTGTTTTAAGCCTCTTCAAAGTTGCAAGCCACATTATTAATGAGGCTTTTTTTTGAATATTTGACTTCATCCATATTATTTTGGTCCAAGGAACTGGTAATTTGTATTTCTTGATCATGTTCAACCATAATTTATTCATAAAGATCCCAGAGTTATGCCTAAGTCATCTAACTATGTAAGGTTGAGCTGAGTTTGGAGAGTTGTTTGGTAAGTTACGCCTTATAGTTGCAAAATCTCTTTGTAAGCAACTCCATTGATCTCATTAGATGATCTCCCTTACTTTAGCCTTATTTAAAAGAACATGTCTAATTAAAATTCCTTCAAATCTTACTATTGTGGGTCCTAATTCATACTAACTATCATGTCAAAAGTAGGTTTCTTTCCCCATTTTATATAATAGCTTCAAATTTTATTACCATAAAGTTCCCTAGCTTAAGCATTTAATTCAAAGACAATTTATTATGCTTCTCCTTTTGGTTCCAAAAACCAGTTCAAATTAAGTTATGTCTACTTCACCCATATAGATTTTTTTTCTAAATGTAAACAATATCCATATAGATTCATTATTTGTGAACAACTTCCAAATCATCTTGTTGGTGAGCATATTATTCATAGTGCTAATTCTATAGATTCATTATTGGTGAACAACTTCCAAATCATCTTGTTGATGAGCATATTATTCATAGTGATAATTCTACTTAGGCACAAACTACCTTCATTTTTAGGAACACAAATATTTGACCATTTTACTTTTGAGACTTTACTTATAGTTGCATTTCTATAGAAAAGGAAAAATTTTATGCTCTTTTCTATAACTTTGTTAATATTCTTTGGAAGCATGATGTGTGAACTCCAATAAACATACAATCTATTAAGGATAAATGAAACCACTTTCAATCTTCGAACATAAGAAAGTAACTTATATTTTCATTTTTGAATCTTTCTATGAATGGGATCAAGGAGTGAAAAACAATATGAATAAGTTGGCTTCAAAGTTGTAATAGAAATGCCTAAGCACCTAAAAGGATTTTATTGCACTTAACATCTTATCAACCTTCACAAACAATCAGCTAAGTGAGTTGCATCCTTAGAGATTTAAAGCTTGCTCTTCGAATAATTGATTTTCATTCTAGATAGTTTAGAGGAAACTTGAAGGGAATTTCGTTAGAAAATTTATTAAACCATTATAAGCCTTGCTAAGTAAGAGAAATTCATTAATAAAAACTAGACTAAGGACTCGTTTGGATACCCACCAATCAGCTATTTTTTTAGCTGATTGGTGGTTGTTAACTGTTTGACTTTTCAAACAACTAACAACAACGTTTGGAGAGCAACTTTTTAAAGAGCTTATTGAAGCTAATAAGCTGAAAACGAAAACGCTGCAATATAGGAGTGTTTTCGTGCATCAGCTAAAACGAAATGTAGTAAAATCCAACTATACCCTTTTTTATATGCAACCACCACCAGCAGTTAAAGAAGAAAAAAAGAGCATCAAACACTTCAATCCTTGCTTAAATAAGGACATTCTTTCTACTTTTCTTCTTCCACTTATTTGTAATGCCAACTAGCCTTCAATTCTTCCATTTGCGTAATTGCGTAATATTTTTATGTTTAAATTGTATTCTTGATTAACTTGCAATTAAGTACTACACGTGTCATATTTTTGTTAGTTTTAATATACAACAATTTCTAATAAATAAGACAACTTAGTTGAGGTTCCTAGATACTACGTTTTAGGAACATTATTTGTTCTTATAACTGTTTTATGTAGTCATAGGTTAGAAATAAAATGTTGACCTTAAACAAAAATGAAAATAGAAAGACTCGCATAAATTTCTTATAGATGATAAAACAGTACAGGTGAACATAACTTCTCTAAAATCTAAATTTTTATAAGAGTATTTAATGAAATACTAAGATATATAATATTTATACCCTTATAATTTGTTTAAGTCATGTCCTCATAAGTCATTTTACACATAAACAACTAACACTAAAAAGCTAATTTTACCTAATATTTCTAACAAATAGTTAATACAATTCGCTGATCAAATCAGCTGATATAAATAACTATCAACAGCTAATAACTGATGCAATTAGTCGATTGTCAAAGAAGGCCAAAATCATCTAAGGATCTGTTCATTATAGTCATGAAACTCATGTCAAGTCCACTTGGAATCAGAATAAAGCGAGTGGAAAATTCAATAGAAATATTTGAGAGAAAAACGAAAAAAACGTTGGAAAATTTAATAGATTGGAATTAAAAGTCTCCTTGCATATCTCGAATCAGCTGACCGGCGAATGAGGTTGCGTCTCAGTTACCACCGTGCAACAACTTAATTGGATAAGGTTGAACAGATAAACGACCATGAGACCATTACCATTATAAGACCTTGTTAGACAAGGTCTAATGAACTATGTAATGACGTGTTTTTCGTGTCGTCAGTCACCTTCTTCTAGCACGGTGACCTCATAGTCCCAGGTAATTAAACTTGACTCTAATCAGAAAATTTCTATGTAATTGGGATGAATTGAACAATATAGTAAAAGATTACAATACTGATTTCGGTAGATTTCTTTGGTCGATTAGATTACAATACTGATTTCGGTAGATTTCTTTGGTCGAGTCTTTCTTTATTTTTCAATCTTTTGCGATCTACTCTTCATCAACCTTCATCAGTAAGCTTTCAGCGTAAAGTTCTGCATACATTCTCTTTACTTTTTTCTAAATCATTCTTTTTATCTCTCAATGGGCTCAAATAGGTAGTAGTTTTTGAAAATCAACTAAAACATCTACAACCACTATAACTTTAGGAAGACCCTTTACGTTTTACTTTTGAATCTTCATTAATTGTGCCCAACCCTGAAAGTGCTTATAAAGTTAAAAAATCTTGCTCCTCTAATATATTGTACACATTTGACATAAAAAATGTGAATTTTTTCACATACTCTCACACTAACGCGTCAGTCTCTGTGCTAATTCGAATATCAAGTATTTACTATGACTTATTAATAATTACACTATTCACAATTTGAAATTAATGATCTAACAGTAAAATTCTACATTCCAAAAAGAAATAATTGAAATGACCTAACTTGTTTCCAATAAAATTTCTTTCTGGCAAGAATACTTATTATTTTAAACTTCATCGTGGAATATTACTTTTAGGTCATATCATATTCTAAGAGATGCGTACATAGACTTTGTATTCGAGTTTTCTAAGTAAAAGATAAATATAAAAATTAATAAAACCCCCTTTCACGATTCCTTCAGAAACTTCAACGAATTGAAACGATTATTCTTTTTATGAAGACAGATAGAAGCGTTTTGAACCTTTTTTCAGAATTTTGCATAATATAAACTTCCAAGGAAATTACAGTGAATATATTATAGTCGTGTCGTGCTTCAATACTTCAATAACAAAAAATGATTCAATAAAGCCTATGAATTGCTTGTTGAGACTAAATACCGGGAGTAATTGTACTGACTTAATTTTTTATATAAACTGAATTATACTTACATATTAATAAATAATCATATAAGGAGATGTTGATAATAGTCATGAAACTTCTTTTCTCCTTTTTTTTAATAATTCTTTTCGAAAGTTTCAATTGGAATCAAGTGGAACATTCCATATAAATATTCACGGAAAGAAAAACAAGAAAGACTGAAGAAAATTTTGACAGGTTAAAATTAAAAGTCACTTAAAATACTTATGTTTTCGGAGGCGTGAGCTCCGCTTAACTCGTACTGCCTCCGACTCAATTCTGACCTGAGCTCAGATTCCATCAAGCCTAAAACAGCTTAATTAGATCGGCTTGGATTCGGCCAAAGTTATTATTTTCAAAGTCAAAATGACAACGTGATTGTCCATATTCATAGAGGTGCAAAAAACAAATAAATTACATAGATGTGATTTATCCAACTGATGTCATTTACACTAAGCTTTTTCATCTCCTTGACAAGCTTAGCGTATGAATATGGAGAAGCTTACTGTATCAAAATTTTCTTCCACTACATCCATCTGCGTAATGTATTATTTGAATCTCTATTATCAAGACTAAAAGACAAAGCAACTGATGTGATGTGTTACATTGTTAGATGATTTAGTGGTCCATCTCATTTATGAGTTTGAGTCTCATGAAAAGAGTCAAATAATAGTTATTGGTATTAAGAAGTTGCTCTCCAACGAGTCCAAAATCTTTTCCTTTTCTCCTTTTAAATAAACAGATATGTTGGTTTAGGATTTTTTATGATTTTAGAACAACTATTAAAGAGTAGTTTCTGAACTATTGAAGAATCGAATTACAAAAGTAAACAAAGAAAGGGAATAAATTTTTGTCAAGAACTTCAAACATCTTATATTTAAGTTTACTTTACGGTGTTATTTATCAATCTATAAATATCTTATATTTGGTATCAGAACAAAGTTACGACACTTCAATTTACATTAGAGTTAACCCTAAGATTTATGTTTCCGCTATTCGTGTTTGTCGACTTTTGTGACTGTCGATTCGGCTTGCATTAATCAATTGAAATTATCGTTAAAATCCCTTTAATAATAGAAGTAAGAGATTTCGACGACTACAGGGTTACCGTCTCACGCATGTGTGTGGTTTTTTTCTTTTTTGGTTCAAGATGGGATTTTCAAACAAAAACCACCGAAGGCAGAAAGGCTTGTTTCCTAATTTCGTGGGGCGATAATGTCAGATTTCTGGGGTTATCATTGGATAGCTTCAGGTTTATAGTTATAAGGAATAAATTGTTTAGATTTCAATCAATCTTCAAAAGGTTTTATGTTTGTAGTTGTAAAGCATATGGGTAAGGTGTTTCCCGTTTGAAGAAAACAAATGTTGACAACAGGTCAATAAAGAATTTTTGTGGGACCCACAGTAAAGGCTTTGAATTTGTGTTTACATGAATCGTTTACTGCTATCATGTCAAAGAAAAGTCCTCGGGGCCCTACCATTAAAGATTTTAGGTTTGAGTTTTCCAATTACCTTATATTTCGTGCGCCTACTACTAAAAGTGATGCCGTAATTGCTTACGAAACAAGGAAGTCGAAGTGCAGAACGAACAGAGGCATAAAAGCCAATGTCGACAGCTCCAGAATCTCAACGCTCAGACACTTCCCGGGATGATCTCAATTCCTCTGACACTACAGGCCACATGGCTAAGAAAGTCCACATATAAGAGCGGGAGTAAGACCCGCCCCCTTATCCTCCTACTCTGAATGCTCTCTCCCATAGTTATAGTGCTGCAGTTACTGGTCATCAAGCATCTCAAGTTATCGTAATTTCAGAATGGCTAGAAGAGTAACATGTGGAAATTGAAGAGAGTGACATCACGATGGTTCAAGGCGAGCTTGGGCTGGGAATTGAACTTTCCAATTCTCTGAAGGGCAGATTAAACAAATGCTGGCAGAACACGTCGGTGGTCAAATTGCTGGGTCGCCACATCGGATTCAATATGCTCAAGTTCCGACTTCATGCTATGTGGCACCTGACAGGTTCGATGAAAATTATAGACTTGGATAATGATTTTTTTCTAATTAATTTTGTGCAGGAAGAGGACTACCTCCATGCTCTCACGAATGGGCCGTGGGTGATCCTGGGGCATGCCCTCTCTGTCCAGCCCTGGCATCCAAGTTTCCGATCATCCTCTGGCGAAGCTTCCCACGTGGTTACCTGAGTCAGATTCCCAAAGCTATCTGTTGTCCACTATCATCTGTCGATCTTACGTGCACTAGGCAACTTAATTTGTCGCACAATTCACATAGACATAACCACCCAAAAAATACAAAAAGGACGTTATGCTAGGATAGCGGTCGAAATCAACCTTACCTCACCTCTTTGTTCTTTGGTGGAACTGGACGGAAAGCGCATTAAGGTTGCTTACGAAGGCCTCCCTTCGATTTGCCTTGCATGCGGGTGCACTGGCCACGAGACCGCGATCTGCTCTCACTGCCCTTCTGTCTCTTCGGCACGAGGCGACCCCTCAACAATTCCTCCAACGGCTTTGCGCACACCCCCCATCGCAACTCCAATTCTAAACACCGAATATGGCCCCTAGATTTAAGTCCAGCGACGTAGTCGTCGCCCTTCCAACGCTATAATGACAGGATGCGACAGACGTTACCCACCCACCACAGAGCGACCTCGAGGTTCGAGATACCAGGCGCTAGCAGAGTCGAAGGCTCCCATTCGCAACCCACATCCATCCCCAGCGCTTCGGAACATTCCAGATGCGCTGCCTTCTCCATCTAACACGGACTCGCAGCGGCCTCCAGCACTTAAGGCGCCAACTTTGGGCCTCGCCCCTTTTGAGAATGGGCCAGCGCTTACGCGTGGGCCGCCCATGTCTAAGGCTAGGCCTTCATCTGGCCAAGCTCGACCCCCCAAGCACAACTCCAGCTAGATAATTCAGTCTAATGTCCTTCTAGATTGGGACAACAGCCCACAGGATCCACCACCTCCAACATTAATCATGTGGTCATTTCTTTACCTTCACTCCATGATTTAATTATCCATGACAGCTCTTTCTCCACTCATATAAACGAAGATAGGGACACTGGTGTAACATCCCGATACCCATGTTAAAGCTAGAGTAGTAATTTATGAGAAAGTATTGTGAAATTAGAAAAATGCACGTCATGCATAAGTTAATTATGACATACACATTTATTTTGCATATTCATATGATTGTACATGCATTCATTGGCATTTCTGGATAAATTGGTTTATACATGGAAATGATGGATTTAATTAGAGTGTATTAAATGTGATTTGGCAATTTTTGTACATTTTGGATATTT
>JANIIA010000192.1:50766817-50782026 GCA_027478495.1 Erythroxylum alaternifolium
GAACATGACTTCTCTAAAATCTAAATTTTTATAAGAATATTTAACGAAATACTAAGATATATAATATTTATACCCTTATAATTTTTTTAAATCATGTCCTCATAAGTCATTTTACACATAAACAGCTAACACTAAACAACTAATTTTACCAAATATCTCTAACAAACAACTAATACAATCCATTGATCAAATCAGCTGATATAATCAGCTATTAACTAACAGCTGATAGAATTAGCTAACAGCTGATGCGATTGCCAAACAAGGCCTAAAAAGCTTAGTTTCTTCATTCTTCTTATAAAATTAAAAAACTCTGTTATAATTAATCATATAGGTAATAATGATGATCAGAATCTTTGCCTAATACTCCTCGCTCCATTAAATGTGCAAGATGGTTCCTCATTTATAAAGATCCTAAAAGATGTGGTAATTAAGTAGTGTGATCCACTCAATACAAAAAAACCTAGAAAGTTAAATGCCTTTAAATTGTTAAGTATAAATTCCCATTACAAAAAGTCAAACACCTTATGAAAATCAATATTCAATGCACAACCATATATGGGTTTCTTAGTATGATAGATTTGTATCATATCCTAAATAATGAGTAAGTTATCTACAATACTTCTACCTTTGATAAAAGCACTTTAACTGGGATAAATCAGATCTCTCAAGGATTTCTACAATTTAAAAACAATCATTTTTAAATGATTTTATCTATAACACTACTATAGGATACTAGCCTCAAATTATACAGAGAAGAAGGGTTAGTAGTATTGGAATAAGACTTGTTAATCTCCTTAAACATTCCTCTATTAGAAAAAAAATTCAAAATAGCTTTAGTCACCATGTCGCCAGTTAATTTCCATCTCTTTTAAAAGAAAAACACAGTAAAACCATCAAGCCCTAATTCTTTCATGGGATTTTTACTAAAGATGCCCTTTCTACATTGACTATACTAAAAGGCTCAACAAACAAATCAACTAGCTCTTGGCTCAGTGATTTCCTAATATAACCCCTTAGTTCTTAACTAGAAGAAGTATAGGAATTCTCACATAGTAGTCACTTAAAATGGTTGGAAGTAAGCTCCTTCAAATTTTCTTGGCCATAAATTAGGGTACTAGAATCACTATGTGGAAGTGCAATTTTGGTGTGACTCCTTGTATTAATAGAGCAATGGAAAAGTTTAATATTATGATCCCCCTTCTTAGTAAACATTAATCTAGATCTTTATCTTAATTATCTATTAAAAGCACTAAAAGTTTATGTATAAACTATTTTTCAATATTCTTTTAATTTAAGCTATAAAGAGCTAAATTTACTTCTAGTGCTCCTAATTACCTCCTTAGCATTTAGAAATAACCTTGATTCATTCCATTCCACTTTGATGCTCTTGAATTTCTATATATTGATGTACACTTTGAACCCTATTACTTGCTTTTTCATTCCATTCCTGATAGCATCCAAAAATCTATGAGCAAGAATCTGATTATTATTAAACTTTAAATGGACATTTAGTAGGCTTAAGGAGACTAAAGTTTAAGACTTCAATTAGAGAATATGGTCAGAACAAAAGGAGTTTCCTAATAAAGGTAAACTTTAAGAGCTATTTTCCAATCCAATCATTATTGATTAATAGCAGTTTACAAGATTTTCCCTAATTCTCTGACTCCCCTCTTGTTTATTATCCTAGGTAAAGTAATGTCTTCCATCTATAAAATTTGTGACTCCCATATTTTTCACACTACTACTTAGATCATTGGTTAAGTGCCTGTTACAAATCTTTCTACTGTCCATTTCAGTGGAGTACAAGATGCTTTTCAAATCTCCTAAGACGATTTAAGAAGACTAATTGTTATCATTGAATTATTGGAGATCATTTCATAAATTGATTCTTGAAAAGGAAATTTTAGCAAAATATATAACTAACAGATTAAACAACTCAATAGAATTATTAAAGGAAACTTGCAGATGAATGACTTGATAAGTGGAATAAGTATGTTACACTAAAATTTATTCTTATCAAAGGCCATAATGCTCTTAACATTGTGATGAAATTGGTGGTTAGATGAAAGACTATAATTCTGACCCAAAAATTATAGGGAATTCTTCAAATTCCTCTTTTTTAATTTCCAAAAGACCTACTAAATAAAGCTTCTTTTTTGCTGATAATATCTTTAAAAACATGTTGCTTACTAGGGTTATTCATAATCCTAATATTCCATCCTAGAAAGATCATCAAGTTATTAAAGTGAGAGACCCCATTGCTAGCTTTTTCTTAATGCTCCTTCTAGGTATCTTTTTAGATAAACTAAATTTGTATTTTCCTTCTTAATCATAACCGAGAATTTAATTGTGACATATAAAGGAGAAAATTCTGTAATTTTGAACTGAGGGTGTGTAACATCTCCTTACTTATCCCTAGATGACTTTCCAATCACCAAATTATTATCCCTTAGTATAGCCTTCCCATGTTTTTTCTCAATCACCTGATCATTAGGCACTGGAGATGGTAATTCATTATATTGATCCTCTACTTCAGAGACACGATCTCTGGCACACCTATGCTTGCTGATCGTGGATTTCACTATTCTCTTAAGGTACATAGTCTATGGCATGATTGAGACTTAAGCTTTATTGCTTTACAATTCTTTTTGAAAGCCATATGGTCTCTCTCTAATTCGTGTTCTAAATTGTGTCTCTTATTACACTTATTAATATAGGACATGGGCTAACACAAAAGTGTGGACAAAGTCGTGTTCCTATAAGAATTTTGATCTTTGTCTCAATTTTGCTTGAAATAGCATCCAATTTTTTTAATAATCTCATCCTACAATCAATTTATCATAATTACTTCAAAAGGATTCAAAAACTGAGTAAAATAAGTTAATTTGATGTGAAAATCAAGTAAAATACTTGATAAAATATATGTATTTTTCAAGTGCATCATAGAGTACCACATCTTCACGATGAAAATTCAATTGCATATAGAAAGGTACAATTTTTTTTGTTTGATGGTACATCCATATTTGATGAAACAAATATTAATAATATAGTACTTGTTCATTAAGTTAGGACATATAAATATAACATTTTCACCTTAATTTATTCTTCTAAATTATGTAACAACTTAACCAATATTTTTAAAACAAGAACAAGAATATTAAATTGACAAAAAAAGTATTATTGTGTTAACGGTTTTTCAAAAGTATAATAAAATAATATTTAAATTTACTAGGTTTATGGGGCTATACAAATAAATAATCATAAGTGCCAAAACACTTTGATACTTAAGTTAATGAGAGAAAAGGGTGTTAATATCAAGATAGAATTATTAAAATACATTTTATAATTATTGTAGATACATACTTGCCTTAAGTGTGTCCCTTTTATAAGCAATTCTCCTAGTTGAATTCCAATTATTTAACTAGAGTTCAAATCCAACTCAACTAGGAAACTTGATTATTATTTGATTAAGAATCTATTTTCTTATTTGGATGAGCCTTATCTTGGTTGATCTTATCTATTTATCTTTGAGACTATTAAGTGGCTTTATAATGGTAACTTTGAAAATAAAAATCATAAATGAGAGTCTGAAGTTGTCAAGCATGAATAAAAAAAATTCGATCAGAATGAATAAACCAAGTCCATCGTACATACATGCTAAGGGTGCTTCATTTTTCTTTTAGTTTCTTTTTAAGTAATATAAAATAAAACTAAAAGGAAATAAGATTGATAAAGCATTGTTTTCTATAAGATCATAATTCTTAAACTAGTAGGGTACATCTTTTTATACCATAAATCACCATTTTTACTATAGTTCTGCTTCCAAATAGACTGAGAACAAACATAATACATATTTTTAAAGATTCTCAAGAATATTTTTGTGTAATTCGATTTTCTTTCACCATATAAAGATGTTTTTGCTACTTATAAGGAAGTAAAATATCTTTTGATCTTCACCATTGATTTATGTCAATCTTGACCATCAATTCCCTATATATAAAGTTTGTGGTGAAAAAGTTACTCACTTTCATCATTTTATAAAATTTAATCATACTTCAATGAGAGTGAACTATTAATACTTTCTTTGCCTTCATGCTTTTGAGAGAAGGAATAGTGTTAAAGTGATATGATAGACTTGTCGCATTCCTAAAGTCTCTGTTTACAATATGGAGAGTAGCATAGATGTTAACATTAGCTTAGTTAGCAAGTGAAGTTTTAATGCCTTAGTTATGTATAATGATTGAGATAAGATTTAAGAACCTATAAGAAAAGAGAGAGAGTTAGTTAAAGTTTATATAAAGTTTTAGAAAACTTGATGATTTTGAGAATATATTCTTATTTCTATATTAGCTCTCTATTAACTCCTTTTAGTGAGGAAATTCTGTTTGTATTTCATCTGGATAAGATGGAATTATGAAAATATTTATTATTAAGATCTCCTTCCCTTAACCACTGAATCATATATTTGCACTTTTGTAATGAATAATGATTTTTAAGAGCTTAAATATAGTGACTAAGATCTAGTTTGGTCATTATTAAGGTACATATATATTTCCTCTTGGGCTTTAATCAAGAGGTCCCTAGCTTTTTAAAGATCCCGACTAGTTATAGAATTTGAGCCTTGGTTTAGGGATTTAATTTTTTCTCTAATGGCATATTGTTTCCTAACATACTGATAAACATAATAGCCATGGAATTGTGCTCTAAACCCCTTTTGACTGCTAATTCATATCCTAGATTTGTTGATTAGATGGTTATAAAACTTAAATTGAGTCTATCTAAAGTTCCTCTTTGTAAGGAAGTTGATATATATTCAACAATGGTAAGAGCTCAAGTTTTTTATGATAGAAGCTTTACTAAGCAAGAAAGAGCCTTGTCAAAACTAGTTAACCACTGCTCGATCTAGTTTTTTTGTAAATTAGACAGTCCTTACTTGAATTATTTATCCACGTGAAAAAGTAGTCATCATAATTTAAGTATGTTAACCCAAGGTAATTTAGGCATTTCCTCAAACCAACAATAACACACTTGGTCTTATGTCTAGTTCCTTCTACTTTAACTAGATAGATTGTGGTGTTGAAATAATGTAATAGGACCTAAGGGATAGACATCCCATTTCCTTCCAACATTAGATAATTCCATATAGGTCATATAGATGAATGTGATAAATATAACCTTAGGACTTAGAATTATTTAGATTTTAGCGGAAATTTATTGAATAGTGGGAGCAATCTGATTGACTTTAATTCTAGAGTTGTCATATGCTATTATGATGCCAAAATTATAATGGTGGTCATGGTTTGTTATCAAAACCCATTTTTAGTTTAGGAACTAGATACTTTTCATCAATTTTTCATTCCTTAACTTAGTTTCAAGGAGACCTATAATGAAGGTTTCTTTCTTATTGAGAAAAGCCAAAAGTACCAATCATTTTTAAGGCAATTTAGCCCCATGATATCCCAAGGAATGAAGGACATGAAAGGGATTAGTTTGGAGGATTTAAACTTTTCCTTCCTCTTTAACCTCCTCTTAACAGCTTGTTTGAAAGCAATTTCCTTTTGTTGATAAGCACTTTGAGTCTCCTATATTTGAGAGCTATAGTTCGAAGTGGGCATTTTTCCTTCACTCTTCTATTATATTCTTCCAACTTCTAGAGTATTGCAAATTAAGCATTGCTAAATTAACTTAGAAGGCATGCTAGCTACAGTTATGATTGGTTGTTTTGTAATTCCATCCTCTAAGAGGACTTCATTGTAAGCTTCAGGGAGTGGTTTTGTAGGTTGATTACTTTCCACTAGCTTATTAGTCTCAACTTGAATTTAGCTAATGGAATTCTCTACATCTTTAAGCTCCTCATAGTTTCCTCAAGTGAAAATTCTCTCTGTGTGTTTCCATCTTTTTTTAAAATTCCAAGGATAGATTCCACTAATAACTTACTTATAATCTTGGTTCTTTTAATTTATTATTGTTACCAGGTTTCAATATATGTATGAAATTTGGAAAATCTTAGTTGATGCTAACCTCAATGCAAACTCTAACTTAACCTAAATTTTTGATTTCTACAGTAGTAGCATCCATAAAAGTGGCTTCCTATATAATTAGCAAGATGGCTTATCCCCATTATGGTCCAATATTCCAAAGGGATTTTGTGTAAGTTTGCCCACAAAGGAAAATTTTTAGTGCTCAACTTGCCTCAAAAGCATAAATAAAGGTGTCAAAAGTAACCTGAGAAGCAGAAATAAAGGTCTAAGAGGGAGTTACATCGAAAGGGTTATAAGTGGCCTCTTTGAAGGAAAAAACTTTAGGGAGAGAAGGGAAGTCAAACGGGAATAAGTTAACAGTAAGAATGGGTAGCTGAGACATAAGGGGCATCATATTAAAAGAGGGAAGCAACCTACAAAGGAGAAGGCAAGAAACAAAATAGGAAACTATTGACCAAGTTTTGCTTATATAAAACCCTCAATATTCCATAAGCTCACGGATTATAAGCGTAGTAGTTGAGGTGTTGATCTTATGAGAAATTTGCTAAACTAATTAAATCCTAACTTTGTCTAAGGTCCAGAAATGTGATAAAAATAAAACTAAAACTAAATAGAAAATTAAAAAATTGAATATGAATTGACTAAAATTGAAATTCTGAAATTAACACAAGTAAATCAAGATAGAGCACTAACCACTTAACAAATGAGAAATCCCAATAAGACAAGATCAAACAATTATGAGAATATGGGATTCATGCCATCATCATTTTGCTACCTTAATCACTTTTAATCTAATCGGTATCGATCCTAGAATTCCGAAGGGTTGATTATTTTCTCCCAAGATATAATCATTTAACCCTAATCAATAATTTCTAATTGATTCCAAAATTTTGATTTTCCAATATCTCAATTAACAAAAACAGCCTACGTCTTTAATTAGTTCTTAAGGGATCTATTAGATAATCAGGTCCTTACATAAGATCTCTCTTGGTATGATTATTGATTTGATATTTATGTGATCTATTAGGTTGTTAATTCCTATTACACACCTAATCATGTTACTATCGATTCAATCTCCCGATTTATTATTGAAGTATGCAAAAACCATAAATATCACAATACTCAAACGTTTCTTTAATATCAAAAGCAATTAAGTCAAAAAACGATTCAATAATAAATCCCACAATTAAATTATAACAACATTAACAACGTGCTAAGCATTCTCAAACTCAATTAATACATCAAGATGAAGTAAATAAACAAGAGAAATTAGAAAAGAACTTGAAATGGTTAGGTTGGAGTGGCTGGACAGTAGCTGTAGATTCTCCTTTTCCCTTCTCTCCTTTTTGGTCTTCCTTATGTTATTTCTCAATTTGGAAAATGGAGGCTCTCCTCATCTGGTTCATTTTATGATCTTATATAGTTCTTTAGTCATTTAGGGTAAAAAAAATAGGTTTTATCCAGGCCAAAAAGTCCAAAATGATCCTTCAAAAATTAAAACAGAAGGAGATCACTACATTTGACTAGTGCCTGTCAAGGTAATGAAAGGGATGTCAAAATCATAACCTTGTGAAAATTAGCTTCTTTCAGAATCACGACCTAATGTGATTCTTTTCTGTCACGATCATGACAGGGATGTCATGATCGTGACCCTGGGGGAGACCTTTTGTTACGACTATGATAGTCATGTCACGATTGTGACCTTGTTCCTTTTATCCAAACTTTCTCCAACTTCCTTCAATCTCCTTCATCTGATTTCATACACTAATAAACATATCAAAACACCTTAAGTGTATAAAATTAAAGTCCAATATGATGCTCTACCACAAAGCACTCAAAAACATAAACACATAATCACATTAACATAATTTTATATCAAAGCATGCTTAAATCATCTAATTAACACCTAAAAACACACTAAAACACCTACCAAAACACAATGTAAATTAAAACTATCAACATCCCCACAATTAAACTTTTGCTTGTCCTAAAAAAAATACATACTCAAACACACTAAACAATAACACATACATTTATGCATATGCAATAATGATACAATGTCATCTACCTTCACGAAATAATTTTAACCTCAAACAATAATCCTTCAAGTCATTCCAACCTATTAACTTATGCAATTTATAGCTAAAAACTTTGGATGGAATATACATACTAATTAAGACAATAACATTATATTCATTCACCCTAAGCACTTGTACATATAAATTGATAATTAGTAGTCAATTAAAATTGAAAATATCATTAAATAGATGAAAATTCTTGCTATTTTCAAAGATTGGTAGGATTTATTTATCAAAACACCATTTTGTTCATTTTTTAATGTTGAACTAGTCTTTTGACACGAAGGAACACATTTGTCATGAATGTCCTCCAGTTACTCAACTAGGTCACGTTTTATTAATAAGCTTGGTTGGAATGTCATACTAGCCTTTTGATGCGAAGGCAAACATTTGTGATGAATGTACCCTAGTTACTTAGCTGTATCATATTCTCAACTTGCTACTAGCTCTATTTATGACCTGAAGGCTAGCAAAATAGTTAGTTATTAAAGAAACATACATTTTACTTTTTATTTTTATTATCACATTTCACATTATGGACCTCATTTCTTTTAGCTAATCTTCCTCTTAAAAGGTTACTAAAGATGCTACTTATTCAATTCACTTATAATTATAACTGTATGTAACAAATTTCCTAAGTTGAATGAACTAACATCATATCCTAATTAGCATGCATATTCAACCAAACATACTTAGAACATAACTTTCACAAGTTAATAAAATTTTACAATTTAAAAGACTATGTTTAAAGCTAAACTAATTCCATCAAGTCATATCAATTGACACATTCACACAATTTACACAATGTCAACCTAAGAAAAACTAACAACATGACATGCAAAATTCACATTCATGATGAAAAATGAAAACGTCCTTATACTTGGACCATACGTTGTCCTCGATGTGAGAAGAACAACACATAAAAGAAACTACAAATGACAAAAAAAGTAAAAACAAACAGAAAAGGTAAAGGTTAAAATATGAGCCTATTATGGTGATTAAGGTGGTGGTGGTGTTGGTGAAGGAAGTTGAATATACTTTTGGCTATGAAGTTCCAACAATTCACTTTGTACAAAATAAAAATAAAACAAAGGTTAATTCTTGGGTTTCCTCCTAAGTAGTACTTAGTTAACGTCACTAGTTTGACATGCTCTTCCTTCCACAATCTACCTTGGTCAATTATGAGTGGCTTACGTCCACTCGTGTTGCCCAACTTCACCTTCGTAGCTTGTAAATAAGCTACATATTGGAAGATAATGAAAAGGACATAATCAATTGAATCAAAGAATCTAAGTAATTTTTGTAATGCCTTTTTTGACAACAAACTGTCAACGTAATCAGGAATGATGAATTCCTATAAATCTTCAATGAAATCAAACAATTTGTGTTGTAAGATAGTGAATTGCTCATCTTCTTCTACAATCATCATCGTCTATTTTTCTGCTTTAACTTTTTGAACAGGGACTTCTAAGTATTCCTTAAACTCTATATCCCTTATCACCTGTTCCTTATGGCTTACTTATTCAAAGCGAACCTTCTCTTGCATTTTGAGGTACTCATCCATTATATGTATTTTCATGCAAGAGCTACTTTCTTTCAAATTGTTCAAGTCTTTGTCCATACTGAACTCCACATGTTCATAACCAATCCAAAGGATCACCTTACCTTTATAAACATCTATCAGTGTTTATGAAGGGTCATCCAAGAATTAGTGGACAATTCTTATCCTCTTTGAAATATAATACGACGAAATCCACATGAATATTGAACTTGTCCACCTTTACGATAACATCATCCTCCACATCAAATGGTTTCTTTATAGATCGATTTGCCAACTGATTAAGCATCAAAGTTGGCTTCACATTGTCGAGCTCTAATTTCCTGAAAATCGACAAAGGTATAAGGTTTATACTTACGCCTAAGTTGTATAAGCAGTTTTTGAATTCTAAATCACCACTAACAAAAGGTATTATAAAACTTCCAAGATCCTTCAACTTAGAAGGTATGTGACTAGTAATAATAGAGCTACAACTTTTAGTTAGTGCTATCATTTGATTATCTTCCTAAGTCCGCTTCTTTGTTAACATGTCTTTCAGGAATTTTGCGTACTTGGGCATGTACTCCAATGCCTTGACAAAAGATAGATTGGTTTACAAGGTCTTTAATTTCTCCACGAACTTTGCAAATTGTGAATCCAGTTTGTTCTTTTATAATCGTTGAGGGTATGGAACCTTAGGTGGATATGGCGGAGGGACAATGTAAGGAGGGTTTCTTCTAGGTGGGTTTCAAATTGTTTCTCTACTAGTTGCTCAAGTTCTTCCCCACTTATAATTGTGATTGCTTTGAGTTTCTACTTTGGGTTTGTTTTAGTATTGCTTGGTAGACTCCCCACTCTTATTGAAAATTTGTTCACCAGTTGACTCATTTAGGTCTCTAAGTTATGAATGGTAGAGGCATGGTTTTTAGTGACTTGCTTAAACTTCTCCTCCAATCACTTATGATCTTCATCCATGTTTATGAGCTTGTACAAAATTTTGTCCAACTTAGAGTCCATAGAATTAAGTTTCTCAAGTTGAAATCCAGGTGGCTTTTGAGGTTAGAATTGACCTCCTGTATTGTTCGACCAAGAAAAATTTAGGTGGTTCTTCCACCTAGTATTGTAATTGTTAGAATAAGTGTTGTTTGCTCTTTCTTGTCCAAATTGTGTATCGAAGTAGTTGAGTTTAGCTTTATCCCCTAATATGAAGGGAAAGTGTCTCATCATAATGGCATCTTCTAACATTCCATGATATCGAAAAGTATCACGTATTTCTAGAAAATTCACTAAATGAGCGTTAGGATCCTTATTAATTAACCCATAAAACTACACATTAGTTTGTAGCATGTTTAAAAAAGCTAGCTTAATCTCAAATGTTGCTGCTTGCACCATGGTCGAGTCATTCCTTAATGTATAGCACTGGACCTTGGTCTAATGAAATCCATAAGGGTTTGTTGCTGGTCTCCTTGATTGAATTCTTCTATCATTGTTTCTTTGATCTCTCTTTGTTGGCATCTAGCTCTACGAATTGCTCATTCTAATCGGGTGATATCAAGTATTAATGTTTCAATGATCTTGCTTGAACTCCGAGTGACTTTTATGTTCATGCAGTAGCATGGATATAGAACAGGCAAAAAAATTCTTAAAATAAAGGAATCCAAATAATCCTAAACTAACTCCCCAAAAATGGCACCAAAAACATGTTCAACAAGTTTTGCTTCTATAAATCCCCCAATGGTTAGCAAGCGCATGGATTATAAACATGGTAGTTAAGGTGTTTCTCACATAAGGAATTCACTAAATTAATTGAATCCTAACTTTATCTAAGGCCTAGAAATGTGATAAAAAATTAAAATAAAACTAAAAAGAAAATTAATCAATTGAATATGGATTGACTGAAATTGACATTTTTTGAAATTAACACAAGTAAATCAAAATAGAGCACTAACCACTTAATAAATGGGAAATCCCAATAAGACAAGATAAAACAATTATGAGAAAATGAGATTCATTCTATCGTCATTTTGCCACCTTTATCAATTTTGATCTAATCGGTATTGATGCTCGAATTTCGAAGGGTTGATTATTCTCTTTTAGGATCTAATCATTTAACCCAGTTAATAATCCCTAATTGATTCCAAAATTCTAATTTTGCGATCTCTCAATTAACAAAAATAGCCTACATCTTCAATTAGTTCTTAAGTGATCTATTAGATAATTGGGTCCATAGATAAGATCTCTCTTCGTATGATTATCGATTTGATATTTATATGATCTATTAGGTTATTAATTCTCATTTCCCAACTTAATCATGTTACTATCGACTCAATCTCTTGATTTATTATTGCAGTATGCAAAAACCATAAATATTATAATACCCAAACATTTCATTTATATCAAAGCAATTAAGATACAAAATGATTCAAAAATAAATCCCACAATGAAATTAGATCATCATTAACAATATGTTTAACATTCTCAAACCTAAGTCATACATCAAGATGAAGTAAATAAGCAAGAGTAAGTAGAAAAACAATTGAAATGGTTGGGTTAGAGTGGCTGGATAGCAGTTGTAGATGTTCCTCTTACCTTCTCTCCTTCTTGCTCTTCCTTATATTCTTTCTTAATTTGGAAAATGGAGGCTCTCCTCATTAGGGTCATTTTATATTCTTATATAGTTCTTTAAGTTTTACCCACACTAAAAAGTCCAAAAAGACCCTCCAAAAATTAAAACAAAAGGAGATCCCATTGTTTAGTAAGAGCCTATCATGATCATAACCCTGTGAAAATAATGTCACAATTGTGACCTTGTTCCTTTTGTCTAAGCTTTCTCCAACTTCCTTTAATCTTCTTCATCTGAGTTTATACACTAATAAACACATCAAAATGCCTTAAGCACATAAAATTGAAGTCCAATATCATTCTGTAAACCACAAAACACTCAAAAACATAAACACACAATCACATTAACATAATTCTAAACCTAAACATACACAAATCATTTAATCGACACTGTAAAACACACTAAAACATCTACCAAAACATATTGTAAACTAAAACTATTAGAAGCAATTACTAAAAAAAGAAAAAGGTGTAATAACAAGGAAAAAAGCAAGATTGGTGTGAAAGGAGGAAGAAATGAGTTAGAGGTAAAGAGTACTCAAAACTAAGCTAAACTGGGGAAGGAGAAAGGGATGATGTTAAGTGGGGGATTCTATTAGTAAGGAGGTCAGCAGGGGGAGAACATAAAAGAGTTTTCTCTTAAAAGATGCTAACATTTGTGTTTTCATTATAATGCTTTTAAATGTGGGCTTTAGTTTCCATTTCACTTGGCCATCTTACCAATCCTTGACTTGATAAGACTAAAGCCTAGCCAACTCTAACCTTATGCCTAGATTTCACTAGACTGGTTCGTATTTGTACACCATATTTGAGAGTTAACACTTAACCTTGAATTATTTAAGTTTATACACTAGCATATGCTTTTCGAGACTAATAGTAAATGGTATAACTTAATCATCAAGAATGGATCGCAGTTCTAGTCATTCCATTAGGTATATAACCTTCATGATATTTTAGATGGGGCTATGAAAGGGTCTTTTAGTGGAAAGAAACAACCAAACTTTCATATTCCTTAGCCAAAAACTAATAGAGAAAAATTATTATATGAAGCTAGTTTAATCCAATTAAAGGTTTCTTATAGGGAATAACATTCTTATAGTTTTATTTCTTCTTGTCTTATTTTCTAGTTTTACATTAAGTTTCTCAATAACTTTACAATTTTATGAAAAATATAAACATGAATAAGATGTTTATGAAGATATAAGTAATTAAAGATAAATGTTTGCTTGACTTATCTTCATGGGAAAAGAAACAAAAAATGACCAATAATGATGAATAAAATGGATCAGGTAAAGCTTAGGTCCTATAAGGCTCATGCCTAAACCTATCACTAAGCTTGATTGAGCTTGAGATACTAGGCTTAAGAACTAGGTCGGATAAGAATTTGGGCTAGCTTGTAAAGTTTAAATTTGTTAGGCTTTAAATAAATTTTTTGTTCAGATTATATCCCCCAGGCTTGAAGGCATATTTTTTCATTAGTCCCAAGCCAATGTCAAATCCTAATCAAATCATATTTTTCTTGTTGAATTTGGTTTAGGTTCACGTCTTCTTGTTAAGACTAGCGATGAGTTCATTACTATTGAGCCCATGACATTAATGATATACACCCTTGTATTCTAACCATTTCCATCGCACCTCCCTTTACTTAACGAAAATTTTATTGATTTCCTTACACCTTAACGGCCTACTAAGGATGATGATTGTTATTTTCTTAATTCAACTTGAAAAAAGGATTTTTCTAAAAAAAGAATAGGATGGTTTATATGAATGTAACCCCCAAGAATAGGGATAATTTAGAGAATTGGAATTCATTTGCACCTTCTAAAAAAGGCAATTCTCTAAAGTAAGTGTACTTAGTTTATTGAACATTTATTTATCTTTTTAGGCACAACTTTTTTATTTATCTTTTTCAAATTGTTTCTTTTGTAATAATGGGTTGTGAAAAGACATACAAGGATATAGGAAGAGCTACTAAAAAAAAAGAGGATGCTAAGAGTGCATCCTTAAAGGCTTGTAAGGACCTTAAGGCCTTCTAAAAAACAAACAGGTTATTAAAGATCAAATATTCAAACACCTAGATACGCTTGAGAAGGAGAATGTAAGGTTAAAGGATGAGGTGGAAGGCCTAAAAAAGGGACACCAAAGGAGAAATAGAGCAAGTTTTAAGGTTATGAATCCAAAATTGAAATTATTTATCTTCATTACAGGTTAACGTCCTTAGAAAATTAAAACCTTAATAACTCCATAAGTTATATGATGACAAAGTTCAAGGCTTGCAAAAAAACTCATGCATAAGAAATATCCAAATACGTTACTTGCAAATTTAGACATCATTAATGCTTTTTTCCTTAACCAATCCAGAATAAGGTGCCTAACGAGTTTTAGGATATTTCTAGCGAGGCTAAGATCATTGGTCCTATAGACGACAAATCTCCTAACCCTATCGTTGTCAACCTTGAAACCTCTTACAACACCCTTATTTTTATCTATGTCATTGCTTTCCTTATACTTTATCTTGCCTAGAGTATAACTTTTTATTTGTATGAATGATTTGGACAAGTTTAGTCCTTAGTTTTAAGAAAATTGTTTTTGAAAAGTGAAAAGAATTCATTAAATATCCCTATCAAGAGAATCAAAGAAAGTATCAATATATGACTATATCAAATTCAAGTTACTAAAAGTTTCATCATAATCTTACGTCCAATGATCAATCAAAACAACTAGTAGAAGTGATGGCGTCGGTAATTCCAAGTTCCATCCTCTTCTTAGTGAGATGCTCATTCCATCACTTGCTTTGTGAGCTCCTAGAATTTCTCTAGTCCAGCAACAAAAGTTTATGAGCAAGAGCATATTTCTCTATTTTTACCTTTTCTAAATTATATATGTTTCCTTTCATGTCAAATAGAATATATAGAATGTAACCCCCCATTACCCTAGAGTACGTACCGGAACGCCCGTAGGTCATTCCGACACATATCCCAAGATAACGGA
>JANIIA010000192.1:50811986-50833424 GCA_027478495.1 Erythroxylum alaternifolium
TGCCATGTGGAGTTTGTAGAGATTGCACGTAGCGCTCCCTTATCTTAGGATATGTGTCGGAATGACCTACGGGCATCCCGGTACGTACCCTAGGGTAATGGGGTGTTACAGATCAGTTGCTACTGCTTGCTAGGACATGTCTAAAATGCATGTAACTTAACACATATTTCAAAAAATGCCCATACAAGATACTAAATTTGGGCTCTGGTACCAAAATGTAGCACCCCACCCTAGCCAGATGCGTGCCTGACATCCTGAGTGATGTCCGAGTGCGTACCCCATAAGGGTAGCATGCTAGAATAGTCAGTCAATCAAATTCAATGCAGAACTTTCTTTTCTTTTAAAACAATGCATGCATATTGCGAAAAATCAATACATAAATATGGCCCACTTTTATTCATAAACATTTTCAAACACAATGTCACAACCATTACAATACGAAATCATTTACATACACATTGCAAAATACTTATGAATAGATATTTTGATACAAAAAATAAGGAAATACTAATGCAGACAGTAACTGATCGCGACCTCTTTCTCTGAATTGAATGCAGTGGCTATACTCCAATTTGTCTAACTAGAGTGACTCTTCTGAGCCTGAAAAAATTTACAAATTTTGGGTGAGTTTTGTAAACTCAATGAATGACCATCCTCGATGGCTCACTTGATCAAATAACACATACAATTCATATAATCACATAATTCGCATCATTTTGTTCACAATCATTTATCACCGCATATCACTTAGTTATTTATTTCACATTTAATATTCAATCTGTCATATTCAGAATACATTTCAATCAGTCAAACACACATATTATATGTATTTGCAGTGTTTATGAAACTCATTTTCTTTTATTATTGTTGTGACTGAGTGCCTCTCTTTTTTTCTGGCTCATATCCCTTAGTGGATACCGGGTACATGCACAACTGAGCCAAAGGCTCTTATCACGTTATGAGCTTTAAGCTCTTTTTCACATTCTGAGCTTTAAGCTCTTTTTCAATGGCTACTCCAGTCACAACAACCTTTATGTTTCATGCATTTATGTAATGAAATGCATCACATATATTCAGTCAATTAAAAGTGGTCAAAATCCCACAATCATATTCACCTTCACATGTCCTCGGACCTTAGCCCGGTATTCAACATGTATGTTGAGAATACACATATTTCATTTATATATACATTCACATTTTCTTCGAAACTTAGTCCGGCATTCAACATTTAAGTTGAAAAACACTCTTTCAATCATATGCATATTTACATGTTTCTTCGGAACTAGGTCCGAAATTTAACAATCAAATTAGATAGCACATATTTCATCAAATTCATATACAAAGAGCACTTCAATATTCTCACATTTATCAAACTCCTCAGACATTCAATGTTCGGAAATTAGAAAAATCACATTAAATTAATCATTTATACCCAACAATATCAAATGAGTGTATGAAAAAATTATTGTAATGTATGCAATAATCAAATTCACGTATATGTATGCTATTTATGCATGAGCATGAAATGCATTTTTTTTTATCTCTCAGTACTATTTCTCAGTTACAGAAATATACAATTCTAACCTTTAGTATGAAAAAGGGATGTTACACTTGGAGTGAATTAAGTACCAAATATATGTTAAAAGTATCGAATATCAAGGAAAATATTTTGCATCAAATGTGGGGTATAAATATGATCAATTATGTATCTATCAACATCCATTTGAAACAATTTGAAATTCATGTATGATTTAAATTTAAGTAAAAGCCTAATACCTTTAAGCCTAACCACTGGAGGGAAAGTTTCCTTAAATTCTATACCCTCCTCTTGATTGTACCATTTTGCTATTAATCTAGCTTTATTTCTTACAATAACATTTGATTCACCTAATATATTTTTGAAAAACCATTTAGTACCTATGATTTGGTGATCATTAGGTATAATTACTAAGTTCAATACCTTACTCCTCTCAAATTGGTTCAATTCCTCATTCATTGCAAGAATCCATCTTTTATCATTGAGGGTATTTGCTATTGCCCTAGGTTCAATTTGAGAAATGAAAACAATATGAGATATATCTTTAAGATGAGATATAATGATTACACCTTATTAAACATCACCTAAAATTGAATTAAGAGGATAGTTATTTTTGAATTTCCAATATCTTGGGAGTTCCTCATTATTCTCTTTTAGTTTAATAATGAGTTCACAAGTAGTTTGTCGGTCTCCTTTAAGAATTAATGGCTCTAGTTCTTGGGATATACCTATATCATCATCTTTAAAATCTTTCTTGGATGAAAGAGGATTAGGTTCATCAAAAAAAACAAACATAGATTCTTTGATAGTAAGCTCTTCCTATTAAATACTTTATATGCTTTGCTAGTTAAGGATTAACCAATAAGTATCCCTTCATCTATTTTGGAATCAAATTTTCCTAAATTATCTTTAGTATTCAAGATATAACACTGGCAACCAAAAACTTTGAAGTTGTTGATTTTTGGCTTCTTCCTATATCAAAATTCATAAGGAGTTTTATATAAAGTTGGCCTTACGTATACTTTATTTGCAATGTGAGAAGTGGTGGCTATTGCCTCCACCTAAAAATATTTAAGGAGATCACACTTTTTTTTTTTGAAAAATTTGAATATATTAAGCCTTGAAGGAGAGACAAAATAGACCCTGAATCTGAATTAGTCCTATTTTAGGTGCAAAGCGTCTGAACTCTTTCTCTATTTCTTTTATTTCTCCCCCATTTCTCATTTTGTTGATCATAAGTTACATAACAATTAACATCTCAAAACAGTGAAAACTATTAATTCTAAACTGCTAAAAGAAAATCGACAGCATACTATATTCTTAAAACACCATACCATATGCTCATGTGCTGAACTATTAAAAAAGCACACAACTCGTCGTATCAATTTTTCCTTAGCTACACGTCCACCTTATGCACATTAGGAACGTATCCTGCATTCCAATAGGATAGAAAAGAACTAGGTGACTAAGATAAAAACTACAGCTACCGATGTTGTGTCAAAGAAACGATCCTGCAGAGCCCTTCTTTAGTGGTCACAATGTAATGCTCCAAAAATCTTGATTTCATGAATAATAATTTTTAGGTTGTGAATAGTATATCCCAAGGTGAATAGTGACACTTGAGATCTAAACTGCATTTTATTTTATTTTGCATATGATAATTTTGTTCAAGGATAGCCCGAGGATCAAATTAAAACTCCAAACAAGTTCGTTTTAAGGGTTTAACTAAGAGTTGACCAATGGTCAAAGTTTGTTCCAAGAAAGGGTGAAAGTCAAACCCAAAAATATTAATAAAAATAAATGATATTAATTAAGGTCTTTATGTGAGGTTGATATTTTCCTTATGGGTATTTTTATTGAGAAAAATAAAGAATGGAATAATAGTTAAAGTTAAATTTGTTTTTTAATAAAAAATGTTATTAAGGGACCACATGTCATTTTCTTGGCCACCTATCCTCTCTTCTTCACTAAGGAGTGCCGAGAACAACCATTTCTCCTTTCTTCTCCATTTTTCTTTCATTTCTTTCATTTTTTAAGCCAATTTTCTTTAGTTTTAACCCCCAAATCACTTATTAAACACTAAATCATCAACCTAATGTCCCTAAACTCACCATATCAACAAAAAAATTGGGAAAAGATGAAGAAAAAGGTATATGGATGTTCTTGATGAATATGACCCAAAAATTTATAAGATAAAGAAGATGAATTGAAGAAGAAAGAGAAAGAGAAAGAGAAGGAATAAGGAATTGATGATGAAATTGAAGTTTATGGAAGTTTAATTTGAAGATTTGGACATCAATTTGGTATGCGTTCTTGCAATTATACTTTTTCCTAAAAATTGTGTATTAGGAAATTTAGGGTTCTCGAGTAAAATTGGGGGTTTATGAAATTATTGTTAAAAATATTTAATTGGATGTTAAATGGAGTAATATATATGATTAATTGATATTTTGGACTTATAATTTGTATTTTTCCCAATTGACATACATTATGTTTGAATTGAAAAACTTGATATATATGTTATTTTTGACTAATTTGTGAGATGAATATGTCTTGAATGTTGTATGAATTAAATTAAAACCAATAACGGAAGGGAAAAAATGACATTAAAGAATGCCATTTACTTTGGCCGAATATGGAATAGCTTGAATTGGTTATTATGAGCTTTTATTATGAAATTTAAATGGAATTTAATTAGATTTGCCCCTAGTAAAATAGATAGGAATTGGAGGAATGTGATAAGGTTGGCATGTCAATTAAGGAGTTAGCAGTACTGCGTCATGATCTATGTTACCAAACTATATGGCTTTGAGAGCTCAGTTCCAGTGGAAGATATTTGATTTGTGTTATAAACTGCACAGCTCCGAGAGCTCAGTTCTAATATGAATGTATAAAAAAATGAATCGTACGGTTCTAAGAACTAGATTTTGCATTTTTAAAAATCCCATTTATCCAAGCTTGATGATACAATTCCGATAGATTTTACTTTGGGGCTATTATAGAAAGTAGATAAATACATGATTCATGATTAAAAAATTCAAATGAAATTAGTAATTGAATGTACAATTTATTAATCATTGTGTAATTAGATATAAATTGTTTAAATAAATACATGCTTGTATTTCATAATTTTATTTTTAAATGCTTATTTATGCTTAGAAATAAATGAAGATATTTATATGCAAAAAATATTATATATTATGCATGTTATGATTGAATAAATTGAATTGAATGTGAAATGGAATTGCTTGAATACCAATAAGCCTATAGCTTAGCTTGTGGATTTTTTTTCTGCGCATAGGTTTTGAAGAGAATTAGAAGAAAGCTGCGGTGGATCTACTATAAGATAAGAGTCACAAAGAGGATTTCAAAAGATTTAGAGGCAGATGTACTACAAATTTTTATTTTGTTTTTTATTATGGCATGTATATATAAAGAAGTGAAGGATCTTATAGGATTTTATTGTGAATTATATATGAATAAATGAAAGTTATGTATGAAATCTGGTTTAAATGTGTTGAAATGTATTAGAGGATGGGTAAATTATTTTGTCAAGGAGTTTGACATGGTGATGGATAGTTGAGTAACATGCATGAGAAGTGTATTGAAATTTCTTGCAGGAGGTTTTAAGTATATATAGAGGAAACTCAGTGAAAATTTTATAAAGTGAATAGTCATTGCCAAATTAATGAGGTTTTAAATAGAAAATGTTATATTTTGAAGTATTAGGTATGTATGAATATGGTAACACTCGGTATGCCGATTTCATTATTGAGTATGGGTGTTACATACAATCTATTCAAACTCTACTAGTGAATTAGTTTACCATGATTCTAAGTAGGTCATACATTCCAATATGTCAATAGATATTGTCCGTGTTGAAAATTATATCATTGTAAACTGATTTAGAGTCGAATATGTATCTATTTCAATGTTGCAAAAAGTGCCACAAACTTTATTAGCTAGGGAGGTAGGGATTGTTGACTTTTAAATTGTATCTTTTCTTTGTAATGCAATAGCAACTGATGCATCTAAGGGGATAGAGCTCTTTACGGAATTTGCAACATGAAAAATATTATTATCCTTGCAAAAGGTTTCAATTTTTTCATTCTTAAATTCCCTAACGTGGTCACTAGTAATAACGGTAATAGAAAATTCATTTTCATTTAATACCATTTTTGACAAATTTAAAAAATGTCCTAAAACATTCTTCTTTATTTGCTAAGAATAAGACTCAAGTAAATCTACTGAAATCATTAATAATAAAAAAAGCATAAAATTTGCCACCTAGGTTGGCCTAGTAGGTAAAAAGAAATCCATATGTAGTAATTGTAAAAGTCTAATAGAAGTTATTGATTTTTTACTTTTGAATGAGCTTGTATTTTGTTTTCCCAATTGGAAAGCACCATAGTTCTTGTCTTTCTCAAATTTAACCTTTGGGAGCCTATTTACAAGTCGTTTGGAGTTTAAGTTCAAGATAAATTCCAAGCTTGCATGTCCAAGTCTCCTATTCCAAATCCATAAATCTTAACTAATAGGCATTAAACACTTCATATTTGTTAGAAAAATCATCAAGATCAATTGTATATATGTTTCCTTCTCTTTTTCCCAAAAATGTGACACTGTTGTCAATTATTTTACATATAACAACTATATTCCTTCAAAACATATTTTGTACCCTTTATCACTTAATTAATTCACAGTTAACAAATTATGCTTCAATCTATTCAATAAGAGTATATTATAAATAATTGTCTGGTCTTTCTTACCAATTTTACCAATGTTAATTATCTTACCCTTGGCCTTATCCCTAAAAGTGGCAAATCCTTCACCTCTAATAGTTGAAAATTGAGCTGCATCACCAGTCACATGCCTTGAGCATCCATTATCCATGTACCATTTCTTTCTTTTCTTCTTAGAAACCTATAAAATAATTCATTTAATATGTTTTAGGTACCCAGATGAGCTTTGTTCCTTTGTTGTTGTCTCATTTTTTACTCAACCCACTTAATTGAGAATTTATTTATTAATCTTTATTTTGAAAAACCAAATTCATCAATATTTCTATATTTACCAAAAAAGCATCATATCATGTCATATGATTTGAAATTCAAATGATGGTTATTATAACTTGATGCATGTATGCATTCCTTGCTCTTCTATGTGCATGAGTTATGAGAATTCAATATTCTTCTATGTTTATATGAGTGATCGCAGGTTCCTATATGATAAGTTTTAATTTTTTAAACCTCAATATTTTCGCAAGTGCACAGTCGTTCACGTAGTATCTAAGGTGTCAATCCCACAAGGAGGAATAATCTAATCCTAAAATCTAAGGCTGAATTCAAATTCGCAATAATTCAAAATAAACAACTAAGGCAAAAAATATTTCAATCAAGTAATCAATTTCAAGAATTAAATTCGAAATTATAAACAAGATAGCAATTGCACAACCAAATCAAGAATCAACCTAGGAACTACAAATTGAGATAAAGGGCAATTTAATCTAACCTTAATGAAAACCTAATTGATTATGAAATTATTGAATTACCAGGTCTAGACAATCTTAGGATGGATTACTCTCTCTAGAGTTATAATCTTTAACCCTAATTTATAAACCCTAATTAGATCATGGAATTGCAACCTCTCGATTTACAATTTACGTAAAACCTAAATTAGATATGAATTTGTCCAATAACCTACCGAAAACCTATGTAGGATCTCTCGTTACACAATTTTACTAGTTTGATTCAATTCTTAATCTATTAAATTACCTAACTCTTGTTAGCCAAATTTAACGATTTTCACTCGATTCACCCTCTCAGTTTATTACCGAATTATTAAGTGCAAAAATTGAATAACAAATAACTCAATACAAACGCAATAAATCAATTTTCATTAAAATCAAAGATAAAATTCCCGAAGGAGTCTAGATAAATATCAATATTTGACAAATCCTAGTCTTAATGACTATCCCAATTCTATACATCAATAAAATTGAAATAAAATTGGAAAATACGAGTGGAATGGATTAATGGAGGCAGCAACAGCAAGAAACCTCCTATTCTGGGTAGTACTTCATGTAGACTTATTGTCCGTGTCTCTCTTCCTTCGTTTCCTTCCTCAATCTCTCGATAAAGCTCTCTAGGGTTTTCGGGATGTGGCTGATGCAAAAAGTCCCCCTATGTATTCTTCATATTCTTTAAATACCTTGGCAACCCTTCTTTCGAGGTGGAAACGGTTTGAAAAGTTCCTCAAAATTTGATGTTTTCACCTATTTTCATGTCTGCTTGACGTAGGCCATGATCATGGCCAGCATCCACCCCTTTCTGTCATGAGCGTGGCCTAAGTGCCTCGATCGTGGCCTGGGGCATAGTGACTCACATGTTTTTGTCACAATCGTGGCCTATAGTGCTATGATTGTGGGCTGTGGTTTCAGTCTGAAAGTCTCCGAAACTTCTCTATTCTTCATTGTTGGCCCTGAAACACTAACAAACACATCAAGGTATATTAAAAACATAACATTTAACCTCAAAGACTTACACTAACCCATGAAAACATTTAAACACATAAACTAACACAATTCTAACCTAAACACACACTAAACACTCAAATTAACACTTAATACATAACAAATTAAACCCTAAAATATTATGCAAATCACAATTATCAATGAGTTATAAAAAAAATTTCTTTATAAAAAAATTTTCTTCGCACAATTAATTTGAATTTTTTCTTTAGATAACATAAAATACTAGCATAATTGTATGTATGAGATATGTTTCTTTCATTGTAATAATGCTTTTGTAAAGTGTGAACATGCGTCATATAGTTATGCTTGATTTAAGGTTCAATATGATGTGTGTGATTACATGTCATTTTTTTTATATAAGTTATGCCTATTATTTCCTTTATAGTGTTGAATTCTTGATCTAGGTTGTGAATGATAAAAGGAAAGTTTGAGGTTTGCTCCTAATATGAGTACTAGTAGATGTGTTGTGTATGTGCTTATACATAGAAACTTTATATTCATTTTTCATTCTAGGCATTGATTCTTCACTATATAAATGATTTCCTTTAATAAAGATGGTTTTAATATTGGAAGAGTTCTCATGACTATATCCAATTCTATGCCTATTATTGGAACTCTTTTAGGAACCTAACATGTTTTCTAGCTTCTCATTTCCTTTAATGAATTTTGATAAAAAGTTCTGAAGAGAATCAACTTCATTTTTTCAATTCCTAATTTTCATTATTTAAAGTTTCTAACTCAAAATCATCACCATTGTTACACCTTTAGATTTTTTTATGGTATGTAATCTACTTTTTATTTTTTAATTCTAAATCATACATGCATATAAATTCTTTTGAGCTTCTTTGAGTTTAGAGGATAACTTTTTCTTTTTCATGCTCATTATTTCAAAACTTTCAATAAGTTCATCATATGTTAAATCAATTTCACTATTATCATCATATCATTTAGAGTTAAAGAGTATCTCATCATTATCTTTTTCAATGAAACACATACGAGCTACATCTCCTTCAAAATGTTCGCTTTTGGAATCACATGTATCATCCTAATTGGAGGCCTTGAGTGCCTTCTTCTCCTTCTTGTCATTTCTTTCAAAATTTTCACTTTCTTTAAGGAGAGGGCACTGGGACTTAACGTGTCTATTTTTCCTACATTTAAAGAAAATAATATTATTTTTCCATGTTTCAAGTCCATCTTACCACTTTTTTAATCCTTCTTCTTGAAGAGTTCTTTTTTAAGAATTTTTTGAATTTATTGTGACTAGAATAATATCTTCTTCATCACTTTCACTAGATGATGTGTTTTCCTCATCACTTAATTCTTCCTGTGAGACTTTGAATGCTAAATTCTTTTTCCTTGAAAGTATTTCTTCTGATATTTCTTTAACTATCATTTTATATGGAAGAAGAGATCTAATAAGCTCCTCTAATAGTAGAGTTGTTAGGTCCTTAGCTTCTTGTATGACTATCACTTTAGCTTCCCAAGCTTTCAATAATGACCTAACTAACTTTCTCACTATTTGAACAATAGTGTAGGTCTTAACTAAACCTTTGAACACGTAGATAATATCAATAGATCTAGTATACATGCAAGAGAATCTTTCTTCATGTTTTAGTTGGAACAATTCATATTAATGAGTCATCATCCTAACCTTGCTTTCCTAAATTTACGTTCTTCCTTCATGAGTAATTTCTAGTGTATGTCATATTTTGTGAGTTGTTTCACACATAAAGTATCTATTTAATTCATTTCTTCTTAGTGCACAAAAAAGATGTGGACAACTTTAATATTTAAGGGGATTAATCTTTTGTCTTGAGGTTTCCATTCTTCTTTCAACTTGGGAATTTTTAATCATCTATAATTTTAATGGGAATGTATGGACCACTTGAAATAATTTCCCATAATCAAAATTTTCAACCATCAAGAAAAACATCATTCTTGTTTTCAGATAAAGATAGTCATTTCCATTAAAGAAAGGGGTTTTACTAATGTTTTAACCCTCATGATATGATGAAGATGTTCCTAACTATGCCATTATGATCTTCTTAATAGGTTTTAGTTAGAAATTCTAACCCATAGACCTCTTCTGATGCCACTTATTATTCCCTAACAACACTAAGAGGAGTTGAAATGGGTGAAATCAAGATTTTGACTTATGTTTAATACTTTTAAGAGAAATGATATAAATCATCAAAATACTAAAGTAAAGAAAAATTAAATTAAATTATAAAACAAAGAATAAGGGAAGAGAAACATAAACCAATTTATAGCAGTATCACAAATAATCCTTACCTATGTCCATTCCTAATAGTTGTCTTGGATTTCCACTATAGATCTTCTTTTAAGGTAAGGAATACCCTTTGTACAATCTTTTATTTTGGAAAAGAGGACCTCTTTTTAAACTTTTCTTCAAGCTAAAAAGGAATCCTAAATCACTTTTGATAGCCCCAATACAATGATCTCAAATAAGAAATTTGTGTATAGAACACTCAAAAGCTTTTTGATGCTAAAAACAACGAAAAACATCTATTTATAGTATCGTAAGACTTATAATACTTGTTGGAGCCAAGAACTAGCCATTACAATGACTATATTTAACGCCCTAGTTGGCCAGTGTAGCATATTGGTCGACTAGAATGTATTAAAGCTCAAAGTTCATTAGCTATTGGAACATTATTCGACTAGTACACCATATTGGTCAACCAACACATTAACCAATATTGCTACAAAAACTTAATACATTAAATTTAACAACTTTAACCTATATTGGTCTACTGTTAACTGATATAAGTTGATCAATCACCATATAAGCATGATTTTAACAACTTCAAATGCTCAAAAAAATTTTATTTAATCTAATTATGATTAAAACACTTATTAAAATATTTTCCAAAGATTATTTGAACAATTATGATGCTTTTATATTAAAAGCAAAAAATTCAATGCCTCTTGGTAAATGTGTAGACTTATGCAATAAAAATGTAAATTTTATGCATGATGAGCCTATTAGATTATCAAAGTCAATAAAAATGAGCTTAAAATAAGTAATATATGAAAAAATATTAATGTGTCTTGATTTATTGCTTGACTTGATCCTCATCTTGAAGATTAAAAATGTCATCTTGTTCTTATATTCCTTCTTCATCAACAACACTAAAAGAACTCGTTAGTAGTACTTATGTTTTTTTATCGTCAAAACTTTGATTAGATACTCCTTTAGGTAAACAATGAAGGGTTTTAAGGGGCCAAAGGAAAAATTACATTGGATCTAAGTGAGCCCATATGCCACCAAGAAATCATATCTCAGGCCAAAACCATAATGCAATGGATTATAAGTCTTATCTTTGTATATAACTCACTTTATCCTTATGTCTTTTTCTGATATGGGATTACTCCACTTGTGAATTTCCAACAAAAATGTTTTACCATAGTTATACCAATAAAAAGACTATATATTTATAGAGTTTAGGCTTCAAACAAGTTCTAAGAAGTAGATGTTACCAATAGCTAATTTTTGTACATTTGTTGACCAATCTACATTGAATTTATAGATTTTTTTAGACTTTAGAACATTATTCGACCTTGTGTAAGGTACAATAACTCTATAAACTACGCCCTCAACCCTTCCATGAATCACCAATATTGGACACCTTATACTTTTTAAAATAATGCTTAGGACCATTAAACCCTTAGACTAAACTACTTAAACGATACATAACTCCCTAGTAAAAGATAGGTTTGAAAGGGACATACTAGTAAAAGGGTATGAAAGAATTGGAGAGAGCAATTGAAACAAGGTAATTATAGGATAGATGGAAGCTTTTAGGGAATGCATGAAAGGAAAGAAGAAGTAAAGTCTCTAGTAGAAACATAGGGAAAACTGTTTATAAATTTGTCAATGACACTATTTAGTTATGCCAAACTGGTAAAAATTAAAAGACCTTTTTACTTCCCTATGACACATGGTATTTCATGTCTCTCTTTTTTACAAAGAATTCATGTGAACTAAAGGTATAAAAGTAGATGACAAGTTATTAGGAAACATAATATCTCTTTTATGAATGAATGATTATGCACCTATAAGTTATAAAAGACTAAAAGTTTCCTTTTCTAATATAACAAACTTTCCTCTAAAGATCTTTCATGTATCCCATCAACCAATCCCTTTTCCTCACTTCTTCAAGGCTTGCCAAAGTTCTCCTTTAAGGTCTATTAGATTTCTTCCTCAGGTTTTATTAAATTTCTTCTACAATGTTTGAAAGTTTTCCTTTGCAATATTTGTAATTGAAACTTGGGGGCTACCAATACACATGAAATAGCCACACACTTGGATTTTATAGGCCTATCATTTTATATTGATAAACTCATCAGAAGCATTTAATGCATTTCACCATGTAATATGTTACTTTCTATGAATAACATATAGTCTGACATTGCCCACCATATTAGAACATACTTATTTTAGATGTCTTATCATTATCATGAGATCACCTCATTCATAGCATCTAGAGATTAGACACATGGAAGAATGTCTCAACAACCTCAACATACACATTTCAAGCAAAGAGGAATTAAAACGAATGTGAGGTAAAAACAATAGACACTTAAACTTTATGCAATTTGAATACTCCTATGTTATTCTCTCAACTTATTTAACTAAACACAAAATTCATTGAAGTGCTAATTTTAGGATAACTTTTGACTAAGTTTTACATTAATCTAAAAATAAGAAAATCTTGAATATGACAAAGCTAGAAAGACAAGATTGCATCACTTACTATTATAATTATTGTAATTCTTGATCCAACTAAGATTGCATCACTTACCCAATATCCTAAACATTTTGTTAAATTTGGACTTGGGTGCTCAGATTAAAGGCATTGATTTTAGAATCATGATTAGTTATAGAGGGAACTTTAGAACTTAATTCTTAATAGATCATAAGCTTTTGATGATTTACTGCATTTTTAAGATGATTATCACTAAGACACTAAAACAAACATAAGAACCTAACTTAAATTCTAACCATTATTCTCCAATAATAAAACTAAAAGGGGCAAAATTTTGTTGATAATAACCTTTAATGGTTGAAGGATAAAATAGGTATTAGTAAATTTTAAAAAATCCATATAAAATATAATTTATTCAAAGTCTAATAGAATGAAAATATGAAATGAAAATGTAGTTAAGCGCAATCAAATAAATGCAAATAATGTAAAGAGACTAAGGAAGAGAGATTGCAAATCAATTTTATAATGGTTTGACAAACAAATCTTGCTTTTATTCACTGTTCAAGACTCGCATAAGCTTCTATTAAACATTTTTTCAACTAGGTGAAAAGAAACCTTTTTATAGTAATCTTTATTTATTTTAGGTAACCTCTTTTACAATCTTCATTAATGTTGAAGGATAACCACAAACCTCTTTGGTTTAATAAAGCACAAAAAGCAAGCCATCAATTGAATTTTACAAATTTAATAAACCTTGTTTGCTCACTTTGATGCTTTAGGAATCAATCCACGATGAATGTATTTATGTTTGGAATGCTTGAAAACTCTCTCAAATATGTTCTTATAATAATAAAATGTTATAAAATTATCCAACATCTAAACGAACAAGTATTTATATCCTATAAGGCTTCAAATAATCTTGACAGACACAAATCAACCATCATAACGACTAGTTCTGTAATAAGATTGACTAGTTGATCATCTTCCTTTGACTAGCCAAACAACTACTAGTTATGAGTATTGACTTGTTGATCATCTTCTTTCAACCATTATTTAACTTTTAAAACAGCTTGTTCAACTAGCTTGTCTAAAACTTAAGGCTAGGTAAACCTTAATAGAAATCAACATTGAAAAACACTTTAAAACATCAAATTTTCATAGTTTAAGTTTTTCAAAGTTATCAAAACACTCCATTTTGATAAAAGCTTAACTTTAGTCACTTTTTAAAAATTCCTAAATTCTATTTTAAATATCATGATATTTTCTTTTAAAAAATCAAAACATCAAATATTCTTGACAAATAAAAAGCTTCTTCATTAAAATTGAATGTGAGATGTTTAGGCATGAAAAGCAGTTAAAATATTAAAATGACTAAGTTAAAGGTTTAAAAAATATTACGTTGATACTTAATTTGGATATATGGTATGCCTTCATTACAATACTATAGGATTTTGGCTACATTTTTTTGCTACGATTCAACCAAATTATCGCTAAAGGTTTAACTTTTCGTGATGATTTCAAAAAATCATCCCCAAAGGGTTATCTTTTCATAATGATTTCAAAATTTGACTCCAAAGGGACCATATTGGACGACAATTTTAAAAATCATCACCAAATGATTTCATGAAAATTAGGAGGGAAATGAAAAATGGGAATAAAAAGGAAACCCTAAAAGCAAAATACTCATCTCTCAACCCTAAAAGCCTTCGATTTTCATAGCTCTATCATCACTCTCTGCAATGCATTGAGTTTTTGAAATAGACAAAAAAGGGTTAATATTTGCTTTTGTCTTACGCGTAATTACCACAGTTTTGGTCAAATTTGTGTTTTTCTTCTCTCAAACCCAACTTTGAGGTTTATGTCCATATGGATATCTACTAAATTGTAGGGTTTGCTATGTTACTTTGCTAGAGGTCTCTATCTCACTTTATCAAGTGTGTTTATTAAGTTTTGTGTTCTTCTTCTTTTACAATCAACCAAAGTCTTGATGCTTTTCACTTATTCATTCATCATTAACTATGGTTCGGTTTTATTAATTTGTTGTAGATCTTTATACTATAGTGAAAGTTTTCCTGAACTTCCAAGTGCATAAGATTAAAAAACCTAATGTAGCTTCCAACCATATGCTAAATAATATTATTAATTTGCAAGATGTTGTTATTATATGTACATGCTCGTGTGCATAAGGATAATATTGTTTATTCTGCATCTATATTCACTTCACTCACCTCTTCCTTGAAACTTAAACTTCTAAATTAATCTTTACTTGGTTTCATATTTTTTACTACTATTCCAACTCTCATTCCCCAGCTAGCTAAGAAGCTACATCCTGATACAAACATAGATGATCCAGAAGCTAAAAATAAGTTGCAAGAAGTTTCAAATGTTTATAAGGTAAATTACAAAGACCAGAAATATTTCCTATTTTATGTTATCTGTATGTTTATTGAGGAATTGGGAAGGATACAAAGGTGACAATAGTGGACTCTAGAAAGATACGTAGTTGAGTGAGAATTTAAGAAAATATCATACATCTTTAATTGAAATATGCTCTTATTATTCCACTCAGTTACATACTATAGTTTTAAATTTTGTTGGGACATTTATCTCTACAAATAGTCACTCGCTCTTTTTTTATCAGTGTCCATCACTTCTTGATCACTAATACTCATTTTCTATATTTCCTAAGAATAGATAATCATAAGTAAGGATGAATGGCTTTCAAAACCTATAGCAGTAACTCAACATTCAAAGATTCTACTCATGATCAATCAACATTCATTACCTTTAGAAATTTAATAATATAAAGGTAGATTTGGACAAATGGTGTTTAAATAAGATATTTCCATGGTTACACTCAAACACTATTCATGATCACAACAATCAACAACTTTGTATATCATTTCATTTCTCCCCCACTAAAAGTTACATACATAATCATGAATCAAAAGACTTTTCAAGGTTATAATGTAGGAAAAGGTAAGGTGAGATGTATTTTGGTCAAGTAGATTCAAAGCCATTAAACTAGTAAAGCAAAAGTAACACTCAATGAGATATCAAGCATACAAGCTAACATTCATCCAAAACTAGGTACCATCAACTATGAAGAATGCAACAATTATGTTTCACAACTCAATTCAGCTCTCACACCATAAACCACATGAATATAACACAAAAAGTACTTCGTCCAACACAACATCCACCTCATATGCAATATATTCCAACACCCATTCAATACAACTTATGGAGGATTAACTATTAATTTACAACTTTTCAAATCAATTATATTTCCTACTTTTATTCAAACTCATGTATTATTTATTTTTCTTTTTATTTTTATTTTTCTTTTTCTTTCTTTTCTTTTTTTCCACAAATACAAAAGTGATAGAAACTACATCAATATAGGATTCATAACATGGTATGTTAACAAATATAACCAACTCATATGTATGCATACCCCTACACTTAGGCTTTTGTACAATCACAGTCATCAAGAATTAACAAATGCTCCACTATTTAGTTAGGTGCATGTAATGTGGTTTATACAAAAGAAAAGGCCAATAAAGCTCAAAGGGGGTTAGCAAAGGAAAATTTACATAAATGGGTAGGTTATTTGGCTAACATAGCTCGTAATCAACAAATCATTTTCATAAAAATGCATTTGATAAAAATGTGGTCTTGAATAGAAAATTAAAGAAAAGTAAGGAAAGGCATGTCATAAAGGTCACACATAACCAAAAAAAAATATTTTGAGATTGATATGGATGTGTTAGTCTAATATGGCTCAAAACCTCACTAGTTTTTGTCTACCACTAGTCACTATTCTTCTAAGGATAATGCATATTAACCAATCACAAGAGCAAAAATACATGCTAAGATTGCCATGGATTTTTCTAGTCAATTCATACCTAATTATGACTAAATAATCTTAAAAGCAATAGAAAACAACAAAAATTTTGAGGTTGATTATTTGATTTTGAAAACTGCCTAAGAAGTCACATAAGCTACAAATTAAGCTAAAAAATATACATAAAAACTAATATCCCTACCCCACACTTAAAACATACATTGTCCTCAATGTAAATCAAATGTAAGAAATGGAGCAGTTTACGAGAATAATAAATGTGAAATTGTAAATAACAGAAATTAACTTCCCTTAGGTTGCCTCCCAAATAGCGCCTTTGTTTATTATCGTTGGCTTAACTCCCTGTTGTGTGCATCAAATGACATTAGCCATGTCCTCTAACATCAAGACCTCCAAATCCTCCATTTGGAAGCCTTTATAATATAGCTTTAAGCAATGACCATCACTCTAAATGTCTTATTGGTTTTTAGACTCCATATCTCTACTGCATCAAAAGAAAAAACATGAGTGATAATAAATAGACCAACCCAACACAACTTACCTGGAAATAGTTTAAGTTTGGAATGATATAGTAACACTTTCTGGCCCATCGAGAAGCTCTTCCTCGAAATCATCTTATCATGAAAAGCTTTCATCTTCTCCTTATATATCACTGCATTCTAGTAGGAGTCATTCCTCGTCTCCTCCAACTCTTGAAGTTGCAATTTCCTATACACACTTGCATCATCAAAATTTATGTTGCATCTTTTGATAGCCTAATATGCCTTGTATTGTAATTCCACTTAAAGATGACATGGCTTTCCAAACACTAGTCTATATGGAGACATCCCAATTAGTGTTTTATAAGTTATCCTATAGGCCCATAATGCATCTTCTAGTATTACGCTCCAATCCTTCCTATTGGGCTGCAGAGTTTTCTCGAGGATCAACTTGATTTCTTAATTTGAGACTTCAAATTGCCCTATTGGTTTGGGGAGGTAAGCAGTGGAAACCTTATAAATGATTTGATATTTTCTAAACATTGCTTCCATCACCCTGTTGCAAAAGTAGGTTCCTCTCTCGCTAATGATTTCTTTCGGTATCTGGACCTAGAAAAAATATTAGCTTTAACAAAATATGCAACAACTTTCGCATCATTAGTTCTAGTGGCTTTGGCTTCCACCTATTTAGAAATACAATTAACCTCAAGCAATATATATGTAAAGTCAAAAAAAGGAGGGAAAGGTCCCATAAAGCAAACGTCCAAATTTTCAAGAAAAGTAAAGGAGTTTGTGGCAATTGACCCTTACGGGGTAAGTTACCTAAGTACTGGCATCTGTCATATGATTTGTAGAAGGTATATGCATCTTTAAACAGTATGGGCTAATAAAAATTGCTTTCTAAAACTTTACGAGTTGTCCGTTTCACTCCAAAATGTCCACTACACGCATACGAATGACAGAAGGCTAAGATTAAGGGTGTTTCGATTTCTGGTACACACCTCCTGATAACTTGATATATGTAGTGCCTCTAAAGATACAGGTCATCTCCAACATAATATCTCGCTTCATTCCATAGCTTATCCCTATAATTCGTTGACAAATCAACAGGTAATTCATCAGTAACTAAAAAATTGACAATGTCTGCATACCATAGTGGTGTCGCATCTATAAAAAATAATTACTCATTCGGAAATGTTTCTCGCATATCGATATATTATCTTCTTCCTTTACCAAACTGCTGGGATGGTCCACCACCACGTTTTTCCCCCTTTCCTATCTCTGATCTCCAAGTCGAATTCCTGAAGGAGGAGAATCCATCTAATCAACCTCAATTTTGCTTCTTTCTTTGTGAGCAAGTATCGTAAAGCTACATTGTCATAATAAACAATCACTGTAGCACCAAGAAAATACAAGAGAAATTTTTCTAAAACAAAAACCACAGATAAGAGTTCTTTTTTAGTAGTTGAATAATTCAATTAAGCTAGGTTTAAAGTTTTGGAAGCATAGTAAATGGTATGTAAATCCTGTCTGACTTTTTATCCTAGAATTGCCCGTATTGCATAATCGCTTACATCACACATAATTTAGGTATGAATCTAGTGATTGAATCACTAGTGGGGATGTTATAAGCTCCTTAAGATTGTTAAAGGCTTCCTTACACTTCTCATCGAACTCAAAGGAGGCATCTTATTATAAGATCTTGCATAATGGCACATCTATCTTCGAAAAGTCCTTAATGAACCTTCGATAAAAACCTGCATGCCTAAGAAAAAAATGCACTTTCCTCACAGCAGAGGGGTGAGGTAAAAAAGAAATAAGATCAACTTTAGACTTGTCTGTCTCAATACCCTTAGCAGATATAACATGGGCTAAAACTATATTTTGATCCACCATAAAATGATATTTTTCCCAATTCAACACAAGATTAGTTTCTATGCATCGTTCCAAGCTAATAGCAAGATTCTCAAGGCATTCATCAAAAAAGATCCATATAAACCAAAATCATCCATAAACACCGCAATAATCTTCTCAACATATTTAGAAAAAATGCTTACCATATATCGTTGGAAGGTAGTTGGGGCGTTATATAATCCCAATGGTATACTTCGATATCGAACGTATTAAATGGGCATATGAATGTTGTCTTCTCCTAATCCTCCAGTACGATCGAGATCAAAAGATAACCTGAAAATTCGTTTAGAAAGCAATAATAATCATAGCCATCCAATCTCTCAAACATTTGATCAATAAAGGGAAAGGGAATGTAGTATTTACAAGTTGCAAAATTTAACTTCCTATACTCAATACATACTCGCCGCCTAGTTTGCACTCGGGTGGGAACCAACTCGCCTTCCTGATTTGTAACAATGGTAATTCCAGACTTCTTTGGAACTACCTGGATAGGACTTATCCACTTACTATCAAAGATTGGGTAGATAGCCCCAGTATCGAGAAGCTTCAATACTTCGTTCTTCATGACTTCCATCATCAAAGGATTCAGCTAACGCTGAACTTGCCTCATTGACTTTGCATCCTTCTCTAACAAAATGTGATGCATACATATGGATTGGGTTTTCCCTTAAATATCTGTGATTATCCACCCGACGGCCTTCTTATGCTTTCTCAACATTCAAACAAGTCTGTCCTCTTGATTTAAAGTCAACTCTATCGAAATGATGACTGGGAGAGTTTGTTTATCTCCCAAATAGGCATACTTAAGGTAGTTAAGGAGTGGCTTCAGTTTCAATTATGGTGCCTATACATCAAAATGTAACAACTTCTGATGAGATTCAGATAGTTTTATAAAATCCAAATCATACCTTTTTAAAGAAGTCTCTAATGATTCCAAAGAGGTTGTCATTTCCATCAGCTCTTCTCCCAGTTAAACATCATTATTGGCTTCTACTTCCATTTCCTCCGTCAAGACTGTTTCTACATGATCCTTACAACCTAATTTAAACATTTCCTATACCAAAAGATCAATCACATCAACAGAAGAAACATAGTGATCATCAGGAGGATGTTTTATGGCATCAAAAATATCAAAATGAATTACTTCCGCATCAAAAATATCAAAATGAATTACTTCCGCATCAAAATCCATCATAAGAGTGCCCTTATGAACATCTATATTAGTTTGAATGGTATTGAGAAGCAGTCTCCCCAACAAGATAGGTATCAGATAATTTGAAGTCTCGTCATTCATATCCATAACATAAAAATATGCAAGAAACATTAGCTTATTCACCTGCACCAAAACATCCTCAACCACATTATCAAGATAAGCATTAGTGCGGTCAGCCAATTGTATTATCACACTTGTTTCTTTTAAAATACCCTTGTTTAAAGAAGCATAAATCAAACGAGGCATCACATTAATTGAAGCACCCAAATCCAACATAGCTCTATTGATCACAGTATTCCTAATTTTGCAAGGGATGGTAAACATGCCTAGATATTGACATTTTAGAGGCATCTTTTTTCTAAATACCGCAGACACATTCTCACTCATCATTACTTTTTCATCACCCCTCAATTTCTACTTATGTGCACACAATTCTTTAAGGAACTTGGTATACTTTGGTACTTGCTTGATTTCCTCGAGCAAAGGAATATTGACTTCCACTTTCTGAAAAGTTATCAATATCTCTTTGTCCTTCTCCTCCTTGTTTGGTGTTGTTAACCTACTTGAAAAAGGTGGAGGATTAGTCTTAATAACATTGGGACTTTTGAAATTTACCTTTGTATTCGATGAAGAATTTTCTTCCTTTCCTAATTCCTTCTCGATCTATTCCTTGGTATCAATCCTTAGTGGAGTTCTTTTAAGACACTCAATCTCCTTTTTGCTCCTTAAGGTTATGGCACTGACATTCTTTGAATTCACCTCGGGTTGGGATGGCAACTTTCCTCCACTTTGTGATTTTAACCAATTGAGCCTCAATACCATTTGACCCATTTTGTTTTCCAAATTCTGTACACTTACTTTTTGTCTCTTACTAAACTTGTTGGATGCCCTATTGAAGCTACTACTATATGCTCTGTTGAAATTGGATATTGTTAGTAGTAAAAGTCTTAATCAATTCTTCCAGATAATTACCTAAACTAGAAGAAAAGGCTTCATGTGCTCCTTGTTGCCTCATTTGAAATCCTTATACTCCTTGCGACTAATTTTAGAAGTAATTCTGCTGCCTATTCCCTTTGTAGCTAAAGTTAAAGTGTTGGACCCCACACCCCACCCGTAGGTGTTTGCAGGTGATACTGCGGCGTGTGTTTGCGGGTGATACCGCGGCATC
>JANIIA010000192.1:50843388-50866368 GCA_027478495.1 Erythroxylum alaternifolium
TTAAATTTTGAATAGGTTAAGAGTTTTGCTTAATATTTTGGAACAAGATTTTCATTATATTTAAACATTTATTTATTCAGATTTTTATTTTGACGAAATTTCAAAGTTATGTTTATCAAATATCTATTAATATGTAAAATATTACTTTTAGATTATCAATACATGTAGTTTGAATATTTTATATGAAAATATTTAAATTTGTTTGTAAATAATAGTATTGAAAAAAACTGCGACAAGTAGTTTCTAGTCCCTAAAATTCATACAATAATGTCAAAATTAATCATTAGAGTGGTTCATTTTAATATGTTATTATAATAAGAAATAGTTATCATTAATTTGTTACATTTATATTAACAATAACCTTTGTAACAAAAAGTTGATGATCAAGTGGCAACAAAATTTCTTGTCACAAAAATTATGAATAATAGTAACTATAGTGATAGTTTCATTTTTGTGACAATATTAAGTAAACACTAACTAATTGAATTTTTATTGACAAAAGTTTTCATCACAAAAAGTAAAATATCGTGTGACGGTAAACTGCTTAGTCACAAGAAGAGTAAAATATTAGTGACCAAACTATATTTTGTCACAACAAATAAACAATATTAGTGAGCAACATATGTTTTGTCACAATTACAATTCATTCTTGCCAAAATTACTTTGGCACCAAATTGCCTATGCTTTTAGCCACAGAACTTAGTGATAAAAGAAAATTTGACACTATTAATGTATTAATAGTGACAATTTAATTGTAAAAGATACTAAATTGTCACAATTACCATTGTATTAGTGACAAAAAAACAAATCATCATAGTTAATTCAAACAATAGTGCCAATCAATTGTTTTGTCACAAAAAAACCTCATATCTGTGACAAAATGATAGTTAGTCTTAAAAACGTTATCACTAAATTATAAATAATAGTGACCATAGTGATAGTTTCATTTTTGTGACAATATTAAGTAGACACTAACTAATTGAATTTTTATTAACAAAAGTTTTCTGCACAAAAAGTAAAATATCTTGTGACGGTAAACTGTTTCATCACTGTAAGAGAAAAATATTCGTGAAAAAAACAAGAGAAAAACATTAGTAACCAAACTATGTTTTGTCACAACAAATAAAAATATTAGTGACCAACATATATTTTGTCACAATTACAATTCATTTCTGCCAAAATTACTTTGGCACCAAATTGCATATGCTTTTAATGAGTGAACTTATGATAAAAGAAAATTTGACACTATTAATATATTCATAATGACAATTTATTATGAAAAATACTAAATTGTCACTATTACCATTGTATTAGTGGCAAAAAAAAATCATCATAGTTAATCCAAACAATATTATCCATCAATTGTTTTGTCAAAAATACCTCACATCTATGATGAAATGAAAGTTAGTCACAAAAAAAGATGTCATTTATTAATGTCCTAACTCTTGTAATGACAGTATTTGTTTGGGGTTGAGATGCGGTTATTCATTGTATTCTTGCCAAGGCAGAAATATTCTATTACGGACACATACTGAAGCGATAGTTATAAAATGTTGGAAATCAGCTGGAATATGTTATGCTTGCATTTGAATTGAATCCATGATGGCATGTTTATATTATTGCACCTTATTGCAAATTTGACCAGCTTAACTCTTGACATTGAAATATTCAAAAGCTTCTTTGACTAGTACTTAAATACAATAGAAATTCGAATATTAGATCATAGATAATCACTTTAGATTCTAATGGACTAAACCTATTATTTGATGGAAACCAATGATTTGAAGAACTTCTATTGTCTAATTTGTAATGTGTGAAATATACAGAACAAAAATGATGGCTGGTGTTAGATCCAAAAACAGTTCAGGTAGTTTCTTGGAGATCATCGAGCAACAGGGTTAGCAAGGATTGTGGGCTAGCAATGCCATTATCACTATTCAAATAATCCCTACTCAGGCCATTGAGCTTGCAACATTTGAGAGTGCCAAGAGATTTTTAAAGTGTGAAAGAGATTTACTAGGTTATTGTTTCATCTTCACTAGGAAAGAGTATGAGGGATTTACTCCATAACTTACAAAATGAATAAATCACTAAATTTTCTCTGTTCATTTTTTACAGATGCAGAAATGGCATTTAAGGAGAAGCTCAGGTTGTTTTCTTCAAGGCCTTTATTGAGCTTCATTCTTCTAGTGATGACTCCATTAAAGCAAAACAGATAGAGCACAAGTTATATTTGAGCTCCCACAAGTTCTACTCTACATTAACTTCACAGCTTCACAACACAATTATATTGTTGCATATTGTGAATTCTTCTACAATTAACTAAGCCTTTTGGATTATTATAGGTTCAACATGGACAATACTAGGTAGTCGTATGAGTTATGTTCTACGTTTTTTATTTGAGCATTTATAATCTATAAATTGATCTTTTATTTATTATTTTATTTATAAGAATTATTAAAGCGTAATTAAAATCTTGTACATGAATAATATTCTTTATGTTAGTATAATTTAATGATATTTTATTTTTTATATACAATACTTCATATTTTGGATTAATAATATTTTTATACAGTTTATTTTTATAACAAATTTAGAATAAAAAATATATCGATACATTATATAAAAAAATATTGTTCAATAATATATATTAAAATGCAACAAATAATTTATTGCAATATTGTATAATATTTGGTTGAAATATAGCTAAAAAATTTAGTTACGTTTTATAAAATGTAACTAAAAATATTTGGTCACATTTTCACTATTAGCGACGAAAAAAGGTATAATAAAAAACTATTGACGACAATTTTAGAAAGCATAGCTAATAGTTTTTGGTTATAAAAAGAAAGGGGTAGTCAAAAACTATTGACTAAGATTTTTGAAAAATATTACCTATAGTTTTCAACTATGAGAATTGAGTGACGTTTTGGGTGACAAAACAGAAACGTAACTAAAAGCTATAGGCAACATTTTTTACATATCTAGTTACGATTTTTTTATAGCTAAATATCAACTTTGTTGTAGTGCCTTTTACTCTATTTATTCATATTTTATTAAAATTATATTGTTATTATTAAAGCATACATTGTAACATGCCTTAATTTAATAACCTTGTAATTGAATCTAAAGAAGGCAAATCAATTATATCACCAGTACTATCCCCACTGCTTTATTTTTACTGTGTTTGAAGAGGAAAGTCTATATCTATGTTTGTGGTGATGATGGCTTTCTTTAACCAATTATAACACCATGGTCTGATCTTTCATCATTTGAGAAAACCCAGTTTTAATAATAACCCATTAGCATGTTGAAAGAGGGTGGCAGACAACCAGCAACACTATTCCTCAATAGTCAACACCTTCTACTCCAATATTATAATGCGTCTACCTCTACCTCTACCATCGTCCTTAACATAAACCCTTATAGGTGGCAAATTAGAGAGAGATGAAGAAAACGATGACGTGGTCTCTAACATAGGATGTACGACTGGGAATGATGGGCTCTATTTTTAATACAAAATCTATCATGTATGCTCTTTTAAACCAAACTAGATGAAAGTTTAGAGTTCTGTTGATTTGAAGCTTAACTAGAATGGTTTTCTAAACGCTGTGATTCTTTTTTTTTTTTTTGAAGAGAGCTGTGATTGTTTTTTGATGCTACTAAACGTTAGAGTCTGAGTTATAAGTTCATAACAGGAAAATTTGAACTCAAATATTTATACAAAAATTTAAATTAGACCTAAATATTTGGTAGTGGTTGAAAAAGTTTGTTTATACCTTAAGATTAAGGAAACCCTACATTCTCATTAGGTTTCGATCAAATTTGAATAATCTGACATTTTAATTACTTTTTGGTATGTTAGTTGGACATGTCAACTAACAAAACAGGCTCACTAACACTGCCCCTCTTATTGTCTAATGGTCTGGTGTCCTAAATCAAATAATTAGTTAAATCTTTGGATATGTATTGTAGTCTCCATTCTGCTCTCCATCTCCATCTCTTCTCTATTTGTCTTCATTTGTGTCGGTTGTTTGTCTTCATTGCACTTTGGCAAATCTTTTATTACATCTTCGATTCATTAACAAAATTTGAATTGAGCTTTAGGATTGGAAAATGGAGGAACTGGTTGGACTTAGACACCTTAAATATTATCAGTTCTCAAAATAGTAGGGACGTGTATTACACAGCTGGGACTCTCATTTTTTACATGTTCGAGCATTCGTCATTCCCTCACTCAGCTGAAGATGGTTTCCTCTTGCAATGAATGCCTCCCTTATCCAGTTCTTTAGTTTTGGAATTAGATCTTCCGCTTTAGTGTGTTTTTGCTGAAATGTTCTAAGTTTTCTTTCCTTCCACAAACCATATACGCAGCAGATTAGTGTAAGTCTAAATAGCTTCCAGTCTCCTTTCAACCTGAATCGAATTCTGCTTGCCCAGCTAATAATGCCGGTCCAATAGTCCGGTAGCTTGAGAAACAATTTGCATACATTGTAAACACCAGTTTTGCCTGGCATATAACGATTTGTATTCCATAACAGAATTGTCATGAGAAGAAGTGCATGCTTGGTTCAAGCTGTACGTCAGATTAACTTTTCCCGGACATAGGTTCTGTGTTTTTAAGTCACCAATACAATACGGTTAATTAGCTAGATTATGACACTCCAGTTAATCCACTAAGAAACATTAAGAAGAATAACTTTTGGTATTCAAGTTTCCAGGAAATTTCACCAAGCATTACGTTTTCAACTACACAAACACAAGACCATATAGACATCACGATATCTTGATCCATCAACAGCAGCAAAAAGTTGGAAAAAAGTACGGACACTAAATAGCTGAGTAGACAAGTCTCTTGCAACACATTACAACTTCAATTGAAAGGTTGCATTTAATTTAATGATGTTGATAGATATTGTTATGATCCGGTGGGAACAGGCAAAGTGCGTCTTGGAAGAACTTAAGATGCGATGTAATCTTATGTTAACGCATTTCTAGGCTAAGCCGAAAGATGGTTGCCAGACCTACCATATGCTGGCTTCCCTTGGCCTACAAGACACCTTCCTACCAAGCCTCTGGTATCTGATTTTGTCAGGTTCTTTTTCATTTTGTGCCTTCTATTTATCAATTGCACGAATCACTAGTGGGTCCAATTGCACCACTATGCCAACCAAGTCATTATAAGCCTCTAAATTGTAGCACTAAAGTAAGTCACTAATCTTGATTAGCCGTAATTAAACACCCTTTCTAGCTGTTAAGTGTTAAGTAGTGTGATTTAGACCCAACCCACGTGATCCTGTCGAGATTTGCTGATCGCTTAAAACATGACTCACAGTACCAACAAAATGGAATATCTCTTTTGTACTTTTTAATAGTGAATTAATATCACCTTTTGTAGTTAATCTTGAGTATTGATACTCAAATTGCTTGATTAGCCTGCAGATTCCGGGCTGTGGAAAGCACTCGTGTAAGATGGGGTTCTAAGAAATATTTTTTACTTTTGGCTATCGGTACACACTTTTCATGTACACATTTTTTCGCTTCTTTGAATCCGCTTCTCCATCTGTGATCGAATGAATAAGAGACATAATGTCTGTAAAATTGAACTAAACTTGCCAAACTCCAGGGCTAAAAACATTTTTAGTATAATAAGCGTTATATATAACATATATATAATAGACTTCTATTCTTAATAAATTTAAAGTTTCGAAGATAAGAAGGCAATTATATAACTAATTAATTATTGATGATTAATTTTATTAAATAAGATTTTTTTTATTTAACTTATCATTATGTTCATTGGAAAATATTGGTAGAGGAACAAAAAGAGAGAACATGAAATTTATGTTAATGTTCCATTCCATATCGATAAATGATGCTCTATCGTATTAAAAAAGAAAAAAAAGGATTAAACAAATCAAATCACCTTTTGTTTTGTGGAGTATTTTTTTTAATTTTTTCCAATAGCACTGCATGACGCTGGAGTAATGTCTTCCATTCCAATTACGATTACAGTCTTGTCTCTAACAGATTATTTAGGGATAAACACATAAATAACATAATTTAAACAATTTGAAGGAGAAGTGAAAGATATTACGAAAGAAATTATATTTTTCATGCTTGGCCATATATACAACTTTTTGGATTTTGTGTATGTTTAGAGATACTTGCTAAGCTGGTAATTAGTTAGTCATGATAAATTTTAACTATGACAAAATGTAGAAAGTAAACTTCCCTCCCGACTAGCTATCAACCTCTGGAGTCCTCGTTAAAATTCTGCTTATGTTCAAGTAGCTCCAATTAAGAGTAGAAAGACTTGTCATTATAATCCCTCTAAATTAGTATACATGAGACAAGGATCCTAAATACACACTACCAAATTCCATATATCACCTACTTACCACCCAACCTCAATATATATTAGGGTTCTCTTCATTTGCAGTTACAGAATTGACACATCTTAACAAATACCTAGCATCTATGAGTAGAGGTGGCAGCTACGGCGGTGGGCAGAGTTCCCTGGGTTACCTTTTCGGCTCCGATGAGCAGCCTAATGCACCGCCGCCTTCGCGCCCTGTAAACCTACCACCTTACGGTGTTGACACTGCCTTAGAGCATAAACCTACTGATAGTCGTCCTTCCGGTGACGGCAAGCAGAAACTCGCCTCAAACAACTACCATAGAGCTCAAGGCCAGAATTCAGGCAACTTTATTACCGTAAGTTATGCACAGTACTTATATATTTAGAGGCTATTTGATGAGAATCTATATGTTTGCGGTAGCATATCTGAGTTGAATTATTGACTTACAACATGCATGATTTTCCACCAGGATCGTCCAACCACCAAAGTCAAGTCAGTTCCAGGAGGTGATTCATCTTTGGGGTATCTGTTTGGAGACAAATGATATTAAGATTGCTTCTTTATGCTCCCAATTAGTAGCTATATATATACCCGCTTGGATGGTTATTAATTTCCTAGACATTGTTGGGGATGATTTGCAACTAAGCTAAAGCATGTTAATAAGGGATTTAGTTCCCATTAGGTTTCCGTGTGTTTATCTTGCAGCTAGCTAGCATATGCGGAGTCTTGTCTCATCATGTAATCTGACTGAATATCTAGTGAAGCAAATTAATCAGTCAGCTTAATTATGAATATTACGATGTCTTAGCGCCTTTGTCTGCTACCAAGCTGTATGTCTGAATTAAGTGAAACAAGTTCCTATTTCTCACTATTGTATCATCTAATGTATATGGTTTGTTTGGTCAATGATATAAGCTTGGAATTGCTCTCCACACCCATATTTAGAAAGGTAAAATTGCACATTTTCAGAGATTTTCTATTCAACTTTCCTTTTCTTTTTCCTATCCTTTCTTAATTGGTGCAAAAGTATTGAGATTTCTCTGATCCTATTCGTCATGAAATCTGTACGGAGGACGGGCCTCATTAGTGGTGACCCTTTTGATTTTTTAATATCATTTCTTCTTATTGCTGCATATATATATATGTATATATTCGCTTGTGTACCTGTGTGTGCCCTTCTGTGTCTCTGGTACTGGAAGGTTTGATTTTCAGAAGTCACAACTGATGAAATAGCTTTCTTTAAAGGCAATGGCTTTTATATAGAACAAGTTCAACTGCACGAACTTTAAGACTAGTTGACGTCTGAATCTAACGCCGTATCTGAACGCAATTGGGAGTTATTCAGCATCCTTCTATTTCGTTTTCATGTCCATTCAGTTGCTCCTAATAATTAGAGACTAAAAGTTGAGATGATAATTTAAAGAATATTCATTTCCCGCTTCAAGTTGTTTGTGTGGCTGTCTGAAATGTATCATATATCATCATCATCATCTGTAGCATATAAAGCTGTTCCTTCTGTCAGTTTTTATCTGCCCTGACAAAGGTAAGTAGCTAGCGATTGTTTATGTATATGAGGATAAGATTGCATAATTATCCACTATACGCTTTCCCTCAATTTCTGGAAATATTCTTCACTGACAAAGGTGATTAAGATTAATGGTTGCTTTTCCTCAATTTCTGGTGTATATGCAAAATTAGCACCCTTAATTTCTGGAAAAATTTTCTTCATGCATACGGTGGATTTGTTATGAACAGATAAAAAGTAGGGGATTCTATAGTTGACATCTAATTTGCAGAAATAAAGGTCCAAAGAAGGTTATGAAGCGAGGTGAAGTTTTCTTCCTGAGATTTTACAGTTCACATTGGAGTGGAGAGCTTGGAATTGTTGATTATTCAATGAATAAGAAACTAGACACTCATTAAAATTCATCTGGCGTTTCAAGTTAATATCAGTTGTCTATATTAAGTTTTGTGATTTTCCTAGAAAGCATATTATAGTCACGAGATATATACATACTCGTGCTATCACATTTGCATGTAATAATGCGCTATCAGCAACAAAGTCACTTTTTCTTACGGTTTCCTTACACCGTGGCACGAGCAAGTCATCTTCCATCCTCATTAGTAAGGCTAATGACAATAGTACTTCTGCCAACTGTTTTGTTAACCAATATGGGTAGACTTATAGTTCCTTTTTCACCAGTAGATTCAAAGGAAACTTAATCTTTGATGACAAGTTAATTAAAATATCACAAAGTTTAATTTATATAAAGAAAAGAGTTGGCACTAATAGAATTATTCAATTTTGTTATACGCCACTATAATACATCATATAATTTTGGATAAAGGTATCAATATAGTTTTAATATTTTCACTATAATTCAAATAAGTTTATAATATTTAATTATCTGTTAATTAATTTTAATATTATGATATATTCATGAAATAATTTTTATTTAAACAGAAATTGGCAATAACATCAATATTAATAATTTTTATATGTGATAATAACTAAGACTTACGTATACTAAAAAATATAAAATATTCATTATTAAGAAGTGATGTGTTAAAAACTAATACGTAAATATTTGATAATGGTAAATTTAAATTTATTAAAATTATAAGGTTTAGAACTTATTCATTAAAAAATAAAAACATTTGTAACTAATTTGTATCTTATATTTAAAATTCTTAAGGAGTGGAGCATAGATTAATAATTAATCCAACCAACACTACATTTAGCGACGAAACTAAACGTCGCTAAACAATACTATATTGTCGCAAATACTAATTTGCGATGAAAAAAACTCGTCGCAGAATCTCAGTAGCAAAACAACATCTGCGGCGTTTCACTAAAATCGTCACCAAAACATTTTTTTGACACAAGTAATTCGTTGGTAAAAATATAACCAATGAGAATAAAGAACGTCGTACATAGTATTTTGCGACGTTTTTGTTTCATAGCTAAAAGTTTTTCCCTACTAAATTGTATTCGTAGGTAATTATTTTTAGCAACGATTTCTTTTTAGTAGCACAATAGTTTTAGTTACTAATTGTTTATTGTATGGAAATGTTTTTAGAGACGTTCCTGTAAACGTAGGTAAAACTTTTTGTGATAATTTAGTTTTGGTAGCTAATAGTTTTTTGTGACGATTATATTTTGGTAATAAAATAGTTTTAGCTACTAATTTGTGGTTGTACCAAAATATTTTTAGGGACGTTCTTATAAACGTAGGTAATAACTTTTTGTGACGAATTTATTTTGGTAACTAATATTATTTAGTGAAAAATTTTAATTTTGAATTTAAATATTATTATAATTGTTAAATTTTATTTTAATTTATTACAATTTTTAAGATAGTTTAAAATATAAAAATGATTCATTTTATAATTAATGTTAGTGACATATTTTTTAAATAATAGTAAATTGAAATAAAATAAACATATAAAATAGAATGCATTATGGACAAAAAAATATTTACACATTATTTACAAACTAAGAGTCTTCATCTGAGTCACTATTACTAACATATGCAGAACCTAGTAATTGTTTAACCATTTTTTTAAGATTGTTCACTTCTTTAATATTACGATCTAACTTAGTTTTTGTTGCTAGTTCTCCTCTTGAAGCACCGTCATATATGCTAGTCGTAACGAAGATGCACCAACATTTTTAGGGCCATATCCAAGACCTTTGATATAGCTCAATCTTGTACCAAGAACGTTGTTGCAAATGTCATCGACATTAGACTCGTTTCCCTCAGACAATGACATATGCAATAACTCTTGCATCTTATCCTACTATTTAAAGTACAAATTTGACTTAAATAAAAAATTATTACTTAATATTACATAGAAAAATAAATTGCAATATTAATTTTTTGTATTTACATAATTACTTTGTGCGTCTTCAGATATCCAGTCTTGACTTTCCTTGTAGTTTGTTAGCTTGTACAGTGTGATCCTATCACACTCTTATCCCTAGAATTGTGTTTGACTCTATAATATGAATTTAAAAAATTATAAGTAATTAGAATTTATTGTATTAAGAAATAGAATGATAAATTGAAAACGTTACACTTACAAATTCTTGTCAAGCAACGACAAATGATCTAGAGCCAGTGTTATAAGGAGTCTTCATTTTTGCTCTGTTAACCTTAGCTTTGTCACACTTTTCTTAAATTAAGAGAAGTAGTCATGAGATGTATAAGAAAAATTAATAGAAGGAAATATGAAGAGAAAAAAACAAATCTAAACCTTCCCTGAGGTCTAATAATCACACATTTCACTCCAATATTTTGGAGTCACCTGTTCCGGAACATGTCTCCTTACCTCTTCATCGAAAGAGAAAGACTGGTGATATTTATGAAGTCAATATCGATGATCCTTCACCATTTTTTTCAATAGTGAACTAACGCTGTTTGAAACCTCAGACGTGTCGATATCAACGATATTGAGCTTCATATGTGAAAAACAAGTATAAGTTAAGTTATTATTTTTTGTAAGTAAAATCGAAATACATATAGTAAAATGAATTGAAATATTACCAAAACTTTGTCAAAAGCATTTTTGAGCAAGTTGTCTTCCTTCAACTGTCTGACATGCTGAAGGTAAGGCAACTCATTCCTCACAACCATGCCCAACTCACTGGCCAATTTTGCAGCTTGGATCTTATCCATTGGGTGACGTTACGTGAGGTCAATTGTCACTGACCTTGCTGATCATTGCAACATTCATTTGTTGCAACTAAGCTCCTTTTGTCTTACCTTTACCTTGTTTTCTGATGCTAGTATTGAAACCTGAAAAAAAAAACATAATGAGAAAAATACACTAAACATGTGATGAGTAATTTCAGCATAAATGTAAATATGTTTGGTAAATAATAACCGACCTGAAGACCCCTTTTAACTAGCAGACGATGTTGGTAAAGGTTATTGCTGACTTTCTTCAATCGATGATGCAATTGTTGGTTGTTCTGTGGAAGAAACTTCATCTGCCATTACCACCCTCTTTCCCTTGTTTCTACCAGGTGTCATTATAATGAACTTATGTAAAACGAAGTATAAACATAACGTATAATTGTAATTCAAAAATAAAATATTAAGTGAAACATTAAAAATATGCTTGTAGTCATGGTAAATTAACATAACTAAAACATCAATAACATAAGGCAGTTACAGCTTGGAGACATTTCAAATAACACAAACAATTTATTTACATGCAATTATCATGATCAAGATTTTGAAAATCATCATCATGATATGAAACATTAAAAATATATGTGTATTCATGGTAAATTAACAAAAGTAAAACATCAACAACATATGGCAATTATCTTCTTAATATTTCAAACAGCACAAATAATTTATTTACATTCATTTATCATGATCAAGATTTTGAAAATCACCATCATCTACAAAAATATAAGTGAAACATTAAAAATATGCTTGTACTCATAGTAAATTAACATAAGTAAAACATCAACAACATAAGGCAAGTATCTTCTTAACATTTCAAACAATACAAACATTTTATTTACATCCAATCATCATGATCAAGATTTTAAAAATCATCATCATTAAGTACATTATCGTTTGATTCTTCATCACTAATATATTCGAGCAAAGTATCGTCATTGTCATTTAAGTCATCCTGAGTATAGTCTTCATCTGCTTGTAAGATAAGATGGGCTTGAACTCCATCTAATTGAACTATGTTCGACTCAACATCTCTCCTATAGAATGATGATATATCTACATCTTCTACTGGAATACTTTCGTTATTGAAATCTAATTTAATATCTTGATAGACTTCATCTACATTCTCATCCAATTCATCAATATCCCTTTTACAAAAATTAAAGACATTCCTTTGTTGAAACTTTTGAACAACCTTCCAATTGCTACCCAATATAGTATCGTTGACGTAGAAAACTTGTTTGGCTTGACTTTCAAAGACAAAAGGATCATTATCATACCATGTCTTACTAACATTTATACTAGTAATTTGTCCATCCACTCTTATGTCAGTTAGATCAAACCATTTGCATTTAAGTATAACAACCTTCTTATCCTTGATATAGTGCAACTCTATTATTTTAGAGATGACACTGTGGAAGTCAATGATTTCTTTGTCATGACTTCCTTTAACAACAACCCCACTATTTTGACTTCTAACTCAACTATCTCAATCTTGTATGTGATATCTCACCCCATTAATAATGCAACCTTTGTATTTCTTATCGCAAATATGAGGCCCACATGCCAAACTATATAATATTGTTGTTGCTTCTTATATGTTATGGTTATGTAACCGTATCATCAGTACGACAAATTAAAAATAAATATAAGAATGAGACATATTATCATATTTTCATAACATGTAATTAAAATAAAACTTACTCGATTTCTAAACCATAATACAAACTTCTGCTTATTTCTTTCTTCAACATTAATGATCCCTTTTCTGTGAATTGTGTCTTTGTGCTCTCTATTTTAAAAAAAGACAATAAGGTCTCAGAATTAATGAAGAAAATTGTAATATGATTGTTTGAATGAAAAGGAATATACATACTCCATGTATGTATCAACATTCTCACAGTTGTTCAAAATATACTAATGGACAATTTCGAATTCGTCTTTAGTTAACTTGACATATTTACCCACATTAAGTGGCCTAACTTTTTGGGAGAAAATAGACAACCCACCATCATCATTAAAATCAAAGTTACATTTTGGTCTATTAAATCTTATCTCCACATCAGTTAAGTACATTGAACAAAAAGTCAAGCATTTATTTGCTATATAAGCCTCTGCAATAGACCCCTTTAGTCGAGCTCTATTACGTACATAATGCTTAAGAGAGCAAAAAAATCTGAACATAAAAAAAACGTGTTGAATTTAATATGAATTACTTTTTAATCGGAAACATCCGTCGACATTGAACCAATTCACAAAGTTTTGCTTCATATGGTAAGTAAATTGCCAAATGAACCACAACATCAAAAAACGATGGGGGGAATAATAGTTCAAACTTACATAGAATCAATGTTATGTTTTTTTCTAATTTATCAAGCTCTTCAACTTTCAGTATCTTGTAACATAATTGCTTGAAAAATTCTCCCACTTGTCCCAAATTAATGGACACATCCTTCAGCAAATACCCACGTATTCCAACAGGAAGTAATCGTTGCAAAAGTACATGACAATCATGACTTTTCAACCCTGACACTTTTCTCTCTTTAACATTCACACGATGACTTATATTAGATGCATACCCATCAGGAAATTTGACTGATTGGAGGAACTGACAGAATGATTGTTTCTCACTTTTTGACATGTTGTAACAAGCAGAGAGAATAAAGTATGATCCATCATCTCTTCTTTTCAAATGCAAATCTTTTCTAATATTCATGCCTTCCAAGTCTAGTCTAGCCTTACAGTATCTTTGGATTTCCCATCAATTCCTATGACAGTCCCTAAAATGAACTCACAAATGTTTTTCTCAATATACATGATATCAAGATTATGCCTCAATAGTAATTCCTTCCAATATTGCAAGTTGAAAAATATGCTTTTTTTTGTCCAATTCAGTTGAATATCATATCTCTTATGCTTTCTATTACTTGGGTTTTTGTCAGGTGTAATGTCACTCAAATATGACAGCTGGCAAACAATATCATCACCGGATAACTACATCAGAGCTTCACCTAACTCTACTGTGCTATTAAACTTTTACTTCTTCGTCATCTATGCCCATGTTCCCAATAACAACAATGACCTATATAGCATATTTTACTTTGTATCCTTCTTAAATATGTTTGATGATTACATATAGGATAAGCCATATACCCTTTAGTGCTCAACCTAAACAAATTCTCATAAGCTGGGAAATCATTTATAGTCTACAAAACAGCAGCATGCATTGTAAATGTGTTGCCTTCAACAACATCAAAAGTTTGTGATCCAAATTCCCATAGATCATTTAAGTCATCAATTAATGGTTGCATGTATACATCGATGTCCTTACCAGGAGCAGTAGGTCCTGGAATAAACAAAGAAAACAACATAAAAGGCTTCTTCATACACTTCCATGGAGGTAAATTGTACAGGACTAGAATCGTCAGTCACATGCTATATGAGTTACTCATATTACCGAAAGAATTAAATCCATTTTAGGCTAATCCTAATCGAACATTCTAACAATCTTGTCCAAATGATGGAAACTTTCTATCAAGATCTTTCCATGCCATTGAGTCTACTGGATGACACATAATGTTATCATCAATGCATTTCTTTTTATGCCACTTTATATCTATAGCTATTTTTGTTGACATAAAAAGTCTTTGTAATCGTGGTTTAATAGGAAAATATCGAATGATTTTATTTAGTATCTTTTTCCCTCTCCCATTGTCCACCCGCCACCTTGATGTACCATAAATAGGACACTCATGAAGATCTTTTGCTTCCTTCCAAAAAAGAACACAATCATATTTACAAGCATGAATTGTAATATATCCCAATCCAAGGTCCCTTAAAAGTTTCTTAGCATCATAGTAAGTTTTCGACAACTTATGTCTGATAGGTAATGCATCGTTTAGTAGGTCAATTAATATATCAAAGGACTTGTTACTCCATTTATTATAAACCTTCAAATGCAACAACTTCATAACAAATGATAGTTGAGAAAAAATAGAGCACCCTGGATATAATTGTTCTTGAGCAACTTTCAATAACTTCCCAAAATTGTCTTCTGTAATACTACCAATTATGTTAGACATTCTTGTTTCATTCATAGTCTCCACATAATTCCGACAATCATCTAATATCTCATCAATCCCCTTATCACCATCATCATTCACATAACAATCATTAACATCATTATTGTAACTCTCATCATAAGATATACTAGCACTTCTACTACAACTTGCTTCCTTATGTTCACCATGATAAAGCCATGGAGTATAGAATTTGTCTATGCCCTGGATCAGCAAGTGATTATACACCACATCCTGACTTTGGAAGTCCACATTTAAGCAATTGATGTATGGACAACGAATACTACATTCATCACCTATTTGATCTTTTATAAATTGCATGAAACTCTTAACTCCTTCTACATACTCAGTTGACCATTTTCGTTGACACATACAACTCTTATCCATTTAGCTATACAATAAAAGAAGATAACTAAGTTATTACATGTATTTTCTGTTTACTATTACATTAAAAAAAACCTATATAGCTAAGGTACGTGGTGTTGTTTACTATCAACTCAACAACCGATATATAAAAAAATTAATTAATTATATGGTGGGCAGGGAAAATATACCTGAGGATGCCACACAAATTTTGCAATTTTTAGCTCCAAGTAAAAAGAGGAACATAAAATCTTCAAAATAGACAAAGGATTTGGTGAACAACAAAATCTAATATAAATAAATTGAAAACAAAGAATTAAAGGTTAAACGGCCTAAAATCATATTTAATATGCATAGACATTATAATGACATAATTTATAAATGTCTAATTGCAAATCTTAATATACCATTCTTATGCATTCAAAAATATGCATATGACTAAGGCTAGGTAGCAATCCCCTCTATCATCACTATATACCATATTATCTAGTGAATTTTTTGTTAATCTTTTTCTATTCTTTTTGTCATTCTTTTTACGTCACTATTCATTGTAAGTTACATTTCTTTTATTAAAAGGATATATAAGTAATTTTTCTTAAAAATACATTATAACTTTTAACACTTTCAAGTCCTTTAAAAACTTGTATGCTTCATTCACATTCATAGCATGCATTCTCATGAATCAATTAAAATTTGTCATCATCATCCTAAACTAAATGTTTAATTGCCATGTTCCCAATTATTCAATCCTAAAAATGTTTATGTTTTAAAGAATATACTTAATATGCTGTGAAAAAAGTAAAACATTAGATCCATTCCTAGTCTCAAAGTCAAACAACCAATTCGTATACATATGTTGTACATATTAACCGAATTTTGTAGCACTAGCACTCTCCTTAGAATTTTGTAGATGTTAATATCCATTTGATCATTTACTGAATGCTTGGCGGTTAATTAATATTAAGGTGGAAGCAATAATCTCCATCAATTCATGGTATTGACCCCTAAAACACTCAAAAACTTTTTCTGTGGTCAAAAGAAGATCATTTCATTTAGAGCACTTATCGACCTGTGTGTTTCATAAATAAGTTTAAAAGTTCTACATCATTTATAACTACACGATATAACTTATGAACTATTACAAATGTGACTTTCTTTTCTATGCTTATCATCATCATCATCGTGCATGTTGAGAATAGATTAAAAAATAGAAAATAAAATAGATTACATTTGAAGAGAAGTTCACTTTCGAACAGGAACATCAAAACAAAACAAACCACGGGACTTTCATCGAACGCCTTGTAACCATAACATAACGCACACCAAACTTTAACCATTCATTGTGTCTATTCCCTTTCTTCACCATCATTAACACATTTAAAAACAAACCCAACAATTAACTTGTTCAATCTATGCAAACAACTCAACAAATTGAAGAAACCCACAACAATTAATATTCGGCACATCAACACATTCAAAAACAAACCCACAACAAATCGAAGAAAGACTTACTAGGTTGAGTTCAACTCCAAGAGACGATAGATGGGGGGGAAGATAAAAAATCCTTCTTGCACAACAACGAGAGGAACACAGTAGAAAATCGACAGTGAGAAAGAAGGAAGAAACAACGCATAAGAGGGCTGGGGGGAGGGGTTTGGGTTTAATTTTTTGTTAGGTGAGAGGATGTCATTTGTCTACCGTTACAACATTTGGCGACGAAACAAAGATTCTCGTCAAATGCCAAACATTTAACTACGATATTTGATAACTATCGCCAATACATTTGGAAAAATGCAGAAAACAACGTAGTTATATTATTCTGATCTTGTGCATTTTGTGACGAATCCATATTTCATCGCAAACTACTATACTTTGGCTACGAAACAACTATAGCATCGCAAAATGTACAACATTTTGCTACAAAACTGTTAAATCGTCGCAAAAACTATTTCTTTTACCTTTTCCGACGGTTGCAATTTTCGTCGCCTAAAAGTAAAATTTCACTACCAATTTTATATAACATCGCTAAAACCCAAGCATTTTCCGAACTTCCTTAATTTTCTTAATTGATTAACATATATGAGTTTTTCCTATTACCAATAACAAAATGAAAAATTAACCTTCTCACTTATATATGCAATTGTTCTTCATTTGCTTAATTTTTGGGAATGACTAATCTTTAAATATAATTTGTTAGAAATAGTTTCATAATTATATTACAATGTCTTGTAAATTTATTATTATTTATTTTTATTAATTACAATAATTAAATTGTTTAATTTTTTCAAATACATTTTTTGAAATTATATTAATGAAAATGTATAATTATCTGAAAATTGTAAGTCAATTTTATTTTATTTGAACAGTCAACAAATTAATTTGCAAATGGTTTTCAATTGAATAATTTAATTTTTAATTGAAATTATGTTTTATTTCGAATAGGAAAATAAATTTATTAAAAATTATTTACGAACCAGTGGGCTTTAGCGACAAACCATGTATTAGTCACTACATCTGACGTTTGTAGATTAAATACAATAAATCATAGCAAATTAATTAATACTACTTCCAAACAACTACAGCAAACAATAAACAACATCGTTTACCTAAACTAGAAAAACGACATTGTTTTTTATTAGGTTTTCAAAGACAAAAACATAAAAACATACTCCATTCTTGTTTAAGCTGTCAACACCAATCCAAAATCCTGTCGTAGATAACTTGTTTGGGTTCTGTGTTGTGCTTATCACCGTCGAAGAACGATTATTCACTAAATCGGTATTATTCTTTTGTTTTGAGAGTTTTTGTGATTATTCTTTTGTTCTTTTGTTCTCTTGTGGTTATTCACTAAAAACATCTAGGTGTTTATTGTGAGTTTTTAATTAGCATTTGATGTATGAGTTGTGTTTATGATTATGTTTTGAAGATGACTTACTGTCTATCTTTGTTATTTCTTTATTTTGTCTTCCCACCGATGTTTAACGCTTAATCTTATCAAAGCTTTATTTCTGCATTGATGAAATTGTTTCAAGAGTATTTTACTCTTATTCATTTCCATTAATAGTAATATAGAGAAATATAGATAATGTTATATTTCTGTACATCAAGACATATATAGTCATGTCTATTTTACTTTAAATTCTAAATTTTGCATATGATACAAAGTACACAATAGATTTTTGAAATTTTAGTAAGGGTAACTTTCATATCATTAGGTACATTGAAGATGTATAAGTGCTAAACTAGACTAGTTTCAGTTGCCATCGAAATTGGAGTTAAACATATTATCGTTTTATTCTAAATCGACTTTTACAGAATTTACCTCTTAACATTATTAGTTAAGGAATGTCAATATGGAGACTAGTTCAGGATGGCCCTAATTCATTCCGTTAGGAGGAATGTGGAAAAATTGTCCCTACTGAGAAAACCAACAATGCAGAAAAAATCTCCACTTTATATGCTAGTCATCGTTTGCCTTCTATGGCCGATCTTCTGCTTCAATGTGTTTAGTATCATTTGAACAACGTCACTTTCCTTATTATGTACATCTTATTTCCTTTTATAAAGCTATTATATATATTCACATTTGATGGTTTATACTACATGTTGTTTTAAGCTTCCTTGAGTCTTGAAGATGACATGTATAGCCATAGAGGCGAGAGCAATGTCATAACAGTCCGTAAAGGATTAGAGAAATAGGTTGTTTTGGAAAATTCGTCAATTCCACATACTTTGTATGTTCATTCGCGTATGTATGTCACTCCAATTTCAGTTCATTTAATGGTTTCCTGATATGACAATATCTAAGTTATATACTAATTGTGTTTTAGGTACTAAATCTAATGACTCATTCACTGTATCCTCTACAAGTTTAGCTATAGTGGAAAAGTTATTGCAAGAGGGTATGAAAAATCCCACACTTGAGGGAACAATTGTTACGATTCCAATTGGTGTGTTCGAACGTGCAAGGACCCTTCTCGAGAATCCAGACATCAGGGACTCATTTTCCTTTACTGACTCCAAATAAATAATTTATCATTGTCATTTAGAAATTCAATCAAATGAACTCAGCTTTAAAGTTGATTTAATGATGTATCCATAATAATTTGTCAAACAACATACCTACTACTTAGGGGTCAAGTTGCGTACTATTAAATGTAAACTGTTATTGTTCTGGTTCTATGACTGTATGAATTGGGTGACTTCTAATTCAATGTTCGTACTACTCCATATATCATATTATTATATTGATAAAATTATTTAAAATTTTTATAACTAATTTTTGCAATGTTATTAAATACTAATGATTAATTAATACCACACTGTTTAATACTTAAAATTATATTGTGAGTTTTTTTAATAATATGTTGTAAACATTCAAAACAAATCTCCAATAAAACATAACTTAACTATGATAGATTATAAAAATGTTAGTTTAATAATTTATGAAAATTTCAACCATTTGGTGACGATATGTATACATTCAGCGATGATTTTTAGAATTCGTCACTGAATATGCAGCATTTAGTGACAATTTCTAGAATCGTCATTGAATACTTGACATTTAGTGACGATGACAAAAAAATCGTCGTTGAATGTTTAACCTTATGTGACCAAATGAAACTTTCGTCATCAAATATTGACCTTTTGCTCATGCTTTAGAATATCGTCGCCAAATATAGAAACTTTGGTGATGATTTTTTAGATTCGTCACCAAATGTTTGATAAGTTATGGTGATGTTTTCTAAAACTGTCACCCATTGTGTATCATTTAGTGACGATTTTTCTTAATCGTCACTAAATATTCAGCATTTTGCGACGATTTCCTCTATACGTCACTAAAGGTTTTACCTTTTGCAACTCTTTTTGTTTTCGTCGCTAAATGGTTAGTTTTAGTGGCGAGTTCTTTTAATCGTCGCAATATGTTAGTTTTTTGCTACGAATTTCGTTTTGTCACAAAATAAAATATCGCGAAAGGGTATGTTTGTTGTAGTGTAGTATAAGCACAATATGCATATGACTTTTGTTTCCAAACAAAATTGGTTTATAGGATTATAGTGATTATTGGATTTAATCTCCTTATCTCTTCTAGTTAGTTTTCATAAACTCAACATCCAAGTACTTAAAGACTTTTATAGTAAACCTCTTTCATTATATTTATTGGAGTAAATTGAGTTAAACACTCCAATGATTTAGATTGTTATAGAGTAGGTTTTTATAGCAAATTTGAAATTTAAGAATAAGGTATTCACAATTATTGGAATTAACTTTTTTTTAGTCTTCTATCAAAATTATTAAAAACTAGTATTTAAATAATTCTAATATAAGGTTATATTAGCCCACTAAATTATATTTTTTTAGTAGGCTAAAAGTGTATTTTGAAACTCAACATTTACAAAAAAAAATAAAACTGACCATAACGTTTTGAAATGTTCAAATTGAAACCTAACATTTTCAAAACATTCAAAACAGATTTTAAATGGATAAAAAATTTAACTAGGTTAACTCCCCATCAGTTAAATGCAATGTCAATTTGGACTTAGCATTTTTTTTAAAATAAAAAGATGTTTCATTATCAAATAATAAGTAGGATCAATTACTTGATCAATATTGCTAAAATTTAAAGATGGGTGCTTTGAAGCGCATTTGAAGACACTAATAAAGATGAGTTTTGTGAGAGATTTGAAAAAGATTGAGAAATATGTCAAGGTGGAGAATTATTGACTTATGACATATTTTGATATCCCATATTGAAAAATTGCGAAGAAGAGAGAGCCTCCTTAAGCTATAAAAGGAGAGCTTTTCCATCTTTATCTAACATCCCAAAAATTGCCTATCTTTGCTTAAGGCAAAGATTTCTTCTCTCTTTTTGTAGTATTTCACTTGTATTACTTCCTGAAAATCGTGAAATATTAATTTAGCAGTGTCTGAGGAAGTAGGCATAATTGGTTGAACCTTGTTAAATTTTGGTATTATTTATTTATTTATTTAATAGCTATTATCGGGTATAATTGAAGTGAATTATTGTGCTATTAAATTGTATGTTTAGGAAAATTATGTTTAAGAGATTGAGTTTTAAGTTGGACCGTTTGTAACTTTTCTAGTCCTTTCTAGCAATTTACCTCATATAATTTTTCAGTACAATCGTTCATACTCTATTCACCTAGGCAATAGTACTCAAGATAAATTTGTCGTTATTGGTATAAATTAACTCAAATTTCACAACAGACTCTAACCCTAGTTGGATGATCCAAAATTGGAGTAATGGTTCCTATCTTTTCTCCTAGAGAAGCTATTTCGAAGTCTTTATTAACACAAACCTTTTTGTAACCAAACTCGACGGCAAATATCTGTCCAAGTACTGCCTAGTGGAGAAGCCTCCAAGGTCTTGTGGAGGGAAAAAAGACATACAGTCAAGAACCACATTATTTAGATCGCGAGAGGCTCCCCAAGCAACAGCCGCCCAGTTCGTGACGAATGAAGCTAAAGCTGCTGCATTGGCAAGAGAATGCCAAACGCAAACCCCAATGACCAAGCCTCCACAGCTAAGGACATTAGCTTGAACAGATAGGATCAGTTGGTCGGATACATCAGCGGATTTCTCAAGGGGATTGCAGGGAAGTAGCTTCTGAAGACAATCTACTTCGGGTATGCTAAGGATAGAAGACGGATCACTATTTACCTGGTCTCGAACATATCCAACACCATGATCGTTGCAGTCAACAGAGCATGCATCTCTAAATCTTCCAGCGAATGGATAAAAATGGGATAGTGTCTTTGAGAGGGAGGTCTTCAGGTGATCATCAACGTTTTTGCCAAATTATTTGCCAGGTGATGGATAGGAGAGAACTAAAGAGATGTACATGAGAGGGCATAGTTGATCTAGCAGACAGAGCTGATAGGTTTTGTGTTCATCTGGTATAGGAGCAGAGGGTTTGACAATTTCTCTGGATAAGACATAGGCATTGAAAGCCATTTTCCCTTGTGAAAGTGATGAGGCAAAATACAGATAATGGAGTTTTAAGTGTGGTTAGAGGTACTGGATCTGGAAAATTTCAACATCGTTCAGAGGTTCTTATTTTATTAAGTATATATACTAAGGGCGAAGGGATGGACGACCACGCAATCCATCCCTTTCGTCCATTTAATCTGACGGTTCTCGTTCACTCTTCTAGTACCTTCTCCTTAAATGTCGCGTTTCATTTCAAGCTCGTAACTTTAACTTTTTCTCCTCTCTTCTACTTTTACGCACTGCATCTGCTCCTTCTCCACCAAGCCTAGATCTACCCCCTCACCTCCTTCACCATCATCATCGCATATACCATCACTTGCTACCTTCTGCTTCCTATTTCTCTCAAATTTCAGCAGCTATTTTCTGTCCTACGGCTTCCTCTCCTTCTCCGCCGCAGGGTTCTTCGGTTTCCATTTTTTTCTCTTCTCTTCTACCTTTACGCACTGCATCTGCTCCTTCTCCATCAT
>JANIIA010000192.1:50866468-50894738 GCA_027478495.1 Erythroxylum alaternifolium
TATGAATTGTTAAACTTCTAATTCAAAGTTCGTACTACTCCATATATCATATTATTATATTGATAAAATTATTTAAATTTATTATAACTAATTTTTGGATTGTTAATAAATACTAATGATTAATTAATACTACTATTTAACACTTAAAATTATGTTGTGAGTTCTTTTTCAATAATATGTTGTAAACATTCAAAACAAATCTCCAATAAAACATATTTTAACTATGATAGATTATAAAAATATGAGTTTAATAATTTTGGAAAACGATAACCATTCAATTACGATTTTCAGAAATCGTCACTAAATGTATACCATTTAGTGACGATTTTCAGAAATCGTTGCGGATTGTTTAACCTTTTGTGACAATTCCTAAAGTTCGTCACCAAATATTGACTTTTTGGTGACGCTTTAGAATATTGTTACCAAATATAGACCCTTTGGTGACGATTTCCTAGATTAGTCACCAAATGTTTGACAAGTTATGGTGACATATTTCAAAAGCGTCATCGTAAGCTTATTTAGCGATGAACATTTGATATCGTCACCCATTGTGCATCATTTTATGACGATTTCTCTTAATCGTCACTAAATATTCAGCATTTGGCGATGATTTATATTATGCCTCGCAAAATGTTTTCCTTTTTGTTACACTTTTCTGTTTGGTCGCTAAATGCTTAGTTTTAATGATGACTTGTTTAAATCATCGCAATATGTTCACTTTTGGCGACGATTTTCTTTTTGTCGCAAAAAAAGTCGCTAAATCATCTTTTTGTTGTAGTAATTAAGTCTTTAATTTTGGAAAAATTACAAATTTAAAAGAGTTTAAATTTTTTAAGAATTTTAAATTTAGTGATTAATATTTTAAACTTTTAACTTAATAATTAATAGTTCAAATTTGGTCTAATCTAAATTAAAAAAGTCATCTCCATTAATTTTGAATTAATGCGGTATGCCACTGAAATATTATGTAGGTTATATTCATTAGTCATCTTAACAAAAAGTTAATAAAAATAATATCTTAATTAAATTATATGACTTTTAAAATGTTAATTATTATACTAAAATTTTATAAAGATAAAAATACTAAAAAGTTGAAACAATCTTGAACTATATAAAAAGTCACACTCATTGGCACTTATCTTTCGAATTAAAGACACCTCTCTTTTTCTGGAAAAAAAAAAGAAACGAAATACTTACAATATGGTATTCACTATTCAACATCCCATTTATTGCCTAAGTAAAATTTTATCAACTGCCTATGAATTCTTTTTTGGTGCAGGAGATACTTGCATTGATGGAACGTGACTGGGAGGTATAGATTAATCATGTCTATCGATAGGGAAATACATGCGCCGATAGTTTGGCAGTTGAAGCTACGCATGTTCCCCTAGAGTTGCACGTTCTTATGGATCCTCTGACCTCCATACTGACTTTTTTAGCTTTTGATTGAAGCCGCACTTTGTATCATCGGGGTTGCCCGATAGCTGACCTAATTTAGTCGCGTTTCCTATTTATTTCCCCTTATATTAAAATTTTTTTATCAATTTGATTGAACTGATGCTGACATATTTACTAATTTGGTGAGCAACGAAACGTTTTCGACATCCACGTACACAAGCAGATGACCAAGTAGGGTGCACACGGGTTCACGTTTTTAGCAACTATTTATATTCCTCGCCAAAAATGTCATTAAATTTTTGTGGTTGAAAATTATATGCAATGTTTTTTGAAAATCGTTGTTAATGTTTTTTCCCCACGCTTTTTTCTTATAGCTAAAAACTATTAGATGTTTTGGGAAATCTTTGCTGATACACTTTAGCTATCTTTGATTTTTTAACTAAAAATTATTAGCTACATTTTCTAAAATTTAGCTAAAAGTTTTTAGCTACATTTCTATAAATACAGCCAAAAGTTTTTAGCTACATTTCAAAAAATATTGCCGAATATTTTTAGCTACATTTATAAAAACATAACAAAAAAGTTTTACTTACTTTTTTGAAAATGTGATTAAATGTTTTTAGCTACGTTTTATAAAATGTAATCAATTTTTTAATATATATTTTAACAAAAATGTATACCATATTAATTATAATTATTTATGACATTTTTAATCTATATTATTATATATGATATTTAGATTTTTTGTTATTATTTTATTATACAAAAATAATTGATAATTTGAAGCATTTTATATAAAAAATAAAATATCATTAAATTATACGAACAAAAAGAATATTTTTTGTATACAAGATTTTAATTACAAACTTAATAATTCTTATAGACAAAATAATAAATACAGGGACCAGTTTACAAATTATAAATACTGAGATTACCAAAAAAAATTCAACGTAATTGGGAAGATTGTAGGCTTGTCCATGTCGATGAGAGCAACTTCATATCACAACTATCATACATGAAAGATAAGCCATGAGAATAATAAAAGCAACTTCAAGACGAGTAGAGTGCCTGGAATTATGCATTTAGAAATATTATCTCTTTATTCACTTTCAAGTAAGCAAAATGTCACCGATAAGAACTTGTCAAGGAAGAAAACTAAGATAGGAACAGACCTCATTGGCATCTTTGAACCAACGAGAATCATCTTTCCTTGGCCAACAAACCAGCCAACATCTGGTACAGCCCGGAAAGAAAGAACAGGAAAAAATGAGTAAGAAAAATAGTAACTAAATTCTTAAGCATGGGATAATAGTTTTAGAATTTTAACGATGCCACAACCCCAATTGTTTATTATTTTCATCTTGCATAGAAAAAATCAAATGATCAAATAACTTATGTAGGAATGTGATCATTACAAATAGGCCCTAAACTGTGATTTGTCATTTCACATCGTAAAGATATGTGGTATGCATATTATGGAAATTGAGGCTAATAATCAGGTGAAGGGAAGCGAAGAAAAGCTACAAATAAACCTACATGACCATATCTGTGTGTATATGCTCAGACAAGCAGGTACAAACTATTTCATATCCAAATAATGGTGTAGCTTAAACTATCTGAGCACTCTTGTGCATTCTTCATGGTGCTAAACTGCTAGACGCCTAATAATTCCTTGTTGAAGGCCTTCAATTTTTATTTCTAAATGGAAGAGAATACCATTCTAAGTAGAGAAAAGAAAGCTAATAAACCATATAGTTCACCTTTCCTTTCCCAGACGACAAGCTAGCTCTTCAACCAGGGCTTGCCCATATGTGTCAGCATCTGTGGCTAGGACAATGCGAGATACCTATGTTGATTTGTAATGAAGATAAAAACGAAAGGTAGAAATAAGATATGTGAATTCAAAAAGAAGGATCGCATGATTATGCCAACTGAAGTTTCTTACAATTGTCCGCACCTTATCCAAAACTCTTTGCAGTTCTACAGGACAAGAAATTTTAAAAGAAGAAACAGAGGAGCCGTTATCCATCTTTAACACTCTAGGTGAAGCCCATTCTTCTAGGGGAGGCTGGTGTTAAAGGACAATAATAGCAACAATTAAGTGAGCTCAATTTTGCATACGTTATATTTGACTTATGAGGTTAGCAAACAATATAATCATAGAACAAAACACTAATATCGATTTTGATGAGTGAGTTATGTTTTTTTCTCAAGAAGAAAAAAGTTGCAGATACTCCAAGTCAGAATGAATCACCTGGTAGAAGCATGGAAAACAGCTAAATGAAGACTAAGGGCAAAGAACCCATCAGTACTCAAATACCACTTGCTCAAATATTAAACAATTACGCAAGAATTAGCATCACCACTTGCCAGAATTTTTTTCCAGTGGTCCGATATTAGCAGTCAACTAACACTCCATTTCGTCTACAAGTGAAAGCCACAATAGTCTGTAGCCAATAGATGTTATAATATCATGATTCTAGTACCAAAGCAGTTGACGTTACTGAGTTGAAGATCTCAATCAGAACAAGAAACTTGATTTACTATTTCAGTAACCCAAGCTCGAGAAATTGCACAAACATGTCATAAGCACGTAAGGCACATCATCTGATAAAAGTTCAATCACAGCTCATCCACACCAAAGAAACTTTGCAGTAGTAAACCAGCTAAACAAAACAACTAACTCACCTATTCACAAGACCCTCCACAGAGTTTCCTTCATAATCATTCGCTCGCCAAAGTACGCAACCAGCTAACAAGAGAAAATGAATTGGCACCAATAAGGATTTCAAATCGTAGTTCTACAACAGAACCACATCAAATACTGTTGATATCAACACAAGCACAGTAGCCTACAAATCACAATTTGAATTGGTATCACAATTCAAATATGATTGAATTATATTGAAAATTATACACAAAAGTTTAGTTAAACCACTTTGACATTCTTAAATATTTAGGTAGTCATGATACATTGCTAGACGTCAAGTTTGATTTATGATTATAAATTGTTTAATTGGATAATTAAATAAGAATTTAAAATTTTAGTTTTAACTTATCTAATTATAACTATGACTTATCTCCTTTTCACTTTGATTCAGATTCGAGGACAAATCCTTTTAAAGAGGGAGGAGATGATGTAAGCATGACCTGGGACCTTGTAAGCGAAATAGTGCCAAAGATGATCTAGTAACGTTGAAGGGACCAATAACAAGATCAAGAGCTTAGAAGTTCACATAAACGCTTCAATCCTATATGGGTCAACTTGTACTTGACATGAAATCTCAAGAGACAATGAGGACTAATGACAAGATAACTAATCAAGTTAGGCGAAATGAGCAAAAAGACTTTCCTTCTTATGTAATTAATTATTTTATGTTAGAAGCATAACTTTCGGCAGCCCACTACTTGTGTCTTGGGCTTATTTAAAACTTTTAAGTTTAAGGGGTTTTATTTTAGAAATATTAATTTGGGCTTTAGTTATTTTGGTGAAAGTCTCATATTTAAAGGCCTTTTACATAATTAGGGTTTCTTTCTTTGCAGGAGGTATAAATACACCATAACAAACATTGTTTAGGGTTAGGTGGATTGACTAACAAATTCTATAAGGGAGGATTTCTTGTCTTATTCTATTGCATTAAGAATATAGTTAGAATATAGTTCTTATCAAGGTAAACACTTGCGGCAAATTTATATTCTTTTTGTCAAATCAATCTTATTATATGTGTTTCCTTTCATAAATTGATTGGGGGTTCATTAGGGTTGGGATTTCATCTTGTTCATTTTCTATCTAAAGTGTGTGTTTAATTTGAGTTCTTTAGCCTTAGAGTTTTGCAACAGTTGTTCTCGATTAGTATTGATTCAAGAAATCCTTGGACAAGGTGAAATGTTGTTCAATAAATACTTTTCCAATGTCATTAATTGAATTAATAGCTAATAGTAGAGATCTAATATGATTGGGCTCAAATTAGAGTAGAGATTAATTTCATACTATATATCTAATTGGAATATTCTAGGTTAGTCAAACTACTTTAACATTTCTAAATATTTGGGTCATTGTGATTTGTTGCTAGACTTCAATCTTTGATTTATGATTATAAATTGTTTAATTGGAGAATTAAAGATGAATTTGAAAAGAGTTTTAAGTTATCTAATTATAATTATAATTTATAATCATTGCAAACATATTTAAAAACCTAATGGGTCTCGGATAAAGAACGAGTTAAAGAGAGCAAAGATATTTTAATTAAGTTAAACTTGATTGTAAAGTTTGGGAAGCGGAAGCTTTATGATTAAATATGTAATATTTAATAAATGAGGATTAATGTGAAATATTGAATCTTGCTTGGACATAATTGATATTTAATTAGAATTATTTGTAATTCTAATTAAAGTTTAATTGAAATTAGAATTTAATTTCAGTTAAATTACTAAAACATCTAAAACTTATTATAAATAGGTTTAAGCTCTAATGAGTTGTCACTGCTTGCTTAACCGTCTCTGTAAGAGTTACATAGATCTCTCAACCTGTTATGTTAATATCGTTAGAGGTCAGATACTTGTGCGACTATAGTGGTTGAGATAAATCAATTTTGGAAACACGATATAAGGAACAAACTTTGGACTAAAGTATGAATTACGATTTATACTTTATTATGAATTATATGTTAATCATTAAAGTGACCTTAGTTTTAGGAAAATCAAAATACAAAAAAATTTCATAATTATTTTAGTATGGTTGGGATTGGATCTCATCCCGATTTCCTAGTACTTGGTGGTTTAAAAAAAATATAAAGACAAAATCTTGTTTGAGACAACAGGAGTTCCCATGGCAGTAAAATGGAGAAAAGATATGAATCAAAATGTGTCCGAATAACTTGAATACAATAATGTCCATTGTAAAAGTTGAATAAGCAACAGAAATAAATAAAAGATTAGAGTGACATAAAAGAGGATCTATCCATAACTTAAAAGTATTGTACATAAATAATTTCCAGGAATTAAAAATGTTGAATATTTTTTATTGGTAACTGTCCCCTAGGAAGTTATGGATTACTGATGTGGATTATCACAATCACAATTCACAAAACTTGGCGGGGATAGTGTCGGCTGGGGCACAAATTTAAGGTTTTCTGGCTAGTATCAGGATCATTCATGTGTGAAGTGTAATGATTTCGCAGATAATGGACCATAATAGACGAATAGACAAACGCAAGGTAGGTAGGTAGTAGTGGTCACTGATTGGTGAAGTTCCATAACTGACAAGATAAATGAGTATGCAGAAACAGAAAGAGGTTGGATTTGTAGGTAATTATTCAATTTCAATGTGATCCTTATCTTTCTGCGAATTTAGCTTATGTTGAAATAAAAAACGACTGCATAATATCATGGCAATTTTTAATTGTTATTCTTCAGTTTAATATTACATAAAACGAAAAAAAAAAGTTGGAATTTTTAATTCTAGAGATGGTTTTTTACACCATAATTCCCAATCCAACCAGAAAAGGCTGACGGCTGGCCTGCAATGCTTTCTGTATGTGTTTAGGTTGAAGCTAAAGTAAATGACATTTTGTTTCTTAGAAGACTCCATATGCTTTGGGAAATGGCAACTCCTCCAATTTTACGTTAACTAACTAAGCCTCAAATGGACAATATAAATTCTCCACCCTCCTCTCCCACGCACCGAAGCGTCTAGTTATTTTCAGATATGGAGTTGTGGGCAAGTCGAACAAGATGGCTGGTATCCACGGGTTTTCCCTGTTCTTTCTTTGTTTGACCATGTCAAATTCCTCTGATAATCTTGCTTCTCTGAATGAAACAGGGGATTGTTGCTATACTAGCATTTGGTCTGTTGCTATTATTTGGTACCGGTGGAGTAGAAGGCGGAGAGAATCCGAATTTGGAATGCCTCCATTATGTGGCTATAAGTTGCAGAGCTCATAGTGCCTCAATAACAGATTTCGGAGGAGTTGGAGATGGAACAACTTCAAACACACAGGCTTTCAAGGCTGCAGTTAATTATCTGAGCCAATATTCATCAGATGGAGGTGCGCAACTCTATGTTCCTCCGGGAAGATGGTTGACTGGTAGTTTCAATCTCACCACCCATTTCACTCTGTATCTTGACAAGGAGGCCGTTCTTCTTGGTTCGCAGGTAACAATTTCTTAAGGGGTTTCTCCATTTTCGATTGATTTTTTTTTGTTTCTTGGTTTCTGTTCGAATGATCAAATGCTGTTGAAGCAATCTGGTTAAGTATTGGAGCCTAGTTGGTGACTTAAACAATAAACAATTACACGGAGAAGTTTGTTTCTTTCAGTTACATGTTGTTTCCTGTTGTGCCTTTGGTGGCAATTAGGAGAAGAAGATTGTTCAACAAAAATCTCGAAAGAAATCTGGGTTACATATTTTTAAAACTGATTTTGAGGGTTGAAATTGACAACGTCAAAGAAAGTTGTTCCAGAGGAAGGACAGCAATTGAAGCCAAAGTTGGGATCTTTTCGTTATTTTTCCAAGTGTCAAATGCTGCCTGACCCGGCACCACCCACCTTCTCGTTGAAAAGTCTTGGTTTTGTGCTCTTAAACCAGAAACGTACACTTTTCTACCAACAGTTGACATTAGTGGATGTAAAATGAGATGAGCTTTAGAGTTGTAGAGTGGGCCAATCTGATCAATTGTGTAGACTAGGTAGAAACAGAAACTTCAGAATTTAATGCTTATGGACCAGAGTGGTTTAGAGTTCTCTTCACGGGTCCAAACAGAATCGAGACTGAGACTCATGAGATAAACATTCAGAAACAACTCAAATCGCTAATATTGATCGATATTAAATTTGAAGTTTCTTCTTCCCGGGTTTAGGTAGTTTTACCAAAGAATCTGAACTTTATTATCCCTCACAGATTAACATAGCGAACTTTTCCTAATTTAGGACGAGAGCGAATGGCCCGTGATTGATCCCCTTCCATCCTATGGTCGAGGAAGGGATACAGAAGGTGGAAGGTATAGCAGTCTCATTTTTGGAACCAATCTAACAGATGTTGTAATTACAGGTATTCAACCGTAAATTTTGAGTTAAAAAAACATTTGAGATGTCTATACAATGTTGACCAAGACTGAACGTGGTTTTAAAGGGGCCAATGGAACCATTGACGGTCAAGGTGATGTATGGTGGCAAAAATTTCGCAGTGGGCAACTGAATTATACTAGGCCTTACCTCATAGAATTGATGTTCTCTAGTGACATTCAGATATCCAATCTTACATTGATCAACTCACCTTCTTGGAACGTGCATCCTGTTTATAGCAGGTACCTGTCTTTGTCTCTGGGTCTACTTGCTTGTTGCTTCATTTTCTGCTTAGCCGTGTTCTCGTCTCTTATTTTTGTTAAATTAAATGCAGTAATGTTGTTGTTCAAGGATTAACCATTCTTGCTCCAGTGACATCTCCAAATACTGATGGCATCAACCCAGGTATCAGCTCTGGAGATTGAATAATCCTTTTTAAGCTTAACTAATAAAATTTAACAAGCAGCGGGTGTTTTGGCATTATATGAACTTCAGACTCGTGCACAAATACCAAAATTGAAGACTGCTATATTGTATCTGGAGATGATTGTGTGGCTGTTAAGAGTGGCTGGGATGAGTATGGAATTGCCTTTGGGATGCCTACAAAGCAGCTGGTCATCAGAAGACTCACTTGCATATCTCCAGACAGTGCAGTGATAGCACTAGGAAGTGAGATGTCTGGTGGGATTCAGGATGTGAGGGCGGAGGACATAACAGCTATTAATTCAGAATCTGGCGTAAGGATCAAAACTGCTGTAGGAAGAGGAGGATTTGTGAAAGACATATACGTGAGAGACATGAAGATGAGTACAATGAAATGGGCGTTTTGGATGACTGGCAATTATGGGTCTCATCCTGACCACAATTATGATCCTAATGCAATACCATTGATTCAAAATATCAACTATCATAACATGGTTGCTGAGAATGTAACAATGGCAGGTAGACTGGAGGGCATTTCTGGTGATCCCTTCAGAGGAATTTGCATATCTAATGTTACCATTGGACTTGCACAAATCCCAAAGAAGCTTCAGTGGAATTGTACTGATATTGAAGGGGTTTCAAGTTCTGTGACTCCCAGACCTTGCGATTTGCTAGAAGACCAGGGACCTGGGGAGATTGCAGCCTGCAATTTTCCAGAAGACAGCCTGCCGATTGAGAACATGGAGCTTAAGATGTGTTCTTACGCTCGAAGATATTTGTGAACATGGGACTTCTGCTTTCTGTACGTCCTATTAATTATCTAATCCGACTTGCTCTATCCCTGAGGCTTTCAAAAGTTATACTGTTAATTCCACGCCTATTAATTTGTCAGTTGAAGGCTAAATTTGGCCATAAACTTCTCACGTTTAACGTAATCAGACTTTCATAAATCTTTACTTTTCTACTTTCTAAAATCTATATCAATAAATCTAATAAAGAATTCATATCACCATGTCAGATGTCTCCAGCAGCCAATGGAGCACGTAGCTAACAGATACTAGCAATAAAATAAAAAGTCGAAGTAAGGTCACAACAAGAATATTTTTTAAGAAATCCGCGTGTTAGTATCTGGATTTCATTCGCATTATAGGGAGAGAGCAACTATATCAAATATTACAGAACCTTTTGTTTGATCCACATTTTACATCGATCATGCCTTAGCATCCAGACATTACGCTTCACCAGACCAAACAATACGGACTTCTTCTATAGGAATCTAGGTGTGTAGTGTCATTTGTACTCGTTAATTGATAATGGCCAACATGATCATGATAATCCATGGATAAATATCACCTTTATCTAGCAAGTTGAATCTGGATTGAATTTCACTGCTTCCCTCCAGATGAGTTCTTTGATGTGCTCTTCAGTACACGATGGATGCTCAAAGTCAAAGTGGAAAGGTCTAGGACATACGGGTTCATCATTGATATCATGAAGAGAAGCCAAGTATGGATGAAAAAGTGCCTCATCAACTGCGGCCAGATGCACACAATTATACAAGGTTAAAAGATAAAACACAGGCATGAAGGATAAGCCATTACATCACTTGAAATCTAGCAATTCCTTACTCATACCTGTGATGCGTTTACTAGGATCAAACACAAGCATTTTTTCTAGAAGATCTACAGCCCCGTTAGACATATTGGGAAACCTAACAGAGAAGTTCTGCTTTCTATACTGTGGAAGCTGTCTGACATACTTTCGGGCATTATCACTTCGGAGAAAACCAAGGCTGGCATCATCAGGTGAACCTATTAACTTCATACAAAAACAGAAAGGAATCCACGTGTCATGTTGCAAGTAAGAATTGATTGAACAAATATAGCTCTCCCTGGAAGAGAAAGGCTTTCCTTCAATAAATAACAATTTTGACATTTTATTGAGATACATATCTCCATTCTGTAAAGTTTTAGCATATACAAATGCTTCTATGCATGGACAGCTCCCAATGTCATACACCATGTCAGAAACCAACCAGTTGCTTATGGATTTCATCAAGTTGAAGATCTTTGGATTTGGTTATACCGGTTTTCCTCTTATGGACTTCATATTTAGGATATATTTGCTATGGAGAAAGGTGTCCAAAATTCCACAAAGATCACATCCATAATGTACAAGGTGCAAGTTCCAAAATCAAACCTCTGTAATCAGCCTCAGTTGATGGACATAATCTTTTCCAGGAAACAGAGGTTCCCTGGTCATTATTTCACCAAGAATGCAACCAACAGACCAGATATCTATTGCTGCGGTGTACTCTGAGCAGTTAAGGAGCAATTCTGGTGCACGGTACCAACGAGTTACAACATATTCAGTCATGAAATCTGTTTCAGATGTTGTCCTTGCTAATCCAAAGTCTCCTATTTTAAGGTCACAATTAGCATTGAGAAACAAATTGCTAGGCTTCAGATCACGGTGCAGCACATTGGCAGAGTGGACATATCTCAAGCCTCGTAATAACTGATACAGGAAGTACTGCAAAGATTTGATAAATATTTTATCAGATCCTATATAAAATTCAAACTCAGTCCAGGTTAGCCATACCCCAGCGTAAAGCTTTCATCAAAACAGTAACATTTTGAGTCCATAAAATAGAATAATATTGGTTCACTGTTTGAGAGTCACCAATCAAAATTTAAAGAAAACTACTTTCTTATTTTTGCTTTAAAACTTAAAAAAGGAAATTTATTTGTATGAAGAAATAGCAATTCCCAAGTTGTCTACCATATCTGTAATGGCTTTGTAGATTGGGCCCTTCAACTCAAAATAATTGACATTTGCAATAGCATCTTCAAGGAGAGGAAGAGTAGCATCCATTATTCAAATAAGTTGGTCTTTTATACTCTGGACCAAGCTATAAGCTAACATTAGAAATCTGTTCACTACATTTAACCATATGCCTTAGTCTATTTCACTATTCTTCCAGCCGAGAGTAATATAAGGGCAAGACAAGAAGCTGGGACTTTAAATATTGTAGAGTAAAAACTATGATAGTGGCTCAATACTCTAGAGACTTCTTTTACATTACTTTTCAGCAACAAAACCAAACCCCACCAGAAAAGGCCTATAGTAAACCCAAAAACCTAGCCTTGCAATTCAAGAAAGGAAAAGTGCATGTATGATAGTCGTTGTTTATCCATAATAACTAGAGAGAAACAGATGTCCACGTAGGCATAGATTAAAAATACATATTAAAGAACCTAACTAGAAAGTTCATTATTTGCCTATTGTGATTTATTTTTGTTCTCCTCTCCTACAAAATAATATCTACGTTGAACTGAAAACTGCTTGTGTGCTACTAATCATGTAATGTCGCATAAATGTCCAATCTTAATATTTTCAAGAAATACGCTTGAGAACATGATATACCATGAAACTATGTGATCAAAGCATCTAATGAACACATCAGCATGCAGATGGATAGTAAAAAGGTTTTGAATTAAATTGTGTACACAGTAAAATATGTAAAATATGATCGTCAGTGCCAAACCTGACAGTGATCATCAGTCAATGGTTGATCAGACGCAATAATTTGATGCAGATCAGTGTCCATTAATTCATAGACGACATACACATCATTGAATTTCTCCTTCTTTGGAGGTCTTATAATATCCCTGATCGCAATAACCTAAGGGTGGGTAAGAGCATAATACAGTACAGAAGATATTATTGAAGTTAGACCCTCTTCCCAACATAAAAATGTAAAGAAAAACCAACTTAAGGAAAAGAAAATGGTAAAAGTAAGCCGCTAAAGATATCATGACACCCTGTAACAATGATAGTATCCAATAGGAACACAAATCGATGCGGAAAATTGTTGATTTTAGCTCCTATTATTTCTTTACGTCATCTCATAATTAATACGATAGTTATATTATTTAACTGCTTTCCTTTTTAGAGTTTGAAAGGACAGGGTTGAAAAGTCACATATAAGCGTTAATAGTAGCAATCTCTTTATTCAAATATCTTTGCAAGTATGAGCAGAGATCATACCGGAATTGCGGCTTAAATAGCTTCATTGCTAGTTGCTATAAGAATAAGACAGAAAGCAACAGTTGGTAAATGGGAAATACTCATTGGTAATGATCAATACAAAAAAATCTGCTTCCACTCAAAGAGCCCATCCTTACCAAGAGATGCTTAAATCAGTAAAACAGAGAGCTGCAAATTTTTATTTTTTAACTCAAACTGTCCATCCTCTCCAAGAGATGCTTAAATCAGTAAAACAGAAAGTTGTGAGTGTTTACCATTTTGCTCTAGATTAATCGTAAGATGTTTTAGTTTACTAAAGTATTAGGCAAGATGTTATATTCTTTCTTTTGATGCAAGGAATTCCATAGAAACATATAGGTGAAAAAACAAGTTGATGTTGCCAAGACAGCTATGAAACTTACATTTTCATGGTCCATGTGTTGGATAAGTTTAATCTCTCTTAAAGTCCTTTTGGCATCTATCCTGTTGTCAAAGGCATTACCAATCTTCTTAATGGCAACTTCCTCACGGGTCTCAGAATTCACAGCAGCACTGAGAAAGAAAGTTCAGACATCAGTAAGTATCTATCTATCAAGCAGCTAACCAAAGGATGGACAATGTTAAATCCCTTGCATAGTGCCTATGCCAGAAGAGGATCAATCAACAATTGTTCAAACTTACCATCGTTCAATGTACACTACAGCAGAAGGAATAAAAGCCAAAATATTTAACTTGCAAATAGGATAAACATTAGACAATGTCCTTCAGATACAAAGATGCCACGGTGAAATGACCAAAAAGCATAATGGAAACGAATTACAACTGCATACATGACTAAAATACGAAACTTATCCATTTTCCATAATCCCATTCATGAAAATAGAGACAAAAAGATATCTGCTCCTTTCATACCTTTGCACGGCAGAATTGCGTCATTATATGACAATCATTATTCCGTGGATCAATTGATTCTTACAAGTAGAACAGTAAGTCCTTAAAAGAGATAAAGTTACTAGACCAAGTTCAAGTACATGGTATATCTAAATGGGTCAGGGGCTAACAGGGGTTCGTGTTTGTAGGAAAGAGGGACGTCTGTAGTTAACTGATACGAGAATTCTGGAGGCCACAGAGAAACCATCTATATTCTCAACTTCTGCGCAGGGTGGACATCATTTGTTTTAAAATACTATTAGTCCAATCCACAAAGAAATGAAGATCTTTTGGCCTAGGTTTAACATTGTACAATAGAAGGTAAAGACATCAATTGAAACTATATCAACAACGATGCTCATGCCAGATTAAAAAGGATCTATACATTTCAAGGAATCAGCAAAGAGGCGGGATTAGCAACTGACCAAACAATTCCATAAGCACCGCGACCAATGGGTCGGAGAGGAGGCACATATTTGCTAGAAACCTCAAACAAGTTACCGTACACATTGTATTGAACGTAACGACCTCCGTGTGTGACGACTCCTTTAATCTTACTGGTACCGTCAGTCTCTGTGCTCGACTCTTTAGTTGTAGCGGCCATGTCTTCAAACAACTTTCTCTCTGTATATGTGAGATGGGCATGCGATTAAGGAGAAGTATACTATGTACACCTCCTCCTCCTGCATCAATGGTACAAAACAGAGAAAGGCAACTAGCGAAGGATGGGTGTACGCAGAGGCAGAGCAGAGCTTTCTGGGTTCCGTGAAATGAAGGAGACTTTCTTCCTGCTGCTTCAACTTGTTTAAGGCTTCGGTTGTTATGGTGTACGTAAGTATGAGGTCCAAACCCAATCGATCACCGCCGAATTAGTCAATAACACACTAATTAATGCACTCTTGAGTTAAATAGCACCAACAATTTAAATAGAATATACAGATTAAAGAAATTTATGATATGATTTTTTGAGAATTCATAATTTATGACATGAAATTATGAATGTTACGTCATCATAATTCATACCCCTGTGTGTGCTCTCACTAGTTGACTGCCAAATATTAAATTAACTAGGAATGGACCGTATATACAATACGTATTTTAATAAGTTGCAGGAAGCGTTGTTATATTCAAATCTTGTTTTGTTTTTTCTTTTCTCTTCCTGGTATTGTTGTTTCACAATTTGATTTATTATATCAAACAGACAAGCGTATCTGACTATTTTTAGATTTCATTTTCTTCGTCCACTCCACTCTTTCCAAGTGTTATACGAGTAAGAGCGAGCAGAGCCTTTATAGGAGTGACGATTGGACTTTGCATTCCTAGATATATTTATTTAGAACCACACATGGTTGTATGGACACAAGTTAATAATGAGGTAATTGATTTACCTCTTTCAGAGTCAGCTTCTTCCAAACACAATGCATTTCTAACTTCTTATATTTAATACGGCCTTTCGATGGATTGGCTGTATACATCACATTCAATTTTAACATGGGAAGACACACGTCTAGAAGGATGTGGAATATCCACTGCTACTGTCAACTTGTGGTTGGAGGCTTCTGGCTCCTCTGACCCTTTGGTTGTTAATTCACCCATAGATGGGAATGGCAATAGGTCGACTTAATCTAGCCCGGCCTTATAATTTTAGTCGAGTTGCCATTCTTACCTCTCAGAAGGAGAAAACCAGTCGAGCAACTTTACTGCCACTTTATTTCATCGATTGTCAGGATTTTTGATTTTTGATTTTTGATTTTATTCATTGAATTAATCTCTTTCTAATCGTAATTTGATTACCTAACTTAACAAAAGAACTTGTGAGACTTTATTTGTATTATTATGGATTATGCTTGCTTCATTTACAAACTGTCACGTGGATCCAACTAAATATTTAGACACTCAATTCAATAGAATATCAAAATTAAGACACTTATAAAAACTTATTATTTTTTGTAATTATAATAAGGCAATATATTTTATTTGTTTTTGAAATAGAAAATATGTGACATCATTATAAATTTATAGTTAATAAATAGACAAATTTAGGTCCTATAATAAATTCTATATAAAATTTGATGGATAAAACTTTAATTCTAAATAAATTTATTATTAAATATGTTGGATCAAGTGAACTCATTATCTATGGATTTTTTCCGGTAAAACATTATCTATGGTTTTAGTGGTAGCATAATATATTGATTTTACTATTATACTTTATAATATCAATAATTTAATTTTTAACAATAAAAATATAAAAGATTATGTTCAATCGAAAGATAATTGAATAAAAGAAATTTTAGATTAATTAAATAACTAATGGAAGAAAAATTATTAGGCAAAATTAATAAAGAAAAACAAGCAAAGATGCATGATCAACTGAACTTAAGGACAAAATCAAAGAACCAAGAATCACAAAAAAAAAACAAGTCATCTTTTTTAGAAGTTAATTAATATCATTTATTTAAAGGAAATATATATTTTTAAAAATTGTTGTTACAAAAAATATATAATACCAAAAAGCAACAAAATAACTCTGGCTAATAAAGGACCATTAAACCAATAAAAGGAAGCCACTCATAAATTCCAACTAGTACAAAGTTCCAATTGTACAACTATCATAACCAGAAATTCCTCAACTACACTAAAAAAGATTCTCAAGATGTGTAGCACAATCAGACTTGAGAATGAGATAAGTACATTGTTTTGATATGATAATTAGATTTCAGGATGTCCTTTAAAGAATATAAGAGAATTACAAGCCTTGAGAGACATCATTCCAGATAATTAGAATCTCACAAATGCTCTAATTCATAACAACAAGATTCTCTTGCAAATAAATGATAGGAATATGCATAATGAGATCAATAGATTGGTGTTAAATGAAAACCTGCTTGAAAATGATTGATGGTGCCTAACTACTGATGGACATTTCAGCAATGCATCATGCATGATACTTTTTCAACAAAACCTTATGTGTGTGCCATGGTATAAGATGGTTTCGTGTAGATATAATCTTCCCAAAGTTGTTACAATATTATGTAAAGCTATAGGAAATTACCAGAAAAATACAAATATCAAGATGCTATAACAAAATAAAATATTTAAAATTATGTCAATCAAGGTTTTCTATTATTCATTCAATTTAAAATTTTATCAAAGTGCTAGGTGTTTAGCTACTTGCATCAAATTGTAAAATCAATTTAATTTGACTAAAAAAACCTTCAAATTTCAACTCAGTCCACAAAATTATACCTAATACATAAAGTGATCATACATTAGTAACGAGCTTAAACTTTCAAACATTTTCATATCTCTTACTAATGAAAAAATAGAACGTTAATTTTAGATCATTGTAGGAGCATTTGGAGTCTTACTTTAAAAGTCACCTAACTTTTTTAAGTGTGAGAGCACCTTGTCATGAATACTTTGAGTTACTCAATTACAACACCATTTTAAAAGATTACTATCACGCACTTTAATTTCAACCATTTTACTTGGTTTAAAGTCAAGGAGTGAATTTATCTTATGGTTACTTATTCATATATTTTTTTCTATTTTTTTAGGATATTAAAACGTACTTAAAAGGAATTCACTTATAACTTATTTATATGTCTAAATTATAAAAAAATTATCATAGTACAAATCAAGTATCCATTTTAAAAATCAATAAAGCTAACTAAAATAAACTTAATCATCAATGATCATAATTATTTGTGTAAACAAATCAGATCACAATATACTCAAACTTATAATGAATTATCTCAATCAATATTCTTTTAAAGTTAAAATTTTTTCATAATAATTCCCTATTAAGCTAAATATATAAAATTAATAAGAATAAGTAATTAATTTCTTTCCCCACATTTGAGTTGTATATTGTCCCTAATGTACAAAACTATAAGAATGATGAAAATTTAGAAAATAAAGGGAAACTGGGAAATTAGGATAACAAGTAGTCCCTTGATAATAAAAGCCTCTTGATAATTGCCAATTAGGTTATATGTTTAGCATGATTTAAAGAAAATTTTGCTTATTTTTGGATATTTTTATATGATTTAATACTTAATCAATTTATATTTTGTTAGTAAGTCTTAATTTAGGTCCCCAATGAAGAAGGAAAGAATTTAGATAAGTTGGAGCTAAGTTAGAGAAGTTTTAAGTAGATTTAGATAAATATAGATCGAACATAGACCTATATTTAGAACACGAGTCAAACACTTACCCGTATTTAACCTGTGGAAGCTATTGGTGCATTTAGCTTCTTTGATAATTTGCCACATAAAGAAACATGTCCTAAACACAGACCTATGCTCCTAATATTAACCCTCAGATCCACGATAGAGGAACTAATAAACAAACAAAGGAAGGACATAAACTTGTATTGTTGAACTATTTTGGTGGTTATTTTTATAGAAGTATTTGTCATATGTTTGACCTATGTTTTTCATGTTTGTTTATAGAATGAAGTTGTGTTTATGGGGTAATTAAACAATAAGGGACTAATATGGACCTATGTTAGATCCACATTGGCAAAAATTTTAGGTTTTTATTAAGATAAAAAAGGAGAGAGACATTAGGAATTAGAGGAGATTCATTTAGGAGGACTATAAAGCAATTACAAGTGGCTAAACAATAGTTTCATGGCATAAGAAAGGAAAGAAGTTCCATTATGATTCAATCAAGAACATCAAGATTCCAAATATGTGAGAATGAACTTTTCACTTTTATATGTTCTTTCTTATTTATAAATGATTTTCTTTGTCTAGGCATAAACTAAATTGGGATATAAATCTAGATGGACAAAACTTGAATCTATTGGTTTGGATTAATTTCTTAATTTAAAGAAAGACCTGAATTTTATTGTGAATTATTAATGTTTATTTTATGTTAAATTAAAACAATGCTAGATTTTGATTTAATTTCATATTTCATAGTTTAAGATTTGAAATCGTATATATAAATATACTATAGAATGAATAATAAAAGTTACATGGAATACTAAGGACAAGGCCATATAAATCTTTTATTTTAAAGTTAAATCTATTAAGGGAATTAATAGAACAACATATAGGTTCTAATTAGAAAGGGAATTAAGTCAGTCAACTTAAGGATATAGATTACATATCTTAAGAAAGAATACTTTGTAACTTTGGAATTTCTACAAATCTAATAAACTATAGTTAATCATTGAATTAATATAAATCTAAGCATAGTAATGTTTTAAGGGGTTTCTTATATGGATTTTGTTTATCAATTGGTTGCCTCAATTCACTGATTGGTTTGGTACTTTAGATTAGTTTATTTAATTTTTCCTTTAATTTAACCATTCCTTTTTTAAATTAGATAATAAAAGACATTTGGTGCTAGTAATTATAGTTCTCATAGGAATGACACTCGCTTTCACGTAACCTATACTATAATAATGATATATGCACTTGCCTAGTGATCCTTAGAATTATTTTGATTGGATCAATATTATCATAATTAAGTGTTTTACATCATTCCTGTAACTAAGATAATAGATAAAATTATTTGAACCAGATCTAGAGATTAGAAGGATAATACTTTAGAATTTAAAGGAGAAAAACTTATAAATTCTAGAATTATAACTGCTAGACACAATGGCAAAACAAAGAGAACGTCACACTATATGGTATTATGCTAGATCATCACCTACAAAAATATAAAGTCTAGCATTATTAGAATAAGATTAGAGGCCAATAATTTTGAGATGAAGTCTAATACGATTTAGAAGGTGTAATAACTTGTAACTTGATAGGTTGTATGCTGAGCAACAAAATGCACATATTAATTTTTTTTTACAAATTTATGATACATTCAAGATTAAAGGAGCCTCAAAGGATGCCATTTGATTGAGGTTGTTCCTTTTTACATTAAGTAATAGAGAAAAACTATGGCATAATTCTTTGCCTCTTGGATCCATTATCACTTAGAATAGGCTTGTAAAGAAATCTTTAGTCAGATATTTTACTCTAACAACGAACTCCATTATTCAGGAACAACATCTTCCCCCTTTCAAAAATTAGAGGATGAGGCCTTATATGAGATATGAGAGATGGAAAGAGCTATTACGAATGTTTCCACACCATGGAATTGATTTAGTATTGCAAATGTAAACATTTTACAATGGGCTGAGTTATCCATCTAGGTAGTTAATCAATAAATCTTCAGATAGAAACATCATCTTTTAAAATCTTGAGGAACTGCAAAAGATTATTGAAAATATATCACCATGGATAATTACTAATGGGAGAATCTAAGGCTAATACTAAACTTAAGTAACATTCATACTATCGATATGGTGAAAACATTAGAGGCAAAGTTAGAGGTGTTAAACAAGAAGCTTGACAACACAAATTTGGCAGCTTAATCGAGTAAATTGATGTGTTATGATAGTTATGGTGGTAGGCATCCCAATCACAAATGTCAAGTTCCCAATAACATGGGACAACTGATTAAGCAAGTTATGAAGAATTGATCTCATTTAAACCCATATCGTAGTATTATAGTTCAAGGTAGAGAAACCATCCAAACTTTTGATAAAACAATCAAGCTCCACCTAAATTTCAACAACAGTAATAGCAAGAAAGGAAGTCAAGTCTCAAAGAATTTATAGCAAAATTTGTTACTACATCTGAGGTTTACTTCCCAAGTATTAAAGAGTCTCTACCAAATCAATAACCCTCCATACATAATATGGATATTTATATTGGACAACTTGCCAAGGTTACCTTTAAAAGGAATCTATTTACTTTTCCTAGAAACATTGAGCTAAAACCTAAAGGAGCAAGTGAACGAAGTAACTTTGAGGAGTAAAAAGGAGTTAAAATTTGAAGAGAAAGAGAAAGAAAAGAAGAAGAAGGTTATCGTACAAGAAAAGAAGGATAAGGAGATGGAGAAAGAGGAAGAGAAGGAACCAAAGAAGGAAATCATGAAGGAGTACCAACTGAGAATTTCGTACATAAGTCGATTTGATATAAATGAAAAGGAAGATAAATTTGGTAAGTCTATTTTAAAATTGAAATTACACATTAGAAAAAAAATTTTAAGCGCTTCTATAGATGTCATTATGACAAGTACTTAAAATATATCATTTTTCAATAACAAGAGCCTATCTTCATTTTTTGTTTTAGTATCTAGTTAAATTAGATTTAATTTGTTAATTATAAGTTATGACAAGTCAAACTCGAATAATACTGACTTTCCTAATCTTTAATGATTTTTATGGTGTCAAATTTGACCTTAAAATTAATTTTATGGGACGGGAGAAGAAAAAAATATACAATGAAAGAGATCTTGATGAGTACAACGATATCAATATTTTTACAAGATTTTGATAAGTACAAGGAATTAGATTTTTTTATAAAATGTATTTTTATTATAAAGAAAACGAGATCCATGATGACCACTAATAAATAATGAGGAAGTAGATTTGGGGCCATTAACCTTAACTCCGATTTTGGTTAGCAAAGTGGTATCAGAGCCAACTTATATCCATGACATGCCTAGTTTGAATCCCAGCATTGTAATATACGCCTTGACAAGGGATTGGTTAAAGGTAGCAGAAGCGTGGTCGGTATAAGTAGATTTGGGACCGTTAACCTCAACTTGAGTTTTAGTTAGCAAAGTTATGTAAGGATCTACCAAGTTTATATAACTATCTTCCAAAGGACAAACTTTTAGTACAAATTGATGCTAGTAAGGACACATTGGCTGGCTACCTTTTGGCACAATCACTCAATCAAAAGAAATTTAAATAAAATACTAACTGTTGTAAAAATGGTATCAGAGCCTTGTCAAAAAAAAGAAATCACTTTAGTTAAACCATGGAAAATTTAGAAAAATCCAGAAAACTCAATTGAAGTTACCAATCATTTAGAAAATCATGTAGAAAGCATTGAAAGAGATATTAAGTTCCAGTTAGAAGAAATAACACAATTAGGTAATAAACTAACATTAACTTCCAAAACTGAATTAGTTAAACCAATCACAGATCAAGATGAGATTATTTATGAATATGAATCAGATTAAGAAATTTTTATGGATCAACATAATACCTCATAAGATTAACCTGAATCAAGTAAACAAGGTGAACAACGAAAAAGGAAAAAAGAACAACAAACAAATTATCAATAGGAAACTAAACCTACATTTGATGATTTAAATAGATATGGCTATTATAGAAGGAATCATAAAATACGAAAATTTTCGATAGAATATATACCCAAACATGTACAACTTGCCCCTGATGGAATTTTAAATCTAGATTATGTAATATCACCCAAAAAATTACTACTAGAATGGTCAAATAAATTAGCATTAGATACAATTAGAAAAACCTTTTGAAGGATTAATTAATATTAGTTTATTATAGAATTTTGTTATATATAAGATTACTGGAATAGTCCAAAATTTCTTATTAGATAATGAGTAAAGGATAAAAAAAATACTACTAACTTTCTTAATGCAATAGAACCTATACATGCTTTTCAAATCATAACAAATGAGATTTATACAGAATTTATCGATAAAGATATAGCTTCATATAAACAGGAAATAGAAAATGAAGAGAGACAAAATGGACTGTGGCATCTTAATAATGTTAGTATCTGTGATATATGCTATTTAGAAGAATATATATGTGAATTCAAAAAATATTATTATAAATTAACAAGAACTGAACAAGAAACGTACATATTAGTCTTTATTCAAAAATTACCATATCCTATTAATAAAACAGTAGATGAAGTCTTTCATAAAAAAGTAGCAACTAATTTAGTAGCACACAATTTAGGAGGAGCAATAACTATTACAAAAGAAGTTTTAGCACGTAAATGTCTAAAAGCTAAATTACACAAGACATTAAGACATACCGAAAAACAATTATGTTGTTCAAAATATGCCGAAGTACCACAACAATATAGATGTAATCTATCTTCTCAAAAAATTAAAAGAATTAAAAATCCAAAATTTAAACAATATCGATGGAAAAAATACCCCGAAAGAAAATTTTATAACAAACCGTTTACAAACTATTAAAAATTCTTTAGACGAAAGGCATATGGAAAATTTAAATCAAAACAACAATACTGTCCACAAAAGAAAAAACAGTGTAGATGTTGGCTTTGTAAGGAAGAAGGACATTATGCAAATGAATGTCCCAAACGAAAAGCTAAAGATTCTAAGTATAAAGACAAAATTAATTTATTAAATTATGCTTTTCATTATCAATTAGAACCTATAGAATCAGATTATGAAACCAACTCAACCATTAATAATTTATATTATCATGAACTAGAGTCTCTAAACTCAGAATCATCAAACAAACCCCAATACTACATTCATTCAGATACAGATACCGAATAAACAAGTTAATGCATCTATTTATACAGGAGCTACTATATGTATAGCAACTAAAACATTATTAAATAATTGGAAAAAATTGCAAAAACCATTACAAATTCATATAGTAGATGGAAGTATTAAAAATATTTGGTATGTAAGTTATTATAATAATATAATAATTGAAAATTATACCTTTGTAATACCATCGATTTACCAACATGAATCATGATTACCCATTATTTTAGGTAATAATTTCTTAAAACTATATAATCTATTTTGTCAATACTTACATTATATTACATTAAAAACACCAAAAATAAATTCCTTAAATCAAAAATCAAATTTTCTCAAAGTTCATACTTACCATACTACCTATTATTAGACTTTAAAACTAATAGGCGAAAAAATAAGTCAATTACAATTTTTCTTGCAAAACAATTTACATTTACAAGCTGAAATTGAAACACTATTGGATCAAGTTTGTGGCGAACACCCTTAAGATCCACTCAAAAACACAAATAATCAACTTATTGAAATCAAATTAAAAAATTCCACACAAGAAATAAATATTAAAAATAACATCCTTTATGCTCAGCAAGATGTACAAGAATTTATTACTAAATGCTTTGAATTATTAGAAAAAGGCTTAATCTCCTCAAGTAGAAGTAATCATTCAACACCAGCATTTTACGTCAATAGTCATTTAGAAAAAAAACGAGGCAAAAGAAGAATGATCATTAATTATAGACAATTAAATGAAACCACTATTAGTGATGCACATAAACTACATAGAAAAGATTATATCATCAATAAATTAAAAGGCCATAAACAGTTTTCAACATTAGATGCCAAATCAGGTTACTAGCAACTTAGATTACATAAAAATACTAAACCTTTAACAACATTTACATGTCCTCCACAAAAACATTATCAGTGGAATGTATTACCATTTGGATTAAAATAAGCCCCAAGTATTTATCAAAGATTTATGGATAATAATTTAAAAGGTTTAGAGACTTTTGCATTAGCTTATATAGATGATGTTATCATTTTTTCCAATCAAGATAAAGAAGATCATCTTAAAAAACTTAAAATTGTTCTTACAAGATGTAAAGAGAAAGGATTGATTCTAAGTCGTAGACAAGCCAAACTAGGTCAACAAAATATTGAATATTTAGGAATATAATTTAATAATGGATTTTGAAGCTACAACCAAATATTCTAGTACGAGTGCAACAATTTCTTGATAAATTACAAAACAGAACTCAAGTACAACAATTTTTAGGTCTTTTAAATTATATATCTGATCAAGGATTCTTTAAGAATCTTGCACAAGAAAGAAAACAATTACAGTTCAAATGCAGCACCAAAAACCAACAGACTTGGACTCCATAAGACACAAATGCAGTATGTATCATCAAAGGATTATGTAAGGATCTACCAAGTTTATACAACTATCTTTCGAAGGGCAAACTTTTAGTACAAATTGATGCTAGTAAGGACACATCTGCTTTTTGTACATTTCATGAGTCTAGTCAATTAAAGACTTTTTTGGATGAAACTTAGGGTATGTTTACATGCATTGTTACATTAAACAACGTGGTACCATTACCCTTAAAAAAATGCCACGTATAAAAGAGTAAAAGGTTTTAAGTTTTAACCTAAAATTTTGTGAATTTATGTTAATTCTATAAATTTCATAAAGTAAAAACAGAGAAATCAAAAATTTATAGAAAACCCTAAATCCTATCGTCACTCCCCTCTCTGACTCATCTTCACCTTCGACCATTTCCCTCGAGTCTTCGTGCAAGGGTTGTCTTGCTTGGTTCACGCATCTTCACTAAAGGTTGCCCTCGCCAGATTCGTACTTTATCGCTCGTTGAAGAGGTTTTGTTTGTTGTTTGATGAATCTTTAACGTCCTCTGATTTGCGCTCCACTCTTCATTGAAGGGGTTGGCTTACTTAATTCACGCATCATCTCTTGAAACTAAGGTAAGTCCTACAATTAAAGTATTAGCCATTAGAATTAAGAGTGTTAACCATTTGAGTCAACAAGGTCTGAGGTTAGAGAAGTGGTTGGAGTGGTATAAAGAAGTCTGAGGTTAGTGTCGTCCAAGGAAGACAGTATGAAAGAGATGGGTAGAAGCAAACTGGTACCAGTTTCATCTTCTACCAAAGATGGTCAGTTGTAGAATGGGTAGCTACTAAAACCAACTGGTTTTCTTTTGTGCTCTGATTGGTAGAAAAATTCATATTTCCTACCAATCAGAGAATAATAGAAAACCAGTTGGTCCAACAAAATCTTAATTTGATACTTTTAGTTCTGTTACCCTCTTACATCCTTTTTGCTTTACTAGTGGGACTATTTATCGTATGAGTGTGTATTTGTTTAATTACAGTTGATGTATTGTTTTTATGTTATTGTTTGCAATAATCTGACTATCATTGATCATAATATGAAGTTCTGATTTTGTTATTCTAGCAGTAACTTAAATCTGAAACACTCTAATTACTAGTAAGTTAATGTTGATGTAACAATTGAATTGAATAAGGATTGCATTTAAACAGTGAGCTATAATAAACCATTAGAACTTAGTAAGTTGGTTGATGGAATTGTTATGAATATTTAAGCATCATGTGTTGTGCTAGGCTTGAAGTTTTAACTTTCACTTCAATGTTTCCTTTCAACATTCTAATTGAGTATTTTCGTTTTCCTGGAGTTATTTTTTTGGTTTGGCATAATGACATTTGATAAAGTAAGTCTGCAATTTCACCATGCTAGATGTTTTGTTAATATGGGTGATAATGTTATGCATGAGGATGATTTTGTGAATGAAATTGAATTTGATCCTAACTTGCTGAGCTATTTTGAACTGATTGATGTATGTAAAAGAAGTGGGTATAACAATGTAAAGAATATATTTTATCTTATACCTATTTTTAATTTATGTTATGCCTAGTTTTAAACTATGTAATGGATTGAGAGTTGTACAAGATGATGCTAGTGTGTTAGATATGGTTAGTTAGATGATAGGTACGGGTGGTATTGATATTTATATTGAACATGGTGTGGATATCCTTATTGAAGTGATTGAGGATGATTGTAATGAGGTTAATGAAGGTAATGTAGTTGAAGATAATGGTGAGGATGTTAATAATGTAGTTGGAGGTAATGTAGGTAATGTAGACAGTGTGCTAAATGTGGAGGATGAAAATGATGCAGATATGGAGAATGAAGATGATACAAATATGGAGGTTGAAGAGGATGAAGAGGATGAAAAGCAAGGAGATGAAAGTAATGGTCCAGACGAAGATGTTGAAGATGATTTAAAGTATAGAGATGAAGGGAATGTCCAGATGAAGATGGTGAAGAGGATTTAGAGTAAGGAGATGAAGGTAATGGTTCGAATAAAGACAATGGACCACATGAAGTTGATGTAGGTGATGCAAATGATGAAGATGAGGTAGTTTTGTCTGAATATTATGACAGTGATGAATATGGAGAACTTATTAGTTATGTAGAAGATATCGTAGATGATGCTACTAGGAGGAAAAGGAAATACTCGGTTTATTATGAAAATGCAGCTAATCCTTATATTGAATTAGGGATGATTTTTCTTAATTATTAGTAATTTAAGCGTGCAGTGAGTTTGTTGTCCATTAAAACAAAGAATGCTGTCATGTTTACTAAAAATAAGCCTAACTTTGTTCAAGGTAAGTGTAGGACTGAGAACTGCCCTTGGTATATATACGGAGCATTTGATAAAAAGCTGTAGTCATTTCAAGTTAGGAAATTGAAGAACAATCATGACTGTACTAAGGTAAATACAAATCCTAGGATGAACACCAGCATCTTAGCTGACTTGTTGAAGGATAAGCTTAAAAGGGAGCCATTTATAAAGAATGAAGATATAAAATTTTATGTTAAGGATTGTTTAGGTGTTGAAGTGTCCATAGTATGGTGAGAAGAGCAAAGAAAAATAAATAAATAGTGTTGTGATCAATATATTGGAATTATGTAAATATAGTGCCCTGGAAAGCAAATGTATTTACATATAACTTATTTTTCTTCTAGTTACTTTTGTAATAAAAATATTTGTTATTAACAAAACAAAAGAGTTTGGTTTTATTTGTATGAGCATATATACATATACATGGAAATGTATAGGAAGCAAGTATATTATTATAATTTAAATTAGTTGATTCACTGTTGAATAATCAAGTTGGTCGCTTGATTATGGTTTAGACTGTAGTGTTGCGATTTATCTCCGTTTAAGTAAAAGAGTTTACTTCAAAGGAATAATGAGTTTCATATTATGATAGTAGTTGACTATCGATAATGGCATTATTAATGAATCTGGAATCAAGTATGTGTTAAAGAATAAAGTGGGCCATTACTTTAATATTAAAACATACACCTTAGCATTATGTTATTATGATCCACAATCTTAATGAGTGATGAACTCATATGTGTGTCATGATAATTCTTGATATGATCGGAATGGATTTGTACAGAGTATCAATCCAGTGTCTGTATGTTGGAATTATTAATTGAAACATGTATCAGGGAACATTCACTCGAATAAAGAATTTATAGTGATATCATCACTTTTAGATGTTTTTACAAAGTTTGGTGATTAAACTAGTGCCAATAGTTTGATGGACTAGCTTCCTATCAAGTCTCAACACCAAAATGAGATCTTGTGTGTTAATCACCATATAAAGTAAAACGGGATATCTAGAAGGAAAAACCAACATAAGGGCAAAATGGTAATTTTACCTTTTATTGAGTGGATGGCTTTAATATGTTTCATAATAAAGTTTACAATTGGACATCTTATTTGAAACATTTATTCTCATAATATTTAGTAATTCAAGAATTCCACCAATAGTCTTTAGTAGAATGACATTTGGTTAATAAGCTGGAATTAATTCTAATGAGATTAAATTTCGAGTTATTGGAGCTTGAATTATATAAGTCTAATTAGATTCCCCATTTGGCTTCTAGGAAGGTTATCAAGCAAAGTAAGAAATATAAATAGAGGTTTTAAAGCCCATGATTGAA
>JANIIA010000192.1:50930810-50953330 GCA_027478495.1 Erythroxylum alaternifolium
AGCATGAGATGTGGTAATTTACTACACCTGGACCCGTTTCTTTGGTCCGACCCGTTCTCTGGAAACGGGATGTTACAATAATGCCAAGAAAGGGTCTGCAAGTTGCTCAGTTTGAAGTTGCTATATAATAATAATAATTTATTATTATTTTTTTAATTTAGATACTTGTATTCATATAGGAAAAGTATCAAATCCTTAAAGGAAAGGAATTCAAATTGTATAAGATGCTTATTAATTCCTAACAATAGAACCAAAAACTTGTTAAACAAGTTTTATATAATAATAAAACTCTCAATACCACAAGTATATAGATCATATCTTATAGTATCAAGGGTATCGTTCTAAAGAGGACTATTAGATACCTAAACAAGTTGAAAATAACTTTGTATAAGGTACTAAAAATTGATTTGAATTAAAATAAATAACTAAAAATTTAAAAAATAACAAGAAACAAGTAAACAATAAAATAATTGAGCTACCAATGATATTGAGATTGATCAAAGTTGAAGACTAAGGAACTATTCTATCCTTATTTTGTTTCCCTTTCTCTCGTTGATTCAATTTATGTTTGATCCAAGATATCCTAAAGTTTTGATTACTCTCTCTCAAGATCTATTCAACTAACCCTAATTGAATTCAATATTTATAGAGTTGTAAGCTCTCAATTCATAAAACTGCTCTTAACTTGTTCAATTAAATCTAAAGTAATCCTTTAGATAGTTAATTCATAATTAAGATTTCTCTTTAATTGTTCATTAAGCTGATCATTATAGGTTTATTAAGTTATCAACTCTCCTTTCTTACCTTAACACTAATGACTTGATTCACTCTCTTGATTTATTACTAAGCATATGCACGACAATTATCATAAACATTCATGAATATATTGAATTCAAAAAGACGTAATGTTCACAAAATAATTCAAGAAAATCCCTAATAGGGATCTAAAAAACCATAATCATGTTAAACATCATAGTAGTCTAAATAATCATCCAAGAAAATGAAAGAGATAAAGGAAAAAGAAAGAAAAACTAGTTTTTGTTTTGATTAGGAAATCTGAAATTTCTTTGAAACTCTTCTTGATGTCTCCTCTTGATCATCTTTGATGTAGTCACTACTACTTCTTTTTGGTGTTGTTTATGTTTTTTTTATAGTGGTTAAGAGTTCTAGGGTTTCAATGCTTTGTTTGGTTCTAAAAATAGCCCCCAAAACCTTAAAACTCAAAAGATCTTATGTTTGGAAACATTCTTGGTTCAATCCTCTCCGGCATGATCGTGCAGTTTTGCCATGTAAGATTGTGCATGGTTCACAATTGTGCCTCCCTTACATGCATCCGTAATGTTCTCCATTCTTCAATTTCCTATTTCCAAACACTCATAAACACATCAAATACCTCTTGAAACATAAAATTAAGATCAAATTCTTTCTTTAAAATAAAACAAACACTTAGAATACATACAAACACTAATAATAGCACAATTCTAAGCCTATAAATATGATAATCATCTAAGAAACACTTACAAACACACTTAAACACCTAGAAAAACATAATATAATCTACACCTATTAAAGACCTTAACTCCTTTTACATGCCCATTAACTCTAATATTCCACAGTCCATTATTGTCTTAAACGATGCAAAGAACTATATCAAGTTCGTTAAAGAACTTATTGATCCAGTTAATTATTTCCACTAAATGAAAAATGTATTATGGCTTAATTAACAACCATTGCTATATTGGAACCTTTCCAATCTATAAATATATTGTTCTAAGTAAAATATACTTCAATTAGGATTTACTTCTAAAGTTAATATCCTTATCACCTTGAACTCAAATATCAACTTAAAGATAAAATAATGGATATCTTTAATACTTCACAAGTATCAAATATCTCAAATACTAAACATCTTTAGTACATTATCTATATAATTACACTTAGAATAGGTAAGAAACTTCCAATCTATCTCTATAGATCTAATTTATAGAATTAAGTTATTAACTTTTCTTATCCAATAGATAATTATATTTTCAAAAATTGAAAAGTATAATTATTGTTCTCTGTAAGCAATATGTCTCTACATACTCCCAATGAAGAGGACAACTATACTCCCACTAACTTTCTTATAGACAAGATAAATTCATAACCATCTCCAAAATAAACTCTTTGAATTCATCATAAAAGTAAATCTTTCAATATCTCATAGCCTTTCAACTATAAATCAAACGTATCAATAAAAGCACTAGTTCTAATTGGATGAACTTTCATGAGATAATTTTCAAATTTCATCTTACTCCCACTACTTATCGTAAGAACAATCCTCCTTTAAGTATTCATTGAAACAAACACGTTGTTCAATAATTCAGTAAGATTATACCTAACCTATTAGATATCTCATAAACTTTTTATTATCCAATGTAGTTCTAAACTTAATGGGTAATATATGCTTCAGCAAAGCATCACATCCTTAAATCATTAACTTTGACTCTTTGAAAGACTTAACATTTCATATCTAATATGAAATCTTGCTCAATGATTTAATTAGAAATATTGAAGGTAATTTATTATACTAGTCACAGTTGTAGGAAAAATACTATGACATTATATAATATCTCATATTCTATTTTCCTCCTTACATAAATTCATACTCTTATGTAATTTTTTGTGACTTAATCCACCAGAGAATCTCATTCCCTATAGATAACTAAAAATTTAAAACCCATTAAATTGATCTCATCAAAGTGCTTTAACATTCTCAATACTCAGTTTGTACTTAGATTTAAACAATTTGAACTTTTCAAAATTTTAAATCATTATTTAATTTAATACATATCACTATATCACATAAAGTCATTAGTAATCTAGTGAAATGTAAGTATCATTTTTTTATAAATTGGATGGATTCAATACCATCATTATCCTTTCACTAAAGGTTGATTTAGTTATCCTAAAATTTAACAATTTTCACAATTTTCATACGATTCATAACCAGAAGAATACATATATCATAGTATGTAACATTACGATCTTCGCTATGTTGATTTAACGAACATAATATAAAAGGATAGTCTTTGTTATCTATCTTTGTATTCTTATCACTTATATTAAGCATAAGTCTCATTTGATCCAACACATACAAACTATTTGTATAAAACTGGATCAACTACTTTTACTCAACAATCTATTTCTTATCATGCATTAAACATTGTAGTGAAGTTGAATCTGAATTCAATATTAAATACTCAAAAGCATGAATTAGAAATACATATGAGCTCTATCATATTACGTATAGGAAATAAAAGTCACGCAATCATTTTATTCTTATGACAACTATTATCATACTATAGTGAAGCCTTTGATTGATGCTCATGTTTATGCTTTTAGTAGGCTAAATTAAATGGAACAATTCCATTAAGGCAATAGACCTTTCAGCTCTACTTTATCAATCTTATTATCATGGTGTTGATGTACATCTTACATATTGGCATCAAAATTTATGATACATTAGTCAACTCAAAATATCAATACATTTTGTCATCTATATGATTTGACATATCTCTAAAACTTTAACACAAAATCCTCAACGAAGATTAATAACAAAATTGCATAATGGACATAAAATTTTTCTTATCAAACTTTGAAAACTCTTCTCAAACATAACCTTTGTCTAAGAAATTTGGTTCATTAATTTAGTATCAACTATAGTAAATAAGATAAATTATACTCAGAATAGAATTTAAATGTGAGAAAAGAAAGTAATTGATTATATGTCATGATTACCGAATGAGATTATGACTTTAATCATATATTTGGATACTTCCACTATTTTATTCAAAATACTAACCCTTACTATTATTTGGAAAGATTATTCTATTCTTTCTAATGGCTAAGATCCCATTTAAATATAATTAATCTTGAGTTTGCTCAATAAACCAACTAGACTTAAATTTAGATAATAACTTTATCAATTACATCTCATATGACTCCCGGATCTATTAGGTGACAACTTTTGCCAAAATATAGCTTATTTGTTATTTTTAACCCTGTCTCTAAATTCATATGATCATGATTTTGCTCATTTAAATCAGACAAATTTAGTTAAGTAGGACCCAATGTCATAAGAGTAAACATATTAAGGTTAAATTGGCCTTACATTTGCTTACAAGCCTAACAATAAATAGGCTCTATCATTTTTTTTAAAAGAAAAAATGTATTAAAAAATAAACCATTAATCTACAAAATTAGTAACAAGATAATACCATTAGAGATTAAATTGCCTATAATAACATTATGCTGAAATTACAAAAAAGATACAAAGAAATCTATCTAGTTGATTTTCCATTTAAGTAGGCATTGAGAGTTGAAGCAGTGATAGTCTTCTTTTAAAAAGGTTACTACCTAATTTTAGAGAATATGTTCCGTAATAGATTTTCTTTACCGTTGTGTAAATCATAATGGACCCTATTATTCCTTTCTTCCTATATACCAGTAATTAAATAAGAAAACAACTTTGAATAACAAAGATCTCCTTCCTTTTTCATCTAGACCTTGCAAGACCAATCAACTATTTTTGACCGAAGAAATAGGTGGATTGAACAGATGGCATAGCTGAGTAAATACCTTCTATAGGTTTTAACTATACTTACATAGGAAAAAGATGTGTTGAATGCTTTTAGAGGCTGAATTACATGAAATGCACCGGTTAGGAAACGTTGAGTAATATGCTATTCTATCAACTGTAGGAAGATGATTCTTAATTGCTAAACATAAAGTGAATGAGATGTGAGGGGAATTATACTTATACTAGGTGAGTTTATGCTAAGGAATAATAAGGTTGATATTTCTAAACAAAGACTAGCAAGATGCATTAGTGAAGTTTCCAAAGTTTCCAGAGTGGGTGTGTAATCATATGATGGAATCCTCTTTGTAATTATCAAGGATAACATATGATAGGAAACAATGTAGTGCAGATGATGGATATAGGACTGACATATCTATAGTGAATAGAACTTCAGCAACTGAAATGATGGAAGATAGGTTGTTAGGGGACAAAAGGGGTCTAATTGTCATACTAGAAAGAAGTGGTTTTACCATCTCTGATTGAGTACTTACAAGAATCCTTGATTACCTATCTTAATTTGAATAAGGACTTTATAAGTGTAGATGCACTCATAATAATTTTTATGTTCCATATATTCTAATTCTTTACGAAATATGAATGCATTTGTTTAACCTAAAAGGATTGATTGTTAGACAATAATCTCTAAAGTCTCTTAGTAAGAAAGACAGAATTTAGTATTTTAATTGAAAGGATTCCTAAACCACCAACTTTCTTTGACATATAGATCTCAGACCATTTAACTTTATAGTTGGCTTTACCATTATCTTTCTATAGAAAGTCTTTGAAGATTTTCTTAATTAATTTAGATATTGCTTTAGGAAAAACAATTTGTGAAGCTTAATAGTTAGTTATTAAGGATAACACTAAGTTTATCAACTGAAATTTACTTATAGTGGAAAGGGATTGGAGCTCCATTACTTAATTCTGCTTTTAATTTTCTCAATGAGGGGTTTAAAATCATTGAAGACAGGTTTAATTGAAGAAACAAGAAATCTAATATATTTGATTAGAAGATGAGATTCCTTAAAACTAGTGTAAGTTGATATTCTAGAAGATAGAAAAAAGGAATTAGTTAAAATTAAGAGGTTGTATTTATTGTTGTTAATAACAAGACTAAAGATCTTTTTAAAAAAATAACAAGCTTTTGATAGCTGATATGGAATTTAAATCTACTTTGGAGAACAATAAAACATCATCAGTAAAGTTAAGGCTTATTATATTGAGCTTCTTACATTTTGAATGAAATTTTAATTTGGATTTCTTGATGTTGATTCTTCTTAAGAGTCTCATAAGCACCTCATAAACTAAAGAGAATAGGTGGTCCCCTTGCCTGATCCCTTTAGCAGTATAGATTCTTTTGGTTGTTTGCCCATTCACAAGAATTTTATAAGAAACTAAAGTGATGGATTGTGACATCCATTTAATAAAGATGTTTGGGAAGTCAAAAGCCTTTAATGTGTTAAAATAAAGGTCCAATCAATAGTATCATATGGTTTCTAGAAATCAATTTTGAGGGCACAATTTTTGTTATTACTTTTCCTATTGTAGTGCTTAAAGAGTTCTTGAGCCAAAGCTATATTATCAACAATTTGCCTATTAGGAATGTAAATACATTGTGAAGGATCAATCAGATCAGGAAGGATGGACTAAGCCTTTTAGCAATTACCTTGGATATAGTTTTGTAGATGGAGGAATAATAAGAAATAGGCTTAAAGTTAGAAAGGGACTTATGTACCTTTCTTTTAGGAATCTGAGTGATGAAATTATTGTTGAGTTCTTTTATAAATGTTTTGTTGGTGAAGAACTCTTGTACTTCTTTTATGAAAAATTTCCTTAGAATATTCCAATTTTCTATAAAGAAAAGTATGTTGAAGTCATCAACTCTAGAGGCTTTGCACTTAGTTAAATAGTTAATGGCTTTTTCAATTTTAGGAGCTAACATTGGAAGAGAAAAAATTTGCTTGACATTAACATCTAGTTTCTATTGATCAATCCATTCAATCAATCTAACAGAAGAAGAGGCATTAAAGGAGGATCCTAGCAGTAATAAAAACAAGATTCAACCTCAGATAGGAATTTAGATTGAGTATGAATGATAGAGACATTAGCTACCAAAGAAACAATCTTGTTGGAAGATTTTCTGGTAAAAACACATCTATGAACGAAAGAGTGTTTTTTATCACCATTTTAAAGCCATCTAATTCTATATTTTTACTTCCAAAGTGAGAAATCAAAATTGGAAGATTGAATGAAATTGCTTAAGGCTATCTTTTTTGCTTTTTATAAGGAAGGGTTCGTAGGGTTAAGGTATAAATCAGTTTACACTTTTTCAAGGTTTAATTTTACAATGTTTAGGAGGTGGTGGAAATTGCAAACATTGACATTGTGAAAAGCTTTGAGAACATTTCTCATGTTGATCAGAACCTTGAAGCACTAAAATTGTTTAGTGCCTCTATAATTGATGGAGACACCTTTTTTAATAGCTTCTTTAAAATATGGGATATTCATTAGGATGTTAAAACAAAAAAGATGTCTAATATGAGAGTAAAGGGAATCAAAATGCACTATAACTAGAGAGTGATTAGAGATACTAGTATTAGGAATGAAATCACTTGAGTTAGGAAATTGAAGTGGCCATGTGATATTAGAGAGACCTCTTTCTAGTTCCTTAAAAAGGTGTTGCCTTTGTACTTATTACTTCATGTGTAAAAATTAAACCCATTAGGTAAATATATCAACTCAATATTGTTCAAGCAGTTGCTGAGATCATCACATGAAGTTTTTCTTGAAGAGTAGCCCTCAAACTCATTAGGGTGAGTAATGGAGTTAGAAGTTACCAAGCAAAAGCCAAGGAGTATTAATACCTTATGAGATATCAGAGAGTTTGTTCCATAATGATGTTCTTTGGAAGTTGTAGTTGAGAGCATAAATAATGGATATATCTAAATGTAGATTCAGATTAAGGAATTTTACCTTCAAGTGAATCATTTGATCACTTATAATTATGTTGATCAGGTCCATTTTATTTGAGTTATACAAAACCATAATTCTTCCATTAGGATGGAAGGCTTAATTGGAAATAGTTTTCCAGGATGAAGGAAAAAAAAGATAAAATGGTACAGTGATTCTTCCTCAATTTAATTTCCATAATCCCTAATAAGTGAAGTTTATTTTTAGCAATAAATTTTTTGATAATTTGTTGCTTGATGGGGGCAGATAGGCCCTTTATATTCCATACTAATATAGTTTTGACTTTGAAGCAAAATAAGACAAGTTCTTCTTTTTGTCAAATTTCCTCTTAGTAACAACCTAAAAGGTCTGAACTAATGTTATTTTGTTGTTAATATTGCAATTTTCCTTTATATTAGATAAGACATTTTTACTAGGGGTTATTGATGGTGTAGTAGTATTCTGAATTTGATCCATTGGAGAATGAGTGCAAGCTTCTGAGTTCAAAGTTGTGTTAGTTATATGGTCAACATCTTCAATGCAGTTACTAAAATTTGGTAAATTCCACTAATTCTCAAAAGTCTCTGGATTTGAATTAGCTTCTTAAGAAGTGGAGTTGTCATTTAGTTTAGATGGTACAACTTGTTGATCTATATAAAGTTCATCCTACATAAGTTCCCAATAGCTACTAGTTTCAAAAGTTTTTCTTGTTGGCTTCCAAACCCCTTTAGGTTTTAGATTAGGGGGTTTCCAGCCATATGTGATCTAAAAGTTCATCTATAACTACATAGATTCTATCAAATTTAATTCGTTTAGTTTCAATTGTTGCTTGGTCAAGACACAAAGGCCTTCCTATAGAACTAGCAAGGTAACTAAGACTTCCTGTAGTCCATTATTTAAGAGGAATATCGTGGATGTAGCTCTATAGTGGTATATTAGTGAGTTTGCATTCTTCAAACTTTGCTTCTAGTCTCCAAGATTTAACCAGAAATGGTTTATTATTCACATATCTAGTTCAAACTTTGATGACTTCTAAAAAGGATTCAGGAGAATTAATTTGAAGAAGAAAAATGTAAACATTGTTCAAGATAATATCTATTAGACCAAATTATTTCCAGTTGGTTATAATTAACTCAAGTTTTCATAACCAGAACTGGAACACTTTTTTTCAAGAAAGAAGCCAAAAATGGTGGATTTCTACTTTTTGAACTCCATCTTGAAGTATAGAAATTGGATGTGAAACAATGTGGTGATCCAAGGTGGGATTAGGAGGGCATAATGCAAGTTTGGACTTAAGGTTGTGATTATCTGCAAGCTGCAGCTAGGTGTGTTTAGATGGAGAAGCTGCATTCAGAGTAGTATCAAAGGCAATAGGAGGAAGAAAGGTGGAACTAGTAGTTGACAAAGAGGTGAAAGGATGAGGGGAGTGGGAAGGAAAGAACCAAAAGAGGGAAAGGTTCTTAAGTTAAAACCATTGTGAAATATTGTTAGTTGAAGGTAGTGATTGATGGATAAAAACAATCGGAGGGAGATGAGATGAGATGAAACACTGTGCTTGGAAGAAGAAGCAGGTAGGAAAAATTAAAGGAGAGATAAAAAGATAGGAAATTGAATGTAAATCAGGAGCAAGAGCAAGCTAAGACTTGGAGAAAAATAGATAGAGGGTGAAGAAAGCTAAGCAGGAGAAACTGGCCAATATCCTAGCTGAGAACTCGCCAGTGGCTTGTAAATTACTTAACAGGAGCAAGAACACTCATAGGAACAACAATACCAATATCACCAACATAGAAACTCCACTGATCAATTGTTACTCTGGTTTATTCTTATAACTATGGAAGGAAACAATCAAATTCTCAATGTATATTTAATATTTTAACGAGGGATTTAATTTTGTTCTTCTCATTAAACAGAAAATTATATGTGAAATATCATACATATAAAACATACAATTCAACATATATGATATATCAAACATATATTCAAATATGCAACTTATGCACATAAATTATATGTATAAAACGTCAAACTTCGTTTGATTCTAGTTATTGATTTTCATAATCTAAACTAATATTTCCAACTCTTTAGAAAAATTAAATTAGATTAACTCATTTATTTCTAAATGACTTAAATTCCTATTCCAAATGTGGCATAGTCATGCTCTCAAATTCGCATGGCGCTCCCTGTAGCACTGGATAAACTGCAAGGGGCACAACCATCTTCTTCACCTGCTTACTCCCTTTTCTCTATTGCTTGTTTCCATTCTCTTCACCTACTTCTTCTTTTCCACTGCTTGTGTTTTTTACTAGTTTTGGATTCTCCATCTATTCCCCAACTGGTTTTGCGTAAGGGGTAATTCAGTTCCACTAGCTGGTCTTCAATCCCACCAATTGTCAATTTTTTCCCGCCACCCCTCCTTTCCCTCTTTGAACCATCACTATGCTTAGCTTTTCTCACCTACTAAAGCTACCTTTCATTTTCCAACTTTGAGCACAGAACATACAGCCTTTACCTGAAAATAGGAAGAAGGAATTCCCAACTCTACACTCCTGCATTCTCCCTGCATCATAAGCTTTCGTCACAGAAAACGCCACCTGTCCACTTTCAAACCTCTATCTCCACTAAGGTAGGAAATTAAATGTAAATCAGGAGCAAGAGCAAGCTAAGACTTGGAGAAAGGTAGATAGAGGGTGAAGAAAGCTAAGCAGGAGAAATTGGCTAATATCCTAGCTGAGAACTCGCCAGTGGCTTGTAAACTACTTAACAGGAGCAAGAACACTCACAGGAACAAGAATACCAGTGTCACCAACATAAAAACTCTACTAAACAGTTGTTACTCTAATTTATTCTTATAATTGTGGTAGGAAACAATCGCATTCTCAACTTGTACTTAATATTTTAACGAGGGATTTCATTTTTTTCTTCTTATCAAACAGAAAATTGTATGTAAAATATTATACATATAAAACATACAATTCAACATCTATGATATATCAAACAAATATTCAAATTTGCAACTTATGCACACAAATTATATACATAAAACATCAAGCTTCATTTGATTATAGTTATTGATCTTCCTAATTTAAAATAATATTTCCAACTCTTTAGAAAAATTAAATTAGATTAAACTCATTTATTCCTAAATGACTTAAATTCCTATTCCAAATGTGGCATAGTCATGCTCTCGACTTCGTATGATGCTCCCTGTAGCACTGGATAAACTTCAAGGGGCACAACCATCTTCTTTACCTACTTACTCCCTCTTCTCCATTGCTTGTTTCCATTCTCTTCACCTGCTACTTCTTCTTATCCACTGCTTGCATTTTTTCCTGGTTTTGGATTCTCCATCTATTCCCCAGCTGGTTTTGGGTAAGGAGTAATTTAGTTCCACCAACTGGTCTTCAGTCCCACCAGCTATCAATTTTTTCCAACCACCCCTCCTTTCCCTCTTTGAATAATCACTATGCTTAACTTTGCTCACCTAGTAAATCTACCTTTCATTTCCCAACTTTGAGTACAAAATATACAACCTTTACCTGACAATGGGAAGGAGGAATTCCTAACTCTACCCTCCTGTATTCTCCTTGCACCATAAGCTTCTGTCCCAAAAAATGCCACCCCTACACTTTCAAACCTCCACCCCCACCAGGGTTAAACTCCCATAAGAGTTGGAAGTAGGTTATAAGAGATCACAATACTTCTAACCTTACCTTTGATCCTCAGATATAGATGGGAAGCTTGTTGTCTGTTTTGACTTTGGAATATGAAAGGAAGAAGAATGAAGTTGGGAAGCAGCATTGGTTGGCTTTTTCTTTGACAAAGGTCCACCATTTCTGAGTATCCTACAGTGGGCTCAATAGTTATAGCACAAAAAAGGTCCGATTGATGTTTTACTTACTGAGGAAAATCTAATCTTGTTCACTTTCACTTCATCTTCTTAAGCATATAAAATCCTAAAGGAAGGATTGTGGCATGTGAGGAATTAACCAATCTATTTACAGAACTAAAAACTAAGCCTCAAGCTTAAATAAATTAAGTTTCAGAACCTTCCTTTATGAATTAATTTTCATAATGTTCCATTAGAGTATTGGACCATACAGGGATTGAGTGCCCTGGTAAGTTTCATCAGAACATCTCTTTGTTTTGATGAAAAATATGGCTAAAAAGAAGCGGGTGGGATACGCACGTATCTGTGTAAGTGTGGCACTTAATGAGGATCTTTCAACTGAAATACCAATAATGAGAATAGGTAAGGGACACAATTTATGGGAGGATAGTGTAACAGTGTCTTACTAATGGAAACCTCTGACTAGACATCAAGATAAAATATGGAAATCCACGGAGAAAATTTTTAAAACTAGTAATTACCTTAAGTTGATGGGGGAGGATTTATCTGAGGCAGAACTAGTGAAAATGGTCGCAGGGAACATATAATTTGTTACAACTAAAACAACAATAAAGAATTCTCTTCTTAAGGGAACAAACACAAAGTAAGCTATTGCCATTGAAGTCTAAGCTACTACTAGGCTCTAACCATCGAACACTTGTCCAAGTGAGTTACATCCTTTAGGTAAAAATACTGGCAGGGAGAATTTGCAGGATAATACCCCATTAGATGAGTAACTAGTCTAGCATAGTAGAACTGAAGATACAACAATAAATAGCCAAGCCTCAAGTACACTAACCAAAATGGCAAATGGCATAGATCAGGAGGAGAGTAGTAAAACATTTCAGACAGTAGACAATAGTAGATCACAGAGGAGCAAAAGCAAAAGCTCCACACAAAAAACCTCTAATATGTCACTAGTAGCTTAGAATGTCAAAGGATTGAACTACCCTACAAAGCAAGTGGCTTTATGGGATTTTTTCTGAAGGGAAAAGCCTATAATCTTAGGATTACTTGAGGCCAAATTAAAACAAGATACTATTAGAAGATTAAAAATACTAGGGTCAGATTGGAAACAATTCACCATCCATTCCCACCATGCACATGGGCGGGTGATCATCTACTACAAAGCTGATAGAGTCAGAGGGGAGGTACTGTATGTCACTGATCAACTAATATATATGAGAGTCATATTCTTGCACAAACAAGTTGACAGCAACATTTCTTTCATTTATGCTAGTAACTTCGGGTTCCAAAAAGCTATGCTATGGAATGATCTCAAAAGTATACATCGTGGAATTGATCTACTATAACTAATATTTGGGGACTTTAATTCCATTCTTTACAGGTTGGAGGCTCAAGGTAATTGCAACTTTCGTAACTACTTTGAGGACTTTAGGTAATTACCTTAAGCATGACAGATCTATGGTTTATAGGGCATAAATTTACATGGTCAAACAAACAAGTATCAAGATGGTATATTCGAAAGAAACATGATCGTGCGTTGATAAATGAAAAAGGGATAATTCAGTTTCCCAATAACTCTGTGATATTCTAGGATCCCCTTTTTTTCGACCATACACCCATTAAAGTTGACAAATTATTTCAGAGAACTACTAGGTTTTACCTATTTCGATTCAATAATTATTTAGCTCCAGCTATTTGAATTTCTAGATGCTTGTAGAAAATGTAATGCGTGTGCAGTCAGAGGAACCATGTAGTTCCAATGTGCACAATAATTGAAGGCCATTAAATAGGAACTCAAATAGCTGCACTCTTTAAGAGGCTCAACCATACCACTGTCAAAAAGACCAAGGATGATCTATCAGTAATTCAAAGATTACTAACACTCTTACCTACTAATTCTTTACTTTTAGAAAAAGAGAAACATGCTCTATCAGTTTACTTCCTTGCCACAAAGAATCATGAATCATTGCTACAACAAAGAGTTAGAGTTTATTGCTTGAAAGAAGGAGATAGAAGTTCAAAATTCTTTTTCAATTCTATTCTAACCCGAAAAAACACAATAGAATTAGCTTGATCACAACTAAAGGGGGTAAAGTTTTTCAAAATATAGATGACATTCAAAAGGAAGCTATCAATTTTTTTGGTGACCTGTTAGGCTCCATAAATTCTGATTATGGTTCAAACATCAAACTCGCAACTCTCTAGTTGAAACAGATAACGCAGGTTAATAGTGAATTATTACTCAAACCAATGGAAGATAAAGAGATCAAGGAAGTAGTCTTTAATATGGATGGTATTAAAGCCCCTAGTCCAGATGGCTTAAATGGGTTTTTTTCAAAACTCTTGGAATATTACAGGTTCAAGTGTTAAAAATGTAATGAAACAATTTTTCTCTACTAGTGTTATGTTGAATGAAATTAACAAAACCTTTATTTCCTTGATACCAAAGATTACTAATCCCTCAAGCTTCACCGAGTTCCGTCCTATTGCCTACACAAATTTTCTCTACAAGATTATCTCTAAGATTCTAACTTCTAGATTGAAGAATGTGATTAACCCTCTAATCAGTGACAATCAAAGGGCCTTTATCAGCCAAAGGAAGATAGAAGACAACATTTTAATAGTGTAAGAGCTTCTCAAGGGATACTCTAGAGCGAATTTAGCTTCAAATTGCATTATCAAAATTGATTTCCACAAAGCATATGACAGTGTGAGATGGAGTTTTGTATAGAAATTGTTGTCAATGGATGGTTTCCCAAGCATTTTCATTGGTTGGATCAAGGAATGCATTTCCATGACTAGCTATAGTATCCTTATCAATGGAATCCCTACCAAGTTTTTCAAAGCTAGGAAAGGTTTAAAGTTGGGGGATCTTCTTTCCCCTACCTTTTTATTATATGCACGGAAGCCTTAAACTCAATCATCAAAAAAGAAGTGGAATCAAGTGTCAAATTTAAATACCACTTAAAATGTAAGAAAATCGGTGTCACTAATCTTATTTTTGTAGATGATTTACTTTTATTTTATAGCGTTAAACCAGAGTCTATAAACTGCTTTATGCATGCTCTATACACATTCAAGGATATCTCGAGTCTACATATCAACTTCCAAAAGAGTCATTTCGTACTTTCCAAAAGAGCCTCTCATATGGCTTTACATCTCGCCTTACTAACGGGAATGATGGAGAAAGCTCCACCTTGTGCTCTATCTCAGCCTCCAATCTCTACCAAGAGATTAACGTTCTTAGAATGCAGTCCCTTTATAAAGAAAATACATAAGAGGATAGCCTCATGGTGAATAAATTTTTGTCCTATGCAGGGAGATTACAGCTCATAAATATGTTCTAAACTCATTGCATATATATTGGAGCTCACACTTTTTTCTTTAAAAAGATATGGCCAAGATGATTGAGAAGTTGTTCAAGGACTTTTTATGGAACCATTCAAATAGAGCTAAAGGTCGTATCAAAGTGAAATGGGCTAATATTTGTTATCCAAAAGAAGAAAGGGGTCTTAACATATATTTGATAAAACTCATCAATCAAACACTCCTATTGAAGCGGTTTTGGTGGATTCTAGAAGACCGTAACTCCTTATAGCTTAGATGGCTTTACTCTTATTTTCTCAAAGATAAAAGCATATAAAAGCTCCTTAACAAAGCATCACATTCTTTCTTTTTGAACTAATTTCTCAAGATGAGGCAAGTGGTCGAAGCAGATATGTCGTGTTCTATTAGCAACGAGAAGCTCATTACATTGTGGTTCGATAACTAGTCGGGAAAAGGAGCACTCACACTCCTTAGTAGAAATAAGGCTTTCTATTTACTTCCCACTTAATACAAAGATGGAAACATTCATTAGCGAAACCAATTGGCATTTTCCTAAATGCATTAACCAGTTACAACCAAACTACAATCCAAACTCGTTCCATTGAGACACCTTTTTTTGACACATTCGCCTAACCCATAAATTGTTAAACAAAAGCATGAGAGATCTGTTACGTTTGTGCAAACAAGCAGTGAATTGGTTGAGAATTGTTTGGAACAAGAACATTCCTCCAAAGCTTTCTCTTCTCCTATGGCTAACTATCCAAAACTACCTCAATACAGCTGGTAGACTCAAGTACTTAAATATTGATAGATCATGTCTGTTTTGTTCAACGGTGCATAAACATATGATCGCTTATTCTTCACATGTGAGATCACTAACCAAATTTAGGTAGCTGTTAAACGAAAATTTCGATGGTCATTAGCAATTTGTTCGCTTTCAAGTGTTATCCAATGGTTAGCTAATCAACGTTCCCATATGGAATTGCTTTACTCCATAGCTATCGAGTTCTGTGTACAAAATGTATGGAAGGAACAGAATACCCGAAGATTTGAAACTAAGCAGAAAACTCTCTCCCTCCTGATATCAGAGACGATTAACATTATCTATGAAATCTTAATAATGAGACATGCAGCCTTACACCATTACCTCTGTATTTTCTTCTACTCACCTTATACGAAACTGTGGATTAGGAGTTGTAAAAGTCTATTGTGATTAGGATCACTCCCTATGAATGTTTTGTAGATGTTATGTATCTATTTACCTTTTATAAATGAAAATCCTTTTTTATTTTAAAAAAAATTCAAATCCAATTGGAAACTATCTCCAACTATTTTGACTCCTTTGACAAAATTTAATTGAAAATAATTTTCAATAAGTTGTACTTCTCACTTATTATAATTTTAAAACTCCTTTTTCAAAATTATATAAATAACTTATTCTGATCTACTTAGAAAACTATTTCTAATTTAATTAGAAATTAATTTTCTTTAATTAGAAAAATATTTTCTAATATTAAAAAGAAACTACTTTCAAAATTTAATTACGAAAGTTCCATATATTATTTATTTAGAGATTAATTTCTTAATTACTTAGAAAAATCTCTATTTAATAAATTAGAAAACTATTTTAAAATATTAAAGAAAGCACATTTTCTTAATTAATAAATAAAAACACAATTCAAAATTTAATCAAGAAAAATACTTTTCTAGTAAATCAAGAAATTATTCATAAATGAAAAAACAAATTCTATATAAATTGAATTATAATTCTCTAAACGAATAAAACTATAAATTCAATTTATCTCAATCAAATGGAAATAAACAAATTTAATTAAGAAACACCTTTCTTAATTACTTAAGAAAACAATTTTCTTAATTTTAAAGAGTCTAATTAATTAATTTCAATCCAATTTAAACCAATTAATTATAATTTTAGGAACTAATTTTCTTAAATTTGATTAGGAATCAATAAATCACTAATCTTAATAATATTAAGAAAAATAATTACTTTAATTTTGGAATTGAATTTTGATTTTAAGACAATTTTAAAATTATATTTGGAATATGTCATGGAATAATCTATTTCAAACTAAGGATTGAATTACTTTAATCTAATAGCTAAACAATCCTTAGTCACCTACTATAATAAATATATTATTGTATGCAAACAAGCTTTGTTCTAACCCCCAGACACACTATCCTACTTTCCAAACGACCTTGTTCTGGCCCTATAGCAAGTTTATTATAGTTGCCAAATATCCCCTATCCTAACCCTAGAATAAGTTATCCATGTTGCCAAACATACCTAATCTTAAACATGTTTCCAAAAATGCTCCTTCTTCAAGTTAAGAAACCCTAATCTCACAAACAAGTGGAGGGTGAATCTCCTTAAACAAAACTTTATTACTACCTACCATTGGCCTTAAAAGGATTTATAATTGTAGTTCCACCATTGGAGATCCTCAAAGAGGGAGCTAAAAAATGGAATACAATGTTGGTTGGGTTCTTTTTGGTGAAAAAACTAGCCTTTTGGCTTATCCATTCTTAAGCTATAAACCTTTGGAAGTCATTGAGATTATTAAAGACAACCTATTGTTCTTCAACTTCAATTCTGGAGCTAAAACTGAAAAATCATTAAGGAAGGTTTTTAACACTACAATTGCAAACACTTACAACTTTGAATATGGCAGCTTGGAATAAAGCTTAAGGCAATGAAACAAAAACAAGTTCCTTTATGGATTAATATCTATGACATCCTTTCATAACATTGGTCCACTAATGGCCTTAACTATTTTATTAAGCTATATAGGTACTCCAATATGTATAGACAAGCAAATTTTCTCTTTTGAAATTGGATATACATATATGTATGTTATGCTAGAGATAATAAAGTAGCTTTGTTATAACATCCCTTTTTTTAGGTGTACTGCCAATGATAATCTATATAAGGATTCTATTAAAGTTTCTCATTAATGGCAACCATTCCTAACTAAACAAGAAAAATAATGGAAGCTATCATTCAAGATATTCAAAAGGGGTGACTATAATGAGTTAATGGGACTAAAGAAAAGTGATCATGACAAGGAGCTAAGGAGAAAGAAGGGACTATTTGATCTCTTAGGGGTAGAAAAGCAAAGGTAGGAAAGAACAACTAGCTTTAATATGTTAAGTGATCTAAACTTTAACTACCCTTAAGTTATGGAAATTTGAGTAATTTAATTTAATTAAAATTTAATTTCAATTTAATTTTAATTAAAATTACAAATAATTCTAATTAAATACTAGTTATGCCCAAATAAGATCTAATATCTCATATTGATCCTTATTTATTAAATATCTCATATTTAACCATAAAACATCTAAAACTTTATAATCAAGTCCAACTTGATTAAAATATATTTGTTTTCTTTAACCAATTTTTTATGTGAGACATATTAGTTTCCCAAATATATTAGCAATGATTATAAATTCTAATTCTAATTCATAATTATAATTAGATAAATCAAAACTCCTTTAAATTATCTTTAATTCTCTAATTAAACAATTTATAATCATAGATTAAGATTGACATTTAGCCACACATCGTGACAACCGAAATATTTAGGAATGTCAAAGTGGTTTTCACGAACCTTTCTGTGCATAAAGTTTTTCCTATAATTGAATCATTTCATCGTATAATGTTCTAATTAGACATAGAGCATAGAATTAATTTCTACTATATTTTGAGTCTAATGATATTAATTCTCTACCATTAGCTATTTATTCAATTAATGACATTTGTAAACTATTTACAAAATGTCATTCTACCTTGGCCAAGGATTTCCTAAATCAATAATAATCTACAACAACAGAACATTCTCTCTAATTTCTTTAGGGTGATGAATCATATGTTGATCATTCAACTACTCCATATAGTTCATACTTTCAATGACTACTGATTGAATTACCCATAACTAGAATAGGTCATGAGTAGTATCAAAACATGGCAATTCCTACAGAAGATAACTTCCGAGACCTCAATTTACATGATCATTTATATAATCATCATAATAAAATTTACATAAACATACAAGTAATGTTCCAAATGGATTTCTCATATTAGGTCAATTTAGTAAACTAGTTCTCTAACAAGCACCCATATGTTTATTTAAGTATCTCCATACTTTAGTCTATGAGATCGACTACTTTCTTCATAAGGAAAAACATAATATGTGCTAGTCTTTTTATATTATATTAATGTCCATTCGTAATAGAAAGATGACTAGGAATAATAGGAATAATACATAAATGCAATATGAATCTCATTGTTATAATCTTATCATAATTTTATTTGCAATGTATAATCAACCCATGGATTTTATCATATACATCTAAACATGTACAAAATAAAGAATGCTTTTAAATTATTTTGTCACTAAACTATAACTAATCGATTAGCAGTAGGGCTTAAACTAACAATATCCTACTTACACTAAACCAATCATTTAAATATCTTATATCATATCACCATATGACAATTATACTACTGCTGAGACAGTGTAGTAATGAGAGAATTCTATAAGATTCTTTATAGTGAGCACTTACTTAAATCTTTCAACTTTCATTTTAATTATCAACATAATTGAGAAATATTGCCTAAATACATCCTTGAATCTTTGATGAGACCTTAGTTCCTTTTACATGCCCAATGGGGCTCTAATGTTCCAAAGTAGAATATTGTCTTGAACAATGTAAGCAACTATATCAAGTTCATTAAAGGACTTATTGAACCAATTAATCATTTCCACTAAATGAAAAATGTATTTTGACTTAATTAGCAAGCATTACTACATTGAAACCTTTCCAATCTTAAAGTGATATTATTCTAAGTAAAATAAACCTTAATTAGGATTTACTTCTAAAGTTAATATCCATATAACTTTAAACTCAAATATCATCTTACACATAGAAAATGGATATCATTAATACTTTATAAGTATCAAATATCTCAAATACTAAACAACTTTAGTACATTATCTATTTACTTGGAGTTAGAATAGGTAAAAAAACTTCCAATCTGTCTCTATAAGTTTGATTCCCATAATTAAATTGTCACCTTTTTATATCCAACAACAGTTGTTCTTAAAAATTATATTTTCAATAATTGAAATTTAAAGTTATTGTTCTCTGTGAGCAATATGTCTTTACATACTTCTATTGAAAAGGATAACTATACTCCACTAACCTTCTTATAAACATGATAAATTCTTAAATTATATCGAAAAAAACTCTTTGAATTCATCATAAAAGTGAATATTTCAATGTCTTCCACCCTTTTAACTATACATCAAATGTATCAAAAAACTAATTCCATTTTGATGTATTGTCATAAGATTTGAACTTTTCAAATTTCATCCTTATTCCCACTACTTATCTAGAGAACTATTCCCCTATAAGTATTAATTGAAACAAACAATTTATTCAATAGGTTTGCAAGATTTTATCCAATCTTTTGGATATCTCATAACCTTTTATTACCCATTTTTGTTCTAAACTTGATGGATAATACATGCTTCAATCAAGCATCACATCCCTAAATCATTAACTTTGGCTCTTTCAAAGACTTAGCGTTTTATATCTAATATGAAATCTCGCTAATTGATTTAATTAGAACTATTGAAGGTAAGTCATTGTACTAGGTATAGCTATAGGAAAAATGCTATTGTATTATACAATATCTCATATTGTATTTTCCTCCTTACAAAAATCCATACTCTTGTGGAATTTTTGTTATGAAGGTATTCACCAAAGAATCTCATTCCCTATAGATAACTAAAAATTTAAAATTCACCAAATTGATCTCATCGAAGTGATTTAGTATTCTCAATGCTTAATTTTTACTTAGATTCAAGTTACTTGGATTTTTCAAACTTTTAAATCAACATTTCATTTAATTCATATGGCTATATCACATAAAGTCATTACTAACATAATGAAATCTAAGTATTATCCTTTTATGAATTTTTATTCCATCCAATACATCATATGTATTAGATTTAACAATTAAATACCATCATCATTCTTTCATCAAATGTTGATTTGGTTATTCTTCAACTTAACACGTTTCATACCATTTATAATCAAAAGGATACATATATACTTATATGTAACTTTATGATTCTCATCTTATTAATTTAACCAATATGGAGTAAAAGGATAGTCTCCGTTATCTTATTATATATTCCTGCCACTTATATTAAACATAAGTCTCCTTTGATCCAACACATACAAACTATTTGCATAAACTTGGATCATCTACTTTTACTTAACAATCTATTTCTTATCATGTTTTAAACATTGTAATAATGATGAATCTAAATTCAATATCAAATACTCGCAAATATGAAATAGAAATATATATGATCTCTATTATATTTTGTATAGGCGGAAAAATCAACCAATCATTTCTTCTAATGATAACTATTATTATTCTACAGCAAATGTTGTTAGTTGATGTCCATGTTTATGCTTTTAGTAGGCAAAATTAATGGCCCTTGCTATTATTCGAAAAGATTACTTTAATCTTTTTATTAAGCTAGGATCCCAATCTAGTAGACTAGGTTCTCATTCAAATATAGTTGATCTTGAGTTTGCTCAATAAACTAACTGAACTTAAATTAGGTAGATAACAAATTTATCAATCACATCTTTTGTAGCTCCTAGGTCTGTTAGGTGATAACTCTTGTCAAAACATATCTTATATGTTATTCCTAACCTTACCTCTAAATTCATGTGATCATGATTTTGCTCATTCAAATTACAAAAATTTAGTTAACTAGGATCTAATGTCATAATACTAAACATATTTCAATTAAAATGGCCTAGAGCTTGCTCAATATGCCTAACAATAAATAAAACTCTAGTTTATTCTTATAATAATGGAAGACAACAATTATGTTCTTAACGTATTCCTAATATTTTAATGAGAAATTTAGTTTCTTTTGTCTCATCAAATACAAAATTGCATATAAAATATCACACATATAAATCATACAATTTATCATACATCTAATAGATATACAAACATATAAATAAAGTATGTAACTTATGCACTCATAATTAATTATATACATAAAATATCAAGCTTTTTTTATTCTAGTTATTGATCTTCATAATCTAAAATAATATTTCCAACTCTTTGGAAAAATTAAATTAGATTAAACTCATTGATTCATAAATGAATTAACTTCCTATTTCAAATAAAAATTAAATTTTATTTAAAACAATTTTCAAATCCAATTGGAAAATATTTCCAATTATCTTGACTCCTTTAAAAAATTTTAACTGAAAACAATTTTCAATAAAATTTTCTCCTTACTCATTATAATTTAGAAAACTTTTTGTTCAAAATCATATAAGTAACATATTTTTAATCCAATTAGAAATTTGTTTCTATTCTAATGATAAATTACTTTTCCCTAATTAGAAAATTATTTTCTAATCTTAAAAGAAAATTACTTTTAAAACTAAAAAAAAACACTTTTAAATTTAATTTAAAAATCATTTATATTATTTACCTAGAGATTAATTTCTTAATTAATTAGAAAATCTTTATTAGAAAATTAATTTTCAAAATATTAAAGAAAGCACATTTTTCTTAATTAATAAATAAAAATACTTTTCAAAACTTAACCAAGAAAAATACCTTTTTAATAATCAAGAAACTTATTATTCATAAATAAAGAAACAATTTCTAAATAAATTAAATAATAATTCTCTAAACAAATAAAA
>JANIIA010000192.1:51044394-51061751 GCA_027478495.1 Erythroxylum alaternifolium
AAGGTTTCAATTGTCTAGAAGCATAGGCAATCACTTTATCTCCTTGCATCAACACACACCCTAATCCCTTCCTCGAGGGATCACTATACACTATGTATCCATCACTACCAGAAGGCAAAGTCAAAATTGGTGCAGTTGTAAGCCTATACTTCAATTCCTCAAAACTATTTTGACACTCCTCAGTCCATACAAACTTCTGATTCTTCCTTGTCAATTTGAAAAGTGGAGCTGCTATCATAGAAAAGCTCTTTACAAACCATCGGTAATACCCGACCAAGCCTAAGAAACTTCTCACTTTTGCTACATTTTTAGGTGCTTCTCATTTCACAACCACTTCTATCTTCCTAGAGTCCATATGTACTCCTTGCTTCGAAATCACGTGTCCAAGACATGCCACTTTCTTTATCCAAAATTCACATTTTTCAAATTTGGCATACAAGTCTTCCTTCCTCAATATCTTCAAAGCAATCCTCAAATTTTCCTCATGCTCCTTGTCACTCTTGGAATAAACCAATATATCATCAATGAAGACTATAACAAATCGGTCTAAAAAAAGATTGAAGACTTTATTCATTAAATCCACAAAGGTTGCAGGAGCATTCGTTAATCCAAATGGCATAACCAAGAACTCAAAGTGCCCATATTGTGTTCTAAAAGTAGTCTTTGACACATCAGACTCCTTTATCCTCAACTGGTGATAACCTGACGTCAAATCTATCTTAGAAAAGACCCTTGCCCTTTGCAATTGGTCAAACAAATTATCTATGCGTGGAAATGGATATCTATTCTTGATAGTGACATGATTGAGCTTCTGGTAGTCCACACACATTCTTAACGATCCGTCTTTCTTCTTTATAAAAAAGACCGGAGCTCCCCAAGGCGAAGAGCTATGCCTAATATACCCCTTCTCTAACAACTCTTCCAATTGCTCCTTAAGCTCCTTCAATTCTACCGGAGCCATTTTATAAGGCAGAATCGATATCGATGCAGTACCTGGAAGAAGCTCAATGGGAAACTCAATTTCCCTGAGGGTGGTAGTCCTAGTAATTCCTCATTAAAGACATCCGGGAATTCCATGACCATAGGAATATCTTCTCACTTTCCTCCATCTATCTTTGTGTCTAACACATAGGCCAAAACTGCTTTTAACACCCTTTCCTTATCATCTTCTCTACTATTAATGCCGAAACCATTCTTATCGGACTCACTTTTCTATTCCCCATAAACACCATCTTTTTACCATTGCCAATTTCGAACTCCATAATATTTTCTCTACAATCCAAGTTGGCATTATATTTCTCTAAGGTGTCTATACCCAAAATCACATCTAATCCTCCCATCCTCAATGGCATTAGATCCACCACTAATTGTTCCCCTCTAATATGTATCTCACAGTCTCTATATACTTGACTAATAATAATACATTGGCCAATTGGAGTACTCACCATCAAAGGAGTATCCAATGGGCTCAGTTCTCTACCATGTATAATTCTACACAATGATACAAACGAATAAGTGGAACCTGGATCAATCAAAACATCAATATCCTCATCAAATAATGTAACCATACCAGTCACAACTTCTGGAGCTATTTCTGCATCATTCCGTGTCATTGCAAGCACCTTAGCTGGCGCTTGCCCCCTTGTTCTTCTTAGAGGATTCACTTTCTTGACTGCATCAGAACTTCCTACTTCTGTTGTAGTCTTATGTCCCACATTCTCATTCCTCCCTGAAGTTGCATCTTAGTTTTCTCTTTTCTTGCATACTGAGGGCACTCTTTAGCTATGTGCCCTTTTTCCCCATAGTTGAAGCAAGCTCCTGTCAATCGGTAGCACTCCCCTCTATGGAGTTTCCCACAGTGATCACATTTAAGGACGGATGACTTATCTCCCCCCTCCCCTTTGCTGCCTCTAGCTGTTGAGCCCTACTGAGAAACGGTTCTCAACTGTTTAGATCTACTTACACCGCTGCTCCTCTCCTCAGACTGCATAAGGAAAGTCCTAGCACTCCTTTCTAACATAGGAATACCACCTCCCCTCCTGAGTTGTTCTCTTCCCTTCCTTTTTTTATTCACTGCACTTTTGATGTTCTTCACATTCTCGACCCTCAGCGCTGCTTCAACCATCTGCTGAAAATCACAAAAGTTCTGTGCCACTACCTTTTCTATGATGGCCAGGTGCAATCCTGATTCAAACTTACGATACTTAGACACCTCAATCATCATCATCTTAGCTGCATATTAGACAGCTGCGTAAACTGGCGCTCATACTCGCTCACTGTCATGTCTCTTTGTGTAAGAGTCAGAAATTCCCTATGATTTTATTAGATATACACTTCAGACAAATATTTTTTCTTATACACTATTAGGAAGTCCTTCCATGTCAATACTGGCAGTTTCATCTGACTCCTTGGCACACTCTCCCACCAATGCAGAGCATCTCCCTGTAGCAAGCTTGTAGCATACACAACTTTCTCAACATTGTCACAATCCATCTAATCCAGTATCCTCTCGGTCTTTCTCAACAAAGTCTCGGCATCTTCTGGATTTGTTAGCCCATAGAAATCCACTGCTCCATACTTCCTCAGCTTGTCAAACTTTTTCCCTTCTTAGTTAGGGCCGGAGTAGAAGTTTGTGGCATTTGGCCCATGGCTTGGATAAATGCCTAAGAAAATGCCTGAAACATCCTTGTATCCAATGGCGTAGGCACTTGCTCTTGTGGGCGAGGAGACTTCAGCGTTTGTGATCGAACTCGCTCATTGCCTTGCTCTACAGAAGTCTCAACATTTCCTGGGGCTACAGAGTCATTAGTACTCTCCTCCCTTGGCGAACAGTCAGGTGTAAGTGATCCTTCCAAAACTCCTTGTGTCTTTCTATGAGGTGGCATCTTACTCCTTCAATATAAACACTAACAATTAGTGTAGGTTTCATTTTAACCTTATTTTTCTATATGCATGCATGATATGCATATCTTTTAACGCAATCAATCAATTTAACAAATCAAACAATTAATCGCACTTCATACTAAATTATACAACCATGCATCCTAAGCCTAGTAAAAACCTAAGCTCTGATACCATAAGATGTTGGACCTCGTTTCTGGAGCCCAAGTGTTTGAAATATTAAAAGACGTGAACGTATTATCCCATAAGGTTATTTCTATGGGATCTATCTAACAAAAACTAGTTCTGGTATTGGAATCACAAATTTACTTGTCCTAAATAATTGTAGCTCCATGTCTCTAGTTTATTTTGAAGCAATAATCGTCTCATTCAGAGCTCTACCAATCAAGATATGATTAAAAATACCGAAGTATGTTCAGTAAAATAATCAACTCATACTCTTTAGTCATTTCCCAATTTCTCTCCTTCAATCCTTTTGGAATCGACTCTAATGGACACCAAAATTTTATGGAGAGATAGAGAAATAAGTTAGGAATCTCTTAGTTCAATAATCACTTCATTTGGTGATCGGATGATGGAGTTATGGCCAAACTAGTCGAACCTGGTTACACCCTCAAACATATTTTACCTATCTTGGGACAATTGACATAACATTCACTAGAGAGATCAGATTAAGGTCGTCTTAGGACGGTTTTGAATAGGACTTCTAGATTTACAAATTTTCTGAAAATTCTGAAAATAGATTTTTCCATTTGGAGGGTCAAAATATGGGTTTGCCGTGGCAAGCTAAATGTTTCACCACGGTGAAATCAGGAAATATTTCTCAGGACCTCTCGAGAAAAATTTACCGCGGCGAAACCAGGAAATATTCCCAGGGACCTCTCGAAAAACTTTCTCCATGGCCACGCTATAACATCTCCGCTGCAGAGTCAGGAGAGGGAGATGAAAACATCTTTCAGTAAAAGTTTGCTGTGGCCGAGGCTGACTTCGATGCGGCGACACCTTTTAACCTACAACTCTAACTCAACATTTCAACACTAAAATGCACATACACTTCATATCAATTCAACTACTAAGTACTTTTGTTAAATTCTTAAATCTCCCTTTAAATAGTTAATCCCATACAACCTTTCCAATCTCTAACATGTTATTCTAAACCAAACAACAATTTACAATCACATACTCATTCCTCCTTCATAACCATCATCATACACAACAGTAAATCCTCAAATTCTCATTCTCATTGCTAAACAAGTAAATATTTAATCAATCTTTAGTTACATATCAACATATACATCACAAACTTAAAATAAAATACCAAAGATGCTCATGTTTGATATGCCTATAAAGTTATCTAAAAATGTTCACTAAATTAGTACAAAAGTCTTTAACTATCTTGGAGTTTCCGATACCTTGCAAGGATTTGTTAACCGTCCTGTTCTGCACATGAGAAGTGGAAAAAGATGGGTTGAGCTGTATAGCTCAGTGGATAATATATTTATAGCCATCGACACTTGACCATAATTCAAGTATATGTATAGGTATAGCTACCAATTCAAAAATTCTTAATCCTTCTTGCAATTCAAGCATTAATCAAATTAGCTCAAAATTTATAACACATAACATAAACTTTATCCATTTAAAGCCACACTTAAATGCATCATATTTGACAATTCAAAAATGCAATGCACAAACAAATGGCCTTAGAGTTTCGTGGGACGAAACAGAGAAACTGAGGTTTACTCTGTGAACAAAACGAGTTCGATTTCTCAGGATCTCATGGCCTCAAGCGGGTAGCCGGGAGAAGGCTATAGGTCAACGTGCACTTGACTAACAAAATGGGTTCCTCTCTTGCCCAATCATAAACAAATTTCATGCTCAATATAATCAAACACAAATTCCTCATCTCGTGCTTCTTTTATTTTTCTTCTTTCCTTTTCGTACAAACATCATAACCTTGTCAAGGCATAACATAATCATAATTCATCATGCATTTTCAAACATTCAAAATGATTTCAATTTCAAGAATTCCAATGCAAGCAAATCCATACACATATATAAGCAAGAATTTGCACAATTGCACAATAATTATCAATACATTACCCACTTAATTCGTTTGTAAAATACAACTCAATTGTGCCTTCCCTCTTGCTCTTAAATAGGGTTTTCTTGGTTTCTTAAAGCAAACCAATTTCTCATTCAACTCACATTCAAATGGAAATTCATGAAACTTCAATAATCTAAAGTAAATAATCAAGCCTAAACTTTAGTTACCCATAATATATCTAGGATAGAAAACTAAAACCTAGTTTAGAAATTCATGAAATATCATATGGGTTTCTCTTTTGCTCTTCTTTCTTCCAACATTAACCCATTTCTCTCTCTAATCTCTTTTATTTTTCTACCCAACCAAGAAGAAGAGATGGAACTTACCTTAACAAGCTTGTTTCTCTTCTTCCCTCTTCTTTCTCCTTCTCCACGAATTTTCTTCTTTCTTTCTTCTCCATGTTTTCTTCTTATTTCTTTCTTTTCTCTTCTCTTCAACGACTCTCTCTTCTCTTCTTCTAATTGAAGACTACATTTTGTCTTTGTTTTTCTCATTTTACCCTTCACTTGTCTTGTTCTTCCAATTTTACCCCTCTTTTGTCTCTTTATCCATTAACTCCTTAAGCTAACCTAATTCTAACATTCTCTAATTAATAACCCTAATTCCTATTCATGCTTACTAAATTTAATGACCCAATTCTAAGATAATAACTAAACAAACAAATCGTAATTAAAATAAATAAAATAAAAATTTAAACAAATAAATCGATAATAATTATAAATTTTTTTTGGGTCCAACATATATACAATTAAACATAATTCGTCATCTTGTTGTTCTCATACCTTTATTAGAAACTATTAATCATAGGTTAATAATAAGCTCTACTAACCTTGGCTATCCCTTTGGTCGACTTTAATTAACATAAGCTTTTTAATTAAACTTATCTATCAAACAACCTAGAACAAGATCTTTAAATTTAGTAGGATAGTCACATTATGAACTAGGAAAATATATTAATCTAGGCAACAACCACACAAGCTCAGGTTATTTAACCTATGTTGTGTTATCCTTAATGATTCATCACTATTAGTTTACCATAAATGAATTGTAAATATAACTATTACGTATTGTACTCTATATTCTGGCAATGAGTTTATACATAAACAATTTATTGAGAATGAGAATATTAATCATTCATATATGAATATCAAAAACATTAAGCTAATAATAATATAAACAATTTCTACAGAGAGAGAGAGTTAACAATACACAATAAAGAGATGCCTAAATATGTTCTTTGGCTTCGATTTCCCCTACGAATCAAAAGAAGGAAAATTAGCCCTCTATAGATCTCAAACAAGTATGTGTTCTACCTCCTTTCGTATTCCAAAAACTATTCATATGATGTTTGGTCATTTAAATGTTTATCTGTATTAAAAATTAGGCTTTTTGGAAGATGCACAGTTGCATGCACAACCATTCAACTAAAAAGGCTACATTTAAAATTATACACGACATTGTCAATGGATACATGGCTGTGTATCTTGCAAGTCATGCTGAATTCTTCATTTTCTTGCATTTTGTTATCCCATCTTTAGTCTAATCCATCTCATTCTTGTTCCACAAAGACAAATAAGTTTAAACATCAAGAAGATGGCTCAAGGAATGTGCTTTTAACTCATTTTAGCTCTTGTGCTTCTAACTTATTCCTAAAAACAATTATGAACCAATATGAGTATTTTATGAATTTTATAACTTTAATCACTATGTGTTATGAAGTAAATGTATAAACAATCAAGCACACATCAAGTTCCCTTATTCCTAGCTTTTGATCATCCTTAGACAAAACAACAAAATCAAAGTCACAAATCAAAACACTTCCATATTTTCCATATGTCCCAAGAATAGATAGCCACAAGAAAAGAGGAATCACTTTTAAAACTATGGAAAGAACTAAAAATTAAATGCTTTTACTCATGATCAATCAACAATGATTCCTTTTAGAAACTGAGCAATATAGGGGTGGGCTTTGATAAAATGTGTTTAAAAAATAGATATATAGGTACACTTAATCACATTTCATGATTTTGTATATCATTTCATTTCTCCACCACTAAGATTCATATACATAATCATAAATCAAAGGATTTTTTTAAGGTTGTAATGTGGGAAAAGGTTAATATGAGATGTATTTAGATAATGTAATACAAAAACCATCAAAGCTAGTGAAGCAAGAAAAACACTCAATGTAACAACAAGTGTAAAGACTAACATTCACTCAATACTGGGTATTATCGGCTATGATGAACGCAAAAACTATGTTTCACAACCTATATTCAAGCCTTCATACATAAACCATATGAAGCATAAGGAATTAGAAGGAATCACTCATAGAAATTGACAGTAAAAAATACATTATAACTATAAGGAGTGACCTTTCAAAGTAACATCTCCTTCATTTGTGTTATACTCAAATCACCCATTCTATATAACTTTAGGAGGAAAAACTAATCATGAATAACTTTACAAAACAAATGCATTTCCTTATTGATAATTTTATTTAAATCCATTTTTTGTTTTCTTTTCTTTTCCTTCTTTTTTATATAAAACTTGAAAAAAAAGCTATAACAACATTTGGAATTTATTGATAAGAGATAAAATTAAATTTCAACAATTATAACCAACCTACACATGTGCACACCCCCACACTTATAATTTTGTGCATCCACAAACATTAATAATTATAATGCTCTACTAACTTTAAGGATTGGTGTTGAATGCAAAAAAAAACTTATTGAATGCAAAATAGTTTATTAGTTTTCCACTTAAAAATTTCAAGTATATGGGTCGTGACTTGAAGTTAAAAAGCGGATATCGATCCCACAAGGGTTGTGTTTAGGCGCCACTTAATTCAGATCAATCTTTGTTTAAGACTCGAAATTGTTTTATAGAAATAAAATGGAAAATTAAATTGAAATTGAATGACTAACAATGAACAATTGATAATACCAAAATGCAAAAAATTGCAATTCAAGATTTCAATAACTAGAGATTCCTTTTTCCCTATCTTGTCTCCCTCTTATTTTATTAATTGAATTGTGTCTCACCTAAGATGTCCAAATGTATTAAATACCCTCTCTCAAGGTGTAATTAATTAACCCTAATCAAATTAAATGAAGATGATTAAGCGATCTCTCAACCTACCAAATCACTTCACTAATTTACCTAGTTATTAAGTTATCCTATAGGTGATCAATTAAATTAGCCAAGATCTCTCTTTCAACTAATCAATTAACTTGAAGAACATAGGTCTATAAAATGCCATCTCTTGTTGTTCTATCCTACATAGATTATCGTACTCAATCTCTGGATCTATTGTAAAATATAAATGTATTCAAAATTCATCAAAGGCATCTTTCATGCAAATCAATAAAATAGGAGTTTAACAAAATAGTTCAAAAGTAATCCTTAAAAATAAATCAGCTACTCATAGTATCTATAACATCCCCAACAATTGAATATTCCATCATACAATGACGAGAAGAGATAAAACAAATGAAAATTAAATAAAGAAAACTCCTCCTCTTCTTTACCAGAATCTGGAAATTTCGGTGTTGGTAAGTTCTTTCCCAGTTGTGATTGATGATCCTTGAATCTCCACCTTTCTTAAGACTCCAAAACTAAGTTTTTCACTTAAGGTAGCTATTCTACATAGAGGTCTCATGTCTCTCCTTATCCATAGGAGTTTATTATCTTATATAGTCCAGAAAACCTAAAAATTAAATGAACCCGTATATGTTCTCGGCTTAGACATCCCATGATCGTGGGTTCTTGCATCAGAGTGCTTCCTCTTCTCTTCTCCTCTTTTGGTCTCTAGCTCAATCTCAAAGTTACCAACCTCCATTCCTACATCAAAATAATCAATTCTTACCTTAAATTAACATCAAACATAAAAGAAAAACAATGAAGATCAAACTAAGCAAAAACATACAAAATAAATTCTAAAATACAACAATAATAAACTATTATGTAAGAAACATATGCCAAATACTTAAAAAAACACACACTAATGCACAACTATCAACTTTCTCACACTTAAATCTTTGTTTGTCCTCAAGCAAAATAAACACAACCAATCAATTCCATCACTTCATTTTCATAAAGATCAAAGCATACAATCCCTCAAATTTTAGCCAACTCAAATATCAAGTTACTATACATATCATGGCTACTTTTCATTAGCGTACATAAGCAAACTCAATATATGGCATCATCACTCAAAGATAAGTATAGAAGCAAAATGAATCTTCACAATTTCACTCATTTCTCTCGGTTGTTTGATGGTTAGTGTTTTGCTCAAACTTCCTATAGGAAACTACACTACCATAGGCATGCTAATACACCAATTCTTCTCCACAATGATTACATCCATAAATAGATCAAAAGGACTCGTTTCGGGTTGTAATGTGATAAAGGTTAAGGTGGGTAAAATAGGTAAAGGGTTTAAAATAAGCATTCATAAAGTAAAAAGCGGGTAAAAGGGATAATAGAACATAATTCCGAGATACACAAGTGTAAATATGCTACTACTCTACACTTATTGATTCTATTCAAGTGTTCTTCCTATTTATTTTTTTAAATTTTTACATGAAAGAAACTATAAATAAAATAGCAACTAAATACAATGTGATTTAAAAGCATGAGTAACACTCAACTCATCTCGGAAGAAATTTTTAAACAAAATTTTTAGCAAAATTCCTAACTATTGCATTACTTAATATTGTACTAAGTTTGTGGGTGGGTAGGTTAATGGGAGTTTTAGGTTTTAAAATTTTTGGATATTTTCAAAAAACAAAATGGTTAAGGCTCAATGAAGGTAGCAAGGGATAATAAAAGGGTAGGTCATTTAAGCTAAGGGTTAACACAAAAAAGGCCTTAATCATCTCTATTAAGCATTCATCCAGTAAACTCAAACTGATTCAAAGCAAGTTCTAAAGATAATAATCTAAAGACGCGTCACACTAGAAAGAAATAAAATGACTATAGATAGAGTCATATAGGCTCAATCCTCATAGTGGCTCAAATGAAAAATCAATATGCATCTCTACATTACCTCATTACTCAAACGTCAAATTGTGAGTAAGCTTATGTAACCAAATACTTTTCATCACTCAACATGGTTCACTTTCTACTTAAGTATCCTAATCCAAGTTCAAGCATGCATTCAATCTAATTCCAACTAACATGACAAAATCTCATGGCAAAACAAATCAAAATGATTCAAGTGCAGTTCTATTGCTTAACACAAAACAATATGATATGCCTAAACATTCATCCTATTTAACAAAATGTAAACAGTGACTAAACAATGCAGTTGACAAAACAAATGTCACCTCCTTGCACTTAGAGAACCCATTATCCTTAATGTGACAAGGAAACTAAAAAATAAGGAAAAATGACATCAAATCAAACAAAAGACATCAAACCAAACAAAAGAAAAAACAACTAACAATTTAATTAACCACAATTTAAAAGTTTAAGGTAAGAAAGGCTTATGGAGATTGTGGTGGTGATGGTGTTGGCGAAGGGGCTTTAAAATTATTCCTTTAAAAGAACTTGAGGAATTTCTTCTTCATATACTGCTGCTCTTTGTGGACTTGTCTCATCTGGGTGCCGAGCTCATTAATTTGGAACATCATGTATTGATGATTAGAGGTCATCTGGTGGAGGATTTGCTAAAATCTGTTAACCTCTGCTAGTGCAGTTAGTTCCTCTTCCACTACTTCTTCTTGTGGCTCTGGGACCGTTTGGGATGTGGATGTTTGGGAAGTGGCTACATCTTTCCCTTCCTGTTCTTAATTGTAGTGCACGTCTGAGGATTTAGGAGCTTTATAGAATGAGGCTCCAAATTTTAAGAGAGCCTCAAATAAGATATGTCAAACATATCATATTGATTTGTACATATGCTATCCACCTCAACGTTGTAAAACAAAGCCAAAGTAGTAACAATGTAAGACATGCCAAAATAAGAGCTCTTCTTATTAACACAACTGACAATAGATCAAAAAATTCGATAAGGTGTATTGATTTTGATTTTTTGATACATGCACCAAAGGAAGAAAAGTTCTTTGGCCAAGCATTTATTACTTTTAGTTTTATTGAAAACCATTAAGCATATAAATTTATGAAGAAGTAAATACGCAGTGCTATGAATTAAAGTGTTCGGTTCATTTCTAGAGTAAAAATTAGCTTCACCATTAAAATTTTCCACTAATTATCCACATCAAAGTTGTCGTGATCATCTAAAATTTTTGTGTTCAATAAATCGAAAAGTGCATGACTGACATTATAATCAAGTTTATAAGCATCACCACCTATCCTCAACCAGAATACATCTGTTTTAGGATTATAGCGCACAATGGTGAAAAATTCGACAGTCATCATAGGGTAAATTGGCACATCACAATGAATGAACCTACCTCAACCAATGTTCGCAGCTAATCACTCAACTATTAGTTTCTAATAGTTCAAAGTCAAAATATCTAGGAGTAATTAATTCTCTATCTTGAACGTCTCGAAAATGCATACCTTTGTCTTCTAAATAAATGGAGAATGGGGCATGAAAAGTAGTCGCCATATTGAGTTTACCTTAACCAGAGACTTGAAGGCACAATTCATCGGTTGGTTTCTGAGCTACCATCTTTTTTGGAGCCATTACAAAAGAGAAATATACAAAAAATAAGGGAAAGAGATGAATTCATTTTTTAGAGAGAGAGAGAACAAATCTAAAAAATCCTTATATTTTTGAATGATTAATGTATAATAAGTGTAAAGGATTGAAAGATTTATGGAACAAGTGAAGAAAATACTAAGAGTTTAGTAGAAGATGAAGGATTTTAGAGAGTGGGAGAGTCGTTTTTGTGTTTAGAGAGAGAGAGAGTGTGTTAAAAGTGAAAGAATGAAGCAAGAAGAAGGGAGGGAAATTTAAATTTTCCCTCGGATGGGTCTTCCCACGATCATGGGAATCCCCATCATTTCCACGATCATGGGTTTTCTCTCCAAAAACTTTCTGAAGAGATTTCCCATGGTCGTGGGAATCACCCTTATTCTTTTAAACCTTCTTTCAAGCCTAGCATGTACTCTCAACAGTCTTTTAACCTACAAATACATCAAAATAAACTATCCAACAAGAAATTTGAAAAGAAAACAAGTTGAAATTTAAATAAAATCCAAATAAAAAATAATCAAAATCAAACAAATCAAATACGCAAGTAAACAAAATCAAGCAAATGAAAGGTAAATATTCTAATTTAAGGTCGTTAACTTGACCATTTCACATGCAGTTATGAAGGAGTAGAGGAAAGGAAATAGATGATTTTCCTTTCTTGTGAGTATGGCCCTCTATAGTATGGCTTACTTCTATGCCCATTGACCTTGAATGATTCACCCTTGTCATTTGCTAACTCCAAAACTCCATGGGGAAACATTTGAATAACCTTGAAGGGTCCACTCCATCTTGACTTGAGCTTTCCAGGAAATAACCGAAGTATTGAATTAAACAAAAGCACCAAGTCCCTACTCTTGAACTCCTTAATGTGAGCATCATGCCACCTCTTTGTCCTTTCCTTATACAACTTAGCATTTTCATAAGCATCAAACCTCAATTCTTTCAATTTGTCAGGTTGTTACAATATTTTCTCACTTGCAAACTTCCAATCCATGTTTAACTTCCAATGGCCCAATAAGTCCGGTGCTCCAACTCTAAAGATAAATGGCACGCCTTGCCATACATAAGTTTATATGGAGTAGTTCCTATGGGTGTTTTGAACGCTATCCTATAAGCCTATAGGGTGTCATTTAGCTTCAACTCCCAATCCTTTCTTGAGGTGTTTACTACCTTCTCTAAAATCTGCTTCAGCTCTCTGTTCACCACCTCCATTTGACCATTGGTTTAAGGGTGGTAAGGACTCGCCACTCTATGATGAGCAGCGTTAAATGATTTGTTGCAAAAATAGCTCCCTCCATCACTTATGATCGCTCTGGGCACTCCAAATCTCATAAAGATCTTCTTGATGAACTTTTGAACTATCTTGCTGTCATTAGTTAAAGTAGTGAAGTAAATCGCTTATTAATATAGAAATCACGTATAATATGCAAAATACACAAGAAGGTGGGTTAAATTGTGTTAAATCATCTAAGATATGAATCTTTAAAATCTTCTCAATTTTTGACAAATTCAGACGATTACAAGTTTAAACAATGCACTTAATTTGATGAGTAATGTAATAATGGAAATTAGTATTTATTCTTCTAACAACAAGAAAATTAAAAAAGTAAGAGTTAGAGAATATGACACCGTGATTTATGTTGGTTCCCCTTTAACCTTGGACTACGTCCAGTCCTCAGAGTTTGTCTGAGTTTTCACTATCTTCTTCAATTTTAAAAGTATTATTTCTACACTTTCATAGCCTCTTGAGGTCTCTTTCACAAAGTTTTCTTTACCTGCTTCCTTAGCCTTTTCAGGCTCTAGCTTTCCTTTCACTCGAAAAGATATTATTTGAGCTTTCACACTCACGTTACAGATGTATTTGCTCTCTTTCTTTCTTTCGTTTCTCTCAGAATATTTTTCACAGTATAAGCACTTGAGCACATAATTTCTCTAAGTGTTTTTGTACATTCAAAAATTCTTTTTGAAGTTTACAACTACGACTAATATTTATAGCCTAAATCTCCAACGGTCTTCTTGAGAAATATAATTGTCGAGTTTTCTAAAGTCTATTATTAGTTGAGTCCTGTAACCAACGCCAACTAACTGATGTTTTAGCACATTCTTTAATTACATCGACTTGCTTAGATTCGTATGCTTTGTTTGATGTATTAGACTTGATCACTTCATCTGATCCGTCTTATTAATCTTTTTACTTAAGTATAGTCTTGATTTGATGATTTGTGCCACTTATATTTATCTGCGCACTTAACAAATTCATCAAAACAGTTCACACACTTCTATTATTATTATTATTATTTGGCTTTCATAAAAATCAATAGAAGAAATAAAGTCTTCTTGACTTAACAATTTGCAATTGGTTTAATCAACAAAACATCTTTTAAAGCATCGTTAAAATTTCAACTTTAACCTCATACTTTGGAGACATTCACACCTCATCTTAACAAATTTAGTCTATAAGCAATGTTGGTATATTAATTTTAAATACAACGAATCTTAGTTTGACTATAATTAATTTTTTTATTTCTAGCTCTTAACACAATAGGCACATTACCCTTTGTGCTTGCTTCATCTTCTTACCTTACTTATGATCTCAAAGGAGTAATTCATCCCTTGTTTTTAAGTGTTTTCGTAGTAACCATTTTTTTTCTCAAAGGAGCACTTAATTATTAATAATAAAATTTTTGTAGGAAATTAAATTTTTAAGGTCACGTCAAGCATTTCTCCAGTAATCAAAAGTAAATGAAAATCATCAAGTATACTAGACATTATTAAGTTGATTAAAAGTCTAACCTTAATGCCATATATTTAGAATAAGACTTCTAATTGATTATAAACTAAATTCATCAAATGAGGGTTAATTCTCTTAGATGTGAACTTAAAATTAAATAAAAGAGTTTTAAAACTTGTTATGTTAAAGAAAATAACCTAGGAAACTTACTAATCCTTTAACTATAATGTTAAAATTAACCAAATTAATGTTTTTAGAGGTTATCGTGGTAATAAAAACTAAATGCTACGTATCAAACAAAATAATGTCAAAATCAGCTAGCCTAATAAGCAATCCAATTTCTGAGACAAATTTGTCACCTTATTTTTTCATTTTTCAATTTTCACACATAAAACACACAAAATAACTAGGTTATATCTTTATATCCCCCCGCCTTAAACTTTACATTATCCCTAATGTAACAGCTAAATGCAGGAAAAGGAATATCAAAACAAACTGATAAAATAGCAAAAATATTCTGATTTGATTTTTTTTAGGAAAATAAATAGTTATATAAAAAATGAGCTAAAGAGAAAGAAATTCAAATATGATTTTTGTTGTCTTGGGTTGCCTCCCAAGTAATACCTTTGGTTTATATCATTGGCTTGATGTCCTCCTCTACTGTCAAGGTTCCTTTAGCAAAATTTCTTCAAACATCATTACTTTAGCATGATCATAAAACAAGTTCAACCTGTGTCCATTCACCTTTAAAAAAAATTTAGTTTGTAGGCTTTTAATTTCCACTGTACCATATTGAAAGATGTTAGTAACAAGAAAGGGACTTAATCATCTAGAATTGAAGTTTACTAGGGAACTTTAGCATATAATTAAATAAAAAAACTTTTTGTTTGATAGTAAATGATTTCCTGGCTATATTCATATCATGCAAAATTTTAGTCTTTTCGTTATAGATCATAGCATTATCAAACGCCTCTAGCCTAAATTCCTTATGTTCTTATAGTTGTAATTTCCGTTCTTTCCCTACTTTTAATTTCATAAAACACCTTCTCTCTTCTTTACCTATTATTTTTTAAAAACACAAAAGAATTGTTTGTTGTGAATAAAAATAAATAAACTATGTAAATAAAGCATTCTCCAGCAACTACGCTAAAATTTGGTATGGGTCACTAGGTGTATACAAATTAAATCCTTATTTTAGTTTTGAATTTATTAATCAATTTAGTATAGAGCAAATAAGGGTTGATCCCATGAAGAAAGTTTATTTACTAAATAAGTTTATTTATTATAATACTTTTAAAAGAGACAATTACATCGTAATAATTTCTCTTATATAAAAGGAATTCCATAACAAAATATAAACACAATCAATGCTCATGTAATGTCCTCTTTAACCATGTTAGCAAGATACAACATCAAAATTTAAGAAAATCAACTCTCAATAAATTATTGGAACCATACAATCAACATTCAAAAGCTAGAAATCATTTTCTTTGACACAAATCATGATCATAAAAATATATATAATGCTGAAATTTTTTAACTGTGAAACCAAATTACACAAATCCTCACAATTTTTAGTTGGACAACCCATATTTCGTCTTGAAATACTTTTAAAGTAATCCTAATTTGGTGTTTACACATTTAATTCAATCAAAGCATATAAGTTAACACACTTCAACTAATTAAACAACTTTCCAAAAATTAATGAATCATTAAAAGAATTTCTAGATCTATCATAATGTATACTAATAATGTTTTGATCAACATTTTCGTATGTAATATCCAATAATTAGTTCTTTTGACACAATAAATTAAGCTATGTTATTTTTCAAGTTAAGAAGAGATTAATCATACATTATGAAGTACATCTAAAGGAAAATAAAAACTTGGAGAGCTTGGATGAAATTTCTATCAATGTACAAAATCAATATAAACTTGATCATTCTTCATTTCAACTCTTCATTTTATTGTGAATCAATCATTATGTTCAATTTTAAACCCATATTCATCCAATTATCCACACATATAAGTTTAACTTTATCAATGAGCTAAAATTGGGAAAATTTTGAAATAAAACAATTCAAAATAAAGAAAACTAATAAATTTATCCAAGCCAAAACAAATATAAAAAGGCGGGGTTTGCAGTTCAAATCGAGTCCAAAAATCAAAGAAATAAAACATAAATCTAAACTAATATTCATAAGTGAACAAGTATGTTTCAAATTTTAATTTAGTCATACAATTTTGACATATCCGAGATATTTAACAAGTTGAATGTAGAAAAACAACCAATTGGTTACTTGTTTCTTTTCACTCCTAGAAATTGAACCAGCTCAATCAAAACACGTTGAACACAAGGAACACAATCAACAACCAAAATTTATCAGACGGTCGTCAAAATTCCAACCCATACAACTCCAAATGAATCATTAATTATACTTATCATATTCAAATAATCAAGGATTTATTGAATCAAATAAGAATATAAATAAACACAATCAAAAATTCCAACAATTAATAGTATTAAATCATCTCAGAATAACTTGAATTAATAAAAAATGTTATCCCAAATACTCAAAACATGTCTAAACTGAAAATTTAATAGTTAATTATAAATAAACCTTGGAAAATAAAAAACAAAGGGAATAGGGGTTTAGAAAAACACATTAACGTGCTTCACTTTCAAAACTCGGACTAACCCTTTCAAGGTCTAAAACTTTTCTCCACCAATCTTGAACCAGCTTAAAACAAGTTGGAATTTGTTTCCTATCACCTCTAATCACTCTTTGGAATGACTCTTAGTTTTAAATCGCCTTGGAAGAGTGCCAAATCTCTCAGACCAGCCTCTTCGTGTGATTGTTTGTTCACCTTTCTCCTCCTAAGTTGCTGCCGTTTTATAGCCTCAAGAATGTCTCTTTTATCCAAACATTGCTGGATCTTCCATAGGCTTC
>JANIIA010000192.1:51138888-51162594 GCA_027478495.1 Erythroxylum alaternifolium
TTAGTATCATTACATATGTATATATGCTTGAATTTGTGCTAATTGCTGATGGCTATAAGTATATTAGCCACTGAGCTGTGTAGCTCAACCCCTTTTCCTTCCCTCCTCAGGTGTAAACCGAGACGATAGTCACCCCTGTAAGGCATCGAAACCTCCTCATTAGTTAAAGACATTTGGACTAAGTTAGTCCTGTAATAGCTCATTTGGCATATCAACATGGAGCATTTTTGTATTTTGAATTAAGTTGATGTATAATATGTTTTGTAATAACTCTGGCAGTATTTTAAAAATGGATACAATGAAATTTAATTATTTGGTATGATTATGTTACTTTAAAGATTTGGATAATGAAATGTGTATGTGCAAGTTCTATTTAATGAATTTGTCAATTTATGTTAGTCTTAGGATAGCACGTTAGAGTTGGGAGGATTGCGAGTGAAAAACACAGACAAAAGGATTCGTCTATGATGACGTCACAACACAGAGGCAAGGAGGAATAAAAAGGAGAAGTATCCTCTGTGCTGACGTCAAAACACAGAGGAAAGGATGAATAAAGAGTAGAAGTATCCTCTGTGCTGATGTCAGAACACAGAGGAAAGAATGAGTAGAGAATAGAAGTATCGTCTATGATGACGTCAGAACACAGAGGACACATCATCATATAGAGGATAGAACGTAGAGGAATGGATGAGTAGAGAATAGAAATATCGTCTGTGATGATGTCAGAACACAGAGGACACGTCATCACATAGAGGATAGAACATAGAGGAATGGATGAGTAGAGAATAGAAGTATCGTCTATGATGACGTTAGAACTCAGAGGACACGTCATCACATAGAAGATAGAACATAGAGGAAAGGATGAGTAGAGAATAGAAGTATCGTCTATGATGACGTCAGAACACAGAAGACACGTCATCACATAGAGGATATAATATAGAGAAAAGGATGAGTAGAGCATAGAAGTATCGTCTGTGATGATTTCAGAACACAGAGGACACGTCATCACATAGAAGATAAAACATAGAGGATAGACCACAAACAATAAGTGGTCAATACAGAAGATAAAAGTCAACCACAGAGGATAGAACACAGAGGATACATCATAGGCCAAGGATTATAAGAAGAAGTTAAGAAGTTATATGAGTTGAAGAATATCGTCTGTGTTACTGTTCACAGAGTATCGTCTATGTTATTATGCACCGACTTCCTCTATGTTACTGTTCACATTCTTCGTCTGTGTTACTGTTCACGCTATCGTCACATAGAAGATAAAACGTAGAGGATAGACCACAGAGAATAAGTGGTCAACACAGAAGATAAAAGTCAATCACAGAGGATAGATTATAGGCCAAGCATTATAAGAAAGAGTTAAGAAATTATATGAGTTGAAGAATATCGTCTGTGTTACTGTTCGCAGGCTTTCTATCAGTTGCTTTTCAAAGACTTCGTCCATGTCACTATTCACACCATCGTCTGGGTTACTGTTCATGATTATCTTCTGTGCTCTTTTTGACCACCCAGAAGTTTAAATTAGCCTTCAAGGTCTTAAAGAAAGTTGTAGCTCTTGAAGTCCTCTATCAAACTATCTAAAGAAACCCTGAATTGGATTAATATAGCAAAAGATATACTAACAGCCCCGAAGCATGTATATATGTAAAATGTGGACTGACGTCAAAACATAGAGGACACGTCATCACATAGAAGATAAAACATAGAGGATAGACCACAGACAATAAGTGGTCAACACAGAAGATAAAAGTCAACCACAGATGATAGGACACAGAGGATAGATCATAGGCCAAGGATTATAAGAAGGAATTAAGAAGTTATATGAGTTGAAGAATATCGTCTGTGTTACTGTTCACATACTTCCTCTGTGTTCCTGTTCACATTCTTCGTCTGTGTTACTGTTTACGCTATCGTAACATAGAAGATAAAACATAGAGGATAGACCACAGAGAATAAGTGGTCAATACAGAAGATAAAAGTCAACCACAGAGGATAGATCATAAGCCAAGGATTATAAGAAGGAGTTAAGAAGTTATATCAGTTGAAAAATATCGTCTGTATTACTGTTCACATAGTATCGTCTATGTTACTGTTCACATATTTCCTCTGTGTAACTGTTCACAGACTTCGTCTGTGTTACTGTTCACGGTATCGTCTGGGTTACTGTTCATAGTTATCTTTTGTCCTCTTTTTGACCACCCAGAATTTTCAATTGGCCTTCGAGGTCTTGATGAAAGTTGTAGCTCTTAAAGTCCTCTATCAAACTATCCAAAGAAACCCTAAATTGGATTACTATAGCAAAAGATATGTCAACAGCCCCGAAGCATGTATATATGTAAAATGTGGACTCATCAACGCTGTTCCTTGAGGTGTTCGGGTTGAAATGGATAAATGGATAGTCGAAGAGCAGAGCTGAACTAAAAAGGAGAGTTTTGAAGGCAAGTATGGGTGATGAATATGTGTTATAAGTATGCGACAGTTGCGGTATCAGAGAAAAGAAGATAGACCGATAATGGTCAAGGTGTTGGAAATAAGCTCACGTATTACGATATTCTGCATAGAAGTCGGGGTCCGAGAGCGAGTCCCGACACTGACAATTGCGTTTGAAATGAAAAAATTCTAAAAAGTGGAAAATATAAAGTGTAATGTATTTACTATAAATAGATAAAATATAGAAAGTAAATACAAATATTAAAAATATTATTAAAAAGTTAAAAATTATATTCATTTTCTAATCATTTGAATAATTTAGTTATCATTAAAAAGGTTAATATTTATAATGAAAAAATAAAATAATTTAAGAAATATTGTGATTTATTTTTTTATAAATAGTTCAAATAGTCACGAGTGTGACTTAATACTAAAAATTTTGGAAGAAATGTGATATAAACCTTTATCAATTGTTGATATATAAGATAAATTTCGTGATTTATTTATCACGAAATGATCATGACAAAATGAACATTTTTATAAATACTTCAACAGTTAAATTACACAATATTTATTTATTTAAAACGTATTATGTTTAAGTTTTCTTATTTAATTTATATCTTTTTATACATTTATAACATACACAATACACTATACATTAGCTTAATTTTTAAAATTTTCGTCCCAAATTTTTACTTCCTAATTTTACTTATTCATTTATTATATTGTAACTTTTAGTTAAATTATTTATAATTTATTTACTAATTTTAAAATTTTCCATATTTATTATACATTAAAATTATATAATAATATAAATAAATACAGATTTAAATATTTATAATTTAATTTCAAAATTTTAAATTTTACTTATAACTTAATTACACATTTTTAAATTTCTTATATTTGCTTATGCATTAAAATTATACGATAATATAACGAATTAAATTGACAGGACATTATTACTGCACATTTGTGCAGTATTACTCTGCTAGTGTCTTCAAATAGAGGCAGTCAAGTTGGTCGAATATGCTTCTTCCTTCTTTCGATTAAAAGTCTTAGGTGAATGTGGATTACAATGAATGAGGAGCTCTTTAGAAGTAGTTGCTATTTTCCAAGCTTGACATAGAAATTTGGTTATTGATTAAAGAAGTTTTGAGTTCATCCGATGCATTCAAATGTTAAGAAATATTACCAAACATCATAGAAAGAACACCCATTCGTGTGGACCAAGTTCAGACTGTTCTTATAATAAAAAACACCTCTATGTAATCACAATGATAAGTCTAAGTAGAGGTTTTATAGTAGGCATTTTACCTCTACCTAATAAAGAGGATGATTTCAGATAACTCCATCTCTTATATTATTCTTAAATCTCTATTATAACATGAGTTATTTGGTTGTTCATAATTATCTACTTAATCATTTTTTCTTGTGTTCTAATTAATTAAAATAAAGTTTTCTTGAAATTTTACTAAGCTCAATTCAATTAGTCATCCAAAACCCTAGGTATTAAGTCACTAAACCCTAATTGTTTCATTTATAAATCATCATCATCACCTAGTTTGAAATCCCGCAATGAAGCGGAGTCTGGGGAGGTCTGATAGTACGCAGCCTTACTACTACATAGTAAAGAGGCTATTTCTAGTAGGCCCACATGCAGATGTGACAATAAAAAATGATGCAGATAAAAACTGATGCTAAGAGAGGAGGTAAATAAAATTAAATAGTTACATAAAGAAAAGGAATAAAACAAAAACCAAATAAAATAGCTACAAATAATACAAATAATAAAGATACAAAAACAAAATACTAATAATAAAATACTGATAATAAATAATAATAAATAAATAAATAATGAAAAATAGGAAAGGGAATAAGAACAAAGGACAGACCTGATATGGAGCCCAGCTCTACTAAATACCTGATAGGCTGCACCAGATCAGCTCTGCTCGTCGCTATGTGGGCTAAGAGTGCTGGCGCTGCTACCTTGTGTATATGACAATCCTACAGGGTCCACCATTCTTGTTGGATTTAATAATCACACAAAGCATGATTTGGGAGGTTATGTTTAATGATAAAGACATTTATTGTAAGTGAAGTAACTTTAGATCATACTTTATTTATAAAACATAAATAAAGGAAGGTAATAACTTTAAATGTGTATGATAGTGATATGGTTTTAATAGGAGATGAAGTTGTTACAAGAATATTTGGCAACAACTTTAAAATAAAGAGTATAGGACAACTTAATTATTTTTTGGGAGTTAAAATAGAAAGATCAAATTAAGAGTTTTTCCTTCATAAAAAAAATACTTGTAACATCATTTTGAAATGTGAAGGCTTAGTTGCAAACTTATAGTAATACCAATATAAGTGAATTACTAGTTTGGAAAATTTTCCAAATAAAACTCTAACAAACATGGGTCACTATCAATAAATTAGAATAAAAATATTTATTTTTCATCATTAAAACCTAATTTTTTGTAGTGAGTGACACTTCTTGAATTCTAAAGAATTCATACTAAAAATTACTAGTGAAAACTGGATCTCTATATTAGTTAAAGACAGTTCATGCAACTTATACACATACTTATTGAACGATTAAGCTAATTATGATCTTGTATATTAGTATGACAAAGTATGAAATGTGTATACTTGGACAATAGATCCACTACCAACATTATTACAAAATTCTCTTCGGACTTAGGTAATCTTCCATAAAATCAAAACTAAAATCAATTCATACTTGTTGGGAAATAGGTAATGGTTGTAATACTCTTTGTCACATCTACGAATGAACTACCTTGCATCATTTTGCAATAGTACAATTGCATCATCTTATAAGTTTACACAAAACTTAAATGACATCTTACTACTTACTTTCATGGAATAATAATATAATTTTGTTTCTTATCTCATGATTAATCCCCATTACTAGTTTTCTCTTTCATTTTCAAAGGTCATTTGACCACGTATATTCTAAATTATTAAAGTTCCTTCAAGTTTTATATCAATCTCTAGGAAGTCTCATCCCCTTCCCAACTTTGTCTAATATCATATAAAAGAGTACTTTGCACCTAAGAAACTACCAAGGTATATAACTTATCACTGTATTCTTGGCAAACCATCAATAATCTTGTTTTACACTTATTTCTTATGCTTGATCTCAAAATCAAAACCTAACAATTTGACAAGCTAAGTTTGTTGAAAAAGAGTTACGATTATATGTTCTAGAAAATATTTCAAGCTTTTATTGTCTATTTTCATTACAAATGTATTATATTTAAATAGTACGACCACTGGTTAATAGCAACCCAAAACTAAAAGTTCTTTTTTTTTTATGTGGACAAATGTAGGTATATATTAGAAAATGACTTGATGAAATAATAAATAAGGTGTCCTTACCACGTAAGAACAATTCTTAATAGATGTCCATTTACATATGCTTCAATAACAAAATTATTGTTGAAATTAGGAAAATTCAAGACTAATAAAGACATCAAAAATTCCTTCATTGTATTAAAAGCACATTCAACCTCTTAATTTCATCCAAAAGAATTACTCTTCAATAAAGAGGTTAATGGATTAGTCAACTACCTATACCCTTTGACAAAATGCCTAAAATATCTTGCTAACCCTAAAAATTCCCCAATCACTTTAATGAAATAGGTATTGATCAAATCCTCATTACACTCACTCTTTGAATATGTCAAAAGACTCAAAACTCTCTTTGTTGAGTTGATACGCCTCAGATATTCTATTTGTCTTACCTTAAAAGAGAACTTTAACATCTTAAAATATAAATTATGCTTTTTCATCATGTGTATTACCTTTTAAAGATGATCTAAATGTTGTTCAAATGAACTATCATAATCTAATATTTCATAAAAAAATTGCAATAAACTTCCTTAAATGAAGCATAATGATGAAATTTATCAAACATTAGAAATTTATAGGAGCATTAGTTAAACAAAAAGGTGTAATTAATCTCTCTATTTGTAATTTTTAAACCAATTTATCGAACTTTCATCTCTAACAAAAATTTCATCGAACACTTGGTATGCTACACAAATGCATCCCTAATTTATTTCAAAATTGTTGTTTTTTTTCCATTATTCACTAATATTAAAGTAGAACAACAAACAATGACCCATTAATAACCAAAGTAAACCTTGAAACTTAATCCACACAAACCAAACCAACGAAAATAAAATCATTTAACAACACAAAATGAAGTAGAAAAAATAAACCCAATAGTAGAGACGACCAACCTCGACAATGGAAGAAAAGACGACATACGGAAAAACGGAAAATGGATGGACGAACAAAGTCAGATCTGTCGGAGGTGGAGGAAACTAAGAAGAAAAGAAAATGAAGAAGAAACACAACGAAGAAGAAAAGAAGGAGGGGGCATCTTTCTATTTAATTCGAAGGAAAACAACGATGTTTCCTTCCAATTTAAACGATGTCGTTTTCATTCCAATTTAAACGACAATGACCTTAGTTTTAAATTACCGACAGAAATTATTTCCATCAAGAATTTTAGTTGGGAACCATTGATGTCTATTTTTAGGAAGACATTCACTATTCCGTCGACAAGGTTAGCGATAACATTTCCTCCTCTTTTAATGACAGATTTTTTCTTGTGTCATTAATCTACTACATAATCTTTTCTGTTGGTAATTTTCTGTCGGTATTTTGTAATTTTCTTATAATGAGTGAGTTCTATTTAACTAAATTTGAATTATCAAACTCATGATCACATGAATTCAGAGGCAAGACTAGGAATAACATATAAGACATGTTTTGGTAGGAGTTCTAACCTAATGGACGAGTTATATTAAATGTGATTGATAAAGTTAATATCTATATAATTTAAGTTTAGTTGGTTTATTGAGTAAACTCAAGATTGATTATATTTGAATAAGATCCTATCCTACTAAAAAGATTATAGTAATCTTTCCAAATAGTAGTGAGGGCTATTATTTTGAATAAAATAATGGGAGTAACCAAATACATGATTAAAGTCCTAATATCATTTAGTAGTAATGACATATAATTAATTACTTACTTTTCTTACATTTATATTTTATTCTGAGTGAAATTTACCTTGTTTAGTATAGTTAATACTAAGTTAATGAACCAAATTTCTCAGACATAGGTTATGTTTAAGAAGAGTTCTCAAAGTTAGAAAAGAAAATTTGTATACCCATTATACGATTTTGCTATAATCTCTGTTAAGGATTCAGTGACAAAGTTTTAAAGATATGTCAAAATCATATGGATGACAGAATGTATTAACATTTTAATTTGATTAATGTCTTATAAACTTTAATGACAACATGTAAGATGTATGTCAATTCTATGATAGCAAGATAAAAAAGGTTGCATGAAATAAAGCTAAAAGGTATGGTACCTTGACAAAGTTGTTCCACTCAATCTAACTTACTAAAAGCATAAACATGGACTTATCATTAGAGAAATGATTGCATGAATTTTCTTGCCTATTTGTAATATGATCGAGATCATATATATTTCTTATTCACATTTATGGGTATTTGATACTAAATTTAGATTCAACATTATTATAATGTTTAGTGCATGATAATAAATAGATTGTTGAGTAAAAATAGTTGATCCAATTTTATATAAATATTTTATATGCATTGTATCAAATTAGACTTATGCTTAATATAAGTGGCAAGAATATAAAGTTATATAACTAAGAATATCCTTTTATTTCATATTGATTAAATCGACATGATGAGAATCATAAAGTTATGTACAATGATAAATGTATCCTTTTGATTATGAATCATATGAAACTTGTGGAACTTATTAAGTTCAAGAATAACCAAATCAACCTTTAGTGAAATGCTGAAGATGGTTTTGAATTGTTAAATTTATACATGTGATGTATTGGATGAAATAACAATTCATACAAGGATGATACTTATATTTCATTAGATTACTATTGAATTTGTGTGATATAATCATATGTATTAAATGAAATAAGGATTTGAAAATTTGAACAGTCCAAATTGTTTAAATCTAAGTAAAAATTAAACATTACGAATACTAAAACAATTCGATAAGATTGTTCTGGTGAGCTTTAAATTTTCAATTATCGATAGGGAATGAGATTCTTTAGTGAATGCATTCACAATAAAATTTTATAAGAGTACGAATTTATATAAGGAGGAAAGTATAATATGAGATATTGTATGAAGCAATATTATTTCTTATATAGCTATGGCTAGTACAATGACTTACCTTCAATAGTTATAGTTAAATCAATTAGCAAGATTTCATATTCGATATGAAATGTTATGTCTTTAAATAGTCAAAGTTAATGATTTAAGGATGTGATGTTTAGTTGAAGCATGCATTATCCACTAAGTTAAGAACTAGATTGGATTAAAAAAAAGGTTATGAGATATCCAAAAAGGTTGTCTATAATCTTACAGGCCCATTAAACAAGCTGTTTGTTTCAATGAACATTTATAGGAGAATGGTTCTTAAAAGAAGTAGTAGGAGTAAGATGAAATTTGAAAGGTTCAAACCTTATGACAATATATCCAATTAAAACTAGTGCTTTATTGATACATTTGATGTACAATTGAAAGACTATGAGACATACAAAAATTAACTTTCATGATAAATTCAAGTAATTTTTTAGAGATGACTGTGAATTTATCATGTCTCTAAAAAGGTTAGTGGAAGTATAATTATCTTCTTCACTGGGAGTACGTAGAGACATATTTTTCATAGAAAATAATAATTCCAATTTTTAATTGTTGAAAATATAATTGTCTAAGAACAACTCTTGTTAGACATGAAAATGTAACAAATTAATTTTGAGAATTATATCTTGAGATAACTTAGAAGTTGTTTACATATTCTAAGTCCAAATACATAGATAATGTACTAAAGATGTATAGTATTTGAGATATTTGATACTTGTATAGTATTATAGATATCTGTTATTCTATATATGAGTTGATATTTGAGTTCAAGGTTATATGGATCTTAACTTTAGAAGTAATTCCTAATTAAGGTGTATTTTACTTAGAACAATATCATTCATGATTGAGAAGGTTCTAATATAGCAGTAGCTGATAATTAAGCTATAATATATTTTTCATTTAGTGGAAATGATTAACTAGGTCAATAAGTTATTTAGGGAACTTGATATAATTCCTTGCATTATTCAAGACAGTAATGTACTATGAAACAGTAAGCCATTTGGCATGTAAAAGGAGCTAAGGTCTCATCAAAGATCTAAGGATGTATTTAGGCTAATTTTCTTAATTATGATAATGATTAAGAAGAAAGTTGTAAGATTTAAGCGAATGCTCACTATAAAGAATCTTCCAAAATTCTCTTATTAAGCCATTGTCCTAGTAGTAGCTTGATCATCATATGGTGATATGATATATGATACTTAAACAATTGACTTAATGTAAGTGGGAAACTCTTGGTTTATGCCTTAGAGCCAATTAGTTGGTTTTAGTTTAGTGAGAAAATAATTTAAAGGCATTCTTTATCTTGTACATATTTAGATGTATATGATAAAGTCCATTGCAAATGACATTATGATAAGATTATAATTATGAGATTCATGTTGCATTTATGTATTATTCCTAAATTGTTCCTAGTCATTGTTCTATTAAGATTGAACATTAATAGAATGTAAAAAGACTAGCACATATTATATTTTTCCTTATGAAGGAAGTAGTCGATCTCATAGGCTAAAATATGGAGATACTTAAAGAAATATGTGGGTGCTTGTTAAAGAACAAGTTCATTGAACTGACCCCATATGAAAAATCCATTTGTAACTTTACTTGTTTGTCTATGGAAATTTTCATTGTGATGATTATATAAGTGATCCTTTGACTTAAGATTTTTGAAGTTATCTTGTATAAGGATTGCTATGTTTTGATAATACTCATGACCTGTTCTAATCATAAGATAGTTCAGTCTGTAGACATCGGATGTAACATGAGCTATAAGGAGGTAGCTATGTGATTAAGATAAGATTTATCACCCTAAAGTAATTAAGGATAATGTTTTATTGTTCTTGATTAGTATTGATAAATCTTCGGCCTAGGTGGAATGATGCTTTGTAAAATATTTTTCAAATGTCATTAATTGAATCAATAGCTAATGGTAAAAAACTAATATAATTGGACTTAAAATAGAGTAGACATTAATTTTATACTCTATGTCTAATCAAAACATTGTATGATGAAAGGATTGAATTATATTGAAAAATCATGTTCGGAAAGGTTAGTAAAAACTACTTTGACATTCCTAAATATTTGATTGGTCATAATGTGTTGCTAAATGCCAATTTTGATCTATGGATATAAATGTTTAATTAGAGAATTATAGATAAATTAAAGGATTTCAATTTATCTAATCCTAAATATGATTTATGGTTATAACTTGTATCAATTGCCAAATATTTAGGAACCTAATGGGGTTGAAGAAAGTAAAGATATTTAAATCAAGTTAGACTTGATTATAAAGTTTTAGAAATTATATGATTAAATATGAGATAATAAATAAGGATCAATATGAGATATCAGATCTTATTTAGGCATAATTGGTATTTAATTAGAATTATTTGTAATTCTAATTAAAGTTTAATTAAAATTAGAATTTAATTTCAATTAAGTTACTAAAACGTCCAAAACTTATTATAAATAGGCTTAAGCTCTATGGAACTAGCACTTCTTGCTTAACCCTCTCTGCAATAGTTACAAAGTTCTCTCAACTCACTTTGTAGATACCGTTAGAGGTCAGACATTTGTGCGGCTACGGTGGTTGAAATGAATTGGTTTCTGGAACCTTTCAAGGGACACGATAAGATAAAGATCAAGCTTCAGAATAAGGTACGAATTAAATTATTCGCTCTATTATGATTTGTGTTAATCATTTTATAGAATTAAAGTGATCTTGATTTTCAAAAAATCCAAATACGAAAAAGTTTTTGTAATTATTCCGCTGCGATCGGAATCATATTTCAATCCGATTTTCCAACAGTAACTAAATCAGATGAATTATGCAGCATTACTGATGAGCAACTATTGAAACTTAGGGAAAAGAAGCAACACACATGTTGTTGTTCCTGGTCAATCATGTTTTAGCCTATAACCATTAAAAAAGAAAAAATCTTTGCAGATGAACTTGAGCTTTTACCATAGAATTGCATGGAATTGTGAAACTTGTAAGGCGATATTCTATTTTTTTTTTTACCTCAACACTAATTTTTGGCCTACGTCAATAATCAATGCAAGAAAGCACTAGAGCATGCTTGAAATTTGACCAATATTATATCTCTTAAGAATTTTCCGTAACTCCAAACTAACCTTTGTGATTCGACATTCTAGGGAAGTCCTGGTAACACTTAGCCATTAGACCTTCAATTGAACATTTTACATTTAAAACAGAACTGCAAATTGAAAGTCGACGGGAAAGTTTATCGGTATTTGTACAATTCTCATAAGACAAAACAAGTACTCTAGACAACATGCTCATCTTGGTAGTTTTTTTTTTTCCCTTTTTCTGAAAAGAAGCAAGGTAAAAGAAGGGATTTTGATTCGGATTGGGACTCCACGGCATGTGCACAAAGACAAGAAACGAGACAACAGTCGTTGTGACTTCTGAGAGCTCCAACCCTATCGGTCTGGGAAGCATGGTGCAAACGTGGAGAGTTGATATTGGGTGGGCCAAAGCCATGTCGTGGCAGTATCTAGACAAAATGGTCAGAGGATATAGTTTGGCATCAAACGGTAGTGGTGGTATGCATGGTGGTCATGCTCATGCCTTGCATAAGTTAGTGACCCTCCCTACTCGTTTTTTGTTCACACCACTCCAATCACCCTACTTTTTGTTGGTTAACCCGACAGGCCTTGTTCTCTCTTTTTTCAAATTCCAGTGATTATCTGTTAACAAATAATATAAATTTTGATGGATTAATATATATAATATGACAAATTATTGTTATATGAGAATAATTTTATAAATTTGAATAGTGTCTTATATGGATACGGTACCTTATCATTATTATTAGACCTTGAACAAGTTTAGTACCTGCCTGACTATTTATGATCCCAAGTCTCTCAGCACGAGACCAGTAATAACCTGTGTAGATACAAAACAAACTTACTTCTTCATATCAGAGTCTACATGAATTACATTATGAGTTATCTTGCAATTCATTATGAATGAATGTTTAATCTTTTCTTTTACGGTGTATTAACTCATGTTTATGCTGTATCCGATTGGTTGGATTTGAATTATGGATTCAAGTTTGCAATTCCATGTAAAGAATTATTTTCCTTATAGAGACTAAAACTTGAATCTTCATTTTAGTGAATAAATCAGAATGCGACACAATGAGTCTAAACTCTAAACTCAGTATAATGTATATATGGAGAAAAGAATTCTCCTATATTATAAGGACAAAAAGAAAAAGAAAATGTGTAGAGTGAGTTAATTATACTTGTTCGAGGTACTTGATGTGGGTCAGAATGGTTATTGTTTGTAGTTAATGTAAAGCCCTTAAAAATGTATATATGAAGAAGAAAAGATATTTAGAAAGGAAAAAAAAAAAGGGAGAAGTGGGTGTGTGTGCAACATCTTGAAATAGATTTAAACTTAGGTCATAATCCCACAGGGAAGAGATAGAGCAATCTAAGCTTGTCTGTGATCTGTGTACACCAGGCCATTTTATGCTTCAATGGTGCCCCCATATGTGACGGGACAAGGACACCATGATGTGTGAAGGGCACCAAATCTTACTCCCCACAAAGCCTGACATAGACTAACTTGATTGATCTTTCACTTTGATTTATTGTTTCCTCAAAAAAGTTTAGGGTTTTTCAACGAGTGGATATGGGTGGAACCGTTATCCACTGCTTATGTCTAGGACATCCCAACAAAATTTAACTATTTCTCCTCACTTTGGTTCATCACTTGATAATTGAGATGCATATTCTTTGCCATCTTGCCAGTTGTCATTTATTTTTTACTTCCTAGATACTAAAAAGTTTAGGTGCTATTATAGGCCTTTAAAGAGTAAAATTACAAATTAAGAGTAATTCAATATTGAATTGGACTTTACGCATATAAAAAAAAGGTTTACCCATTAAGATAGTTAACATATTTTAATAATTACTCAAGATGTGCTTATGACGATTCCAAGCTAAGTTTTTGAACATTAATTGGTGAAATAGGAGTTGTAAGGTAGAATGTTCTTCTATCCATCTTTCAGTCGTAAAAGGACTTGGATTTATAAATCATATAATATTATAGTCTAAGATAACAAAATTTAAAACCCTTGTTATCTTAGACTAACTCTGCACCAATCTTCATTTTGTAGATCTTTATATACTTCCTGAAGTAAAAACAAACTTTAATGTAGTTGGAATTTATTATATAGTCAATTAGATTCTTCTTTTTATTGCTTAATAAAATACTCATTCAACTATCGTCTTAAATTAACTTAGGTGATTGGTCGCATATATATTATCCTTTATCTATTTACAATATAACCTTTCAAACTTCTTATTAGGAAAATTGAATCCAAGTTTGCAACATTTTTAGTTAGACCTTTGCTTGTAATCTACGCATCTTGCCCAAAAGTATTGTTGCATTATCAACTGAATCAAATTTAGGAAGCTATTACTCTTGATAAATTCATAAACTAGTATAGTTTTCGTATTTGCCTTCTTGATTTTGTATCTAATTGACATTTTAACTGATTCTGCCCTGAAAAAGTTGTCATCAACTTAATGTGGCTTAAATCCATTTTGATTTAAATTAGGCAAGTTCATGGGTCTCTCAACTCTATTTCTCCTTCGCTAACAAGTTGACGCCACTTTTGATTTTGTTATTTTTTAACAATACTTATTATGACTTAAGCCAACTTTAAAGTTCACATTATTTATAATTTATAATCAGCAACATACATATAATCTTCAATATTTTATAGCATATTCATTAAAATTTAAGGACATAATCAATTTCCTGGCCACTATTTCAGAAAGTTAAAAAAAATTTCTTGAGAATTTTGTACAAGATTGATTATTTTTCTTTGATTTATTCTTCATTACTTAATCATATCTTTCATGCTAAAATGGGGGAGGCTAGCCAAAGAAAGTGATCGTATGTAATTTAGATTTAAATATAACTAATGCCAGTCCTTCCTTTATTTACCCATTCTATTTATAATAGTATTTGTTACAAATATATGTAGTAAGTAATTTTTGGAAATTCTTCTTCTCTCGTGTTGGAGGTTTTTAATTTTTCTATAATGTACTTAACAAAATTTCCATGAAAACTTCACGTTTTCTTCCTGTAAGAATATGGCTCATTAGTAAAGGAATTTCAATTCAACATCACTCCCTCATTATTAAATTATTTTAAATAGTTTCTAACTCTATTATTTCAAATAATGATTATAATAATGTGGGAGCTGAAATTAAAATTATAACTATAAATTACTGTTTCAATGTTATTTCTCAGACCAAATCAACATAGATTTTTAAATATATAAACCCTAATAAGAAGCTTTGCTTTTCTTATAAATATATAAACCCTAAAAAGAGTTTGGAACACTTAAGTATAAAATAATACTAGCAACAACCACGTACGATGAATATGTTGGAAAATTGGGACGAGATCTGATTTCCGACTGCAGTGAAATAATTTCGAAACTTTTGTATTTTGATTTTTAAAAAACTAATATCGCTTATAATTTTATAAAATAATTAATACAAAATCATAATAAAGCATGAATCTTAATTTGTACTTTATTCTGAAACTTGATCCCCATCTTGTCATATCCCTCGAACCTTTCCAAAATTGTTTCATCTCAACTACTATAGCTGTACAATTATCCAACCTCTAATGATATCCACATAATAGGTTGAGTCTATAATTCTTACAGAGAAAGTTAAACAAGAAATGCTAGCTCCGTTAGAGCTTAAGCTTATTAATAATAAGTTTTGGATATTTTAATAATTTAATTGAAATTAAATTTTAATTTCCATTAAACTTTAATTAGAATTACAAATAATTCTAATTAAATTCCAATTATGCCCAAATAAGACCTAATATCTCATATTGATCCTTATTTATTATATATCTCATATTAAATCATAAAGTTTCTCAAACTTTACAATTAAGTCCATCTTGATTAAGAATATCTTTGCTCTCTTCAATCTGTTCTTTACGGATGACCTATTAAGTTTCCAAATATATTGGCAATGATTATAAATTCTAATTCTAATTCATAATTAGAATAAATAAATTAAAAATCCTTTTAATTTATCTTTAATTCTCCAATTAAACAATTTATAATCATATATCAAGATTGGCATCTAGCAACATATCATGGCCATCCAAATATTTTAGAATGTCAAAGAGATTTTGACTAGTCTTTTTTAGCATAATTTTTTATAATTTAATCCTTTCATCATATACAATGTTTCAATTAGACGAAACATGGAATTAATGTCTACTCTTTTTTAGTTCAATCATATTAATTCTCTGTAATTAGCTATTGATTCAACTAATAACATTAGTAAACTATTTACAAAATGTCATGCTACCTTGGCTAAGGATTTTCTGAATCAATACTAATCGAGAACAATAGAACATTCTTCCTAATTACTTTAGGGGATAAATCTTTTCTTGATTATATAACTAACTCCATATAGTTCATTTTATATCAAATAACTATCGATTACACAACCGATGGTTAGAATAGGTCATAAGTAGTATCAAAATATAGCAATTCCTATAAGATAACTTTTGAGACCTCAAGTTAAAGGATTACTTATATAATCATCATCATGAGAATTTCTATAGACATACAAGTAATATTCTAAATGGATTTCTCATTTTAGGACCGTTTAATGAACATGTTCTTTAGCAAGCACCCACACATTTGTTTAATTATCTATATGCTTTAGCCTATTAGATCAACTACTTCTTTCATAAAGGAAAACATAATATATGCTAATCTTTTTACATTTTATTAATGTATAGTCTTAATAGAATAATGACTAGGAACAATTTAGAGATAACATATAAGTGTAATATGAATCTCATAACTATAATCTCATTATAATTTCATTTTCAATCTATAATTATCTCATGAACTTTATCATATACATCTAAAAATGTAAAAGATAAAGAATGTCTTTAAATTATTTTGTCACTAAACTAGAGTCAATTGATTGGCTGTAAAGTATAAACCAATAATCTCCCACTTGCAATAAGTCAATCGTTTAAGTACCATATACCATATCACCATATAACAATTATACTATTATTGGGACAGTAACTTAATAAGATAATTCTACAAGATTTTCCATAGTGAGCACATGCTTAAAACTTACAATTTTCATCTTAATTATCATAATAATTAATAAAAATTGCCTAAATAAATCTTTAGATCTTTGATGAGACCTTAACTCTTTTTAGATGTTTAATGGCTCTAATGTTCCACAGTAAATTACTGTCTTGAATAATGCTAGGAATTATATCAAGTTCACTAAAGAACTTAATGATCCAATTAATCATTTCCACTAAATGAAAAATGTATTGTGGTTTAATTAGCAACTGTTGCTACATTGGAACCTTTCCAATCTTGAAATGATATTGTTATAAGTAAAATATACCTTAATTAGGATTTACTTCTAAAGGAATATCCTTATCATCTTGAACTCATATATAGAATAATGGATATCTTTAATATTTCACAAGTATCAAATATCTCAAATACTAAACACGTTTAATACATTATCTATATATCACAAGTATCAAATATCTCAAATACTAAACATGTTTACTACATTATCTATATACTTGGAGTAGAATAGGTAAACAACTTCCAATCTATCTTTATAAATCTATTTCTCATAATTAAGTTGTTACCTTTTTATATGCAGCAAAAGTTGTTATCGAACAATTATATTTTCAAGAACTGAAAATCTAAAATTATTGCTCTTTATCAGTAATATCTCTCCATATGCTCCTACTGAAGAGGAAAACTATACTCTCACTAACCTTCATAATCTTCTCCAAAACAAATTCTTTGAATTTATCATAAAAGTGAATCTTTTAATGTCTTGTAACTTTTTAACTATACATCAAATGTAACAACAAAAGTAATAGTTCCAATTGGATGTACTATTATGAGATTTGTACTTTTCAAATTTCACCTTACTCCCACTACTTATCTTAATAACCATTCTATGTATTAAATGAAATAATTATTTAAAATATTGAAACGTTCAAATTATTTAAATCTAAGTAGAAATTAAGCATTGAGAATGCCGAAGCACTTCGATAAGATCGTTGTGTTAAGTTTTAAATTTTTGGTTATCTATAGAGAATAAGATTCTATGATGAATTCCTTCACAATAAAATTCCATAAGAGTATGGATTTATGTATGAAAGCAAATACAATATGAGATATTGTATGATGCAATATTATTTCTTCTATAACTATGCCTAGGATAATGACTTACCTTCAATAGTTCCAATTGAATCAATTACCAAGATTTCATATTAGATCATGGTTTAAGGATGTGTGCTTAGTTGAAGCATATATTTTCCATTAAGTTCAGAATTATATGTGAACTTAATGGATAATAAAAGGTTATAAGATATCCAAAATGTTGAATATAATCTTAAAAACCTATTGAACAAATTATTTGTTTCTATTATATTTATGACTATATCACATAAAGTCATTAGTAATCTAATGAAATATAAGGATTATCCTTTTATGAATTGTTAGTCCATCTAATACATCACATATATAAGATTTAACAATTCAATACCATATATCCTAGTATGTATTTATGATTCTAACGTGGCATAATAGTTTCAGTTATCCAACTTTTATTCTTACTTTCTATGTTAAGCATAAGTTTCCTTAGATCCAACACATACAAACTATTTATATAAAATTGGATCAACTAATTTTACTTAACAATCTATTTCTTATCATGCTTTAAACATTATAATAATGTTAAATCTAAATTTAATATCAAATACTCATAAGCATGAATCTAACCTGCCCGTACATTTTTTTCGTATAATTCAATCATTTAATCATATAATATTCTGATTAAATAAAGCATGAAATTAATGGTTGCCCTTTTTAAGTCCAATCATATTAGCTATACACCATTAGCTATTAATTCTATTAATGACATAAGTAAACTATTTATAAAGTGTTATTCCACCTTTGCGAAGGGTTTCCTAAATCAATCGTAATCGAGAACAACAGAAAATTCTCCCTAATTACTTTAGGTTGATGAATTCTATCTTGATCACACAACTACCTCTATATAGTTTATGCTACATTCAATGACTACTGATTAAACAACCATGATTAGAATAGGTCGTAAGTAGTATGAAAACATAGCAATTCCTATACAAAATAACTTATGAGACCTTAGTTCAAAGAATCACTTATACAATCATCACAATGAGAATTTTCATAAACATGCAAATAATGTTCCAAATAGATTTCTCATATCTGGTCAGTTTAGTGAACTTATTTTTTAACAAGCACCCACATATTTGTTTAAGTATTTCCATACTTTAGCCTATGAGATCAATTACTTTTTTCATAAGGAAAAACATAATGTGTACTAGTCTTTATACATTTTATTAATGTCCAGTCTTAATAGAACAATGACTATGAACAATTTAAGGATAGTGCATAAATGCAATGTGAATCTCATAATTATAATATGGTTATAATTTTATTTGCAATGTATAATTATCATATTGACTTTATCATAAACATCTAACCATGTAAAAGATAAAGAATGTCTTTAAATTATTTTGTCACTAAACTACAATTAATCAATTGACTGTAAGGCATAAACTAACAAATTATACATAATTTGTCCTTTATATTGTTTATATATTTCTAAAAAAGATATTTAACACATTTTTTAGATTAACTGATATTACAACCATTATTTTATTTATAAAATATATCTTATTGTTAACAAATTTACTTTTAATGATATTAATAACTATAAGTGATAATGAATATAAACAATATGTAAAAAAATCAAGCTCAATAGAATAACAAAATGCATAGAAAAATTAAATAAATCAATTGAATAATCAAAGGATAAAGAAAATGAGTAAAGTGGAGAAAATATGCAAGAGAGTTTCAAGAAAAATTAAGTAAAGAACCAAGAATGAGAAGGGATCAATCACTTTAAGATTTAAAAAATCATTACGATCCTTTTTGTAATCTTATCTTAGTTACTTTAAAGAATTAAGGACTTAATTATTACATGAATATTTATATGTAGCATCAAGATTTAGGATATCGTTTCGTATTAGTTAGTACCAGACTAAAATCGGTACGAAATAAAGGTCAGTTGTGTCAGATTTAAATATCGGTCAGTACTGGCCAATTTTGAATAGTACTGGTCAGTATTCAAAATATTGGCTAAATGTCGATCAGTATCAAATATTTTAAAAAATAAGAAAATCTTTTTGTAAAATTTTCAAAAAAATTTGAACTCTTCCTCCCTTCTTCCCATGTCTCCTTCCTCCCTCTTTTTTTCAAAGTTTTTTAATTAGTTATTTTATTTACTTCAACTTTTATAATTGTTGTGATTTTTTAATTTTTGTTTTTTTAAAAAATAAATATTTTTATTACTCGTAATACTTATAAATTAAATAAAACTTAAAAATAAATTATTTTTATTTAAATTATTTTCAATATTTTATATAATATTTATTTAATAAAGTATTAATAAAAATATTTTATTGTTAGAAGAAATAATTTAAAATTATTATTTATAAACTAATATTTATTTTTATATACTTTTAATTATTAAATAAAATATTCAAATTTTATTTGAAATTTATAAAATTTAAAAATATTTTTCATTTAATTATATGTAGTAATAATTATTAAATTAAATTAATAAATTAAATTAAGTTATTTATAATTTTATGATGATTAAATGACTTTTCATATTAATTGTAATTATTATTTATATGTGAAATATTTGAAAATTAATGTTAATAAAAATAAATAAAATTTTGTTATTTTAAAATTTTATTATTATGATTTTTGAAGACATGATTGATGTAAAATTATAAAGTATACAGTACACAATATACTAATGGACTATTTTGTAATTTTAAAAAATTTAGGGACTATTTCATAAATTTAAAAATAACTAGGGTCAGTGCAGTCATAATGAGTATTCTCCCGTTGATGATTGAATTTCGTTCCTAGTTTTTCTACATTCTCCCGTTGATGATTGAATTTCGTTCCAGGTTTTTCTTTTTCTTTTAATTTTACTTATATTTGATGTTTATGTTAAATTCTATATATGTAATGTAATTGTAATTGTAAATGTTTTTGTTTTAAGTTTAACTTTTACTTAATTGTTTCCTCGTCATGAATTTTTTTTGTAAATTGTAATAGTTAAGAATAATTATTGTTCTTTTTATTGAAAGTTTTGATGTAATTATTATTTATTAAAATGATGAAATTATATTATTCTAAATTTTAAATACTTTGTATTATTCTTAATTTTATATTTATGTTATGATGATTGTCTTTTTTCTATTAATTGTTATTATTATTTATATGTGAAATATTTAAAAATTATTGTTATTTTATATTAATTGTTATTATTATTTATTATTATGATTTTTAGAAACAGGGTTGATGTAAACTTGTAAAGTATACAACAAAATTGTACAATATACTAATAGACTATTTTACAAATTTTAAAAAATTTTAGGGACTGTTTCGTAAATTTAAAAAATTACCTGAAACGATACCCGATATTGACCAGTAACAGTATAATATCATACTAAAATTTAATTCGGTACTAAATCTGGTACGTATCCACAACTTTGTGTGGCATACAATTCATAAATCTAAAAATTTATTTTGATCTTTAAAGAAATTTTTTTGACTTCCAAACAAACTTTAATGAACTGTTAAATTAATTTTAAATCAAAATTTTCTATCAAATCTGGTACTTTGTCTTTGAAAAGACTTGAGATTTGAACTTTTTTAACTTAGTTTACGTAAAGGTTTGGCTAGCCTACGAGGTTAGATCGATTAGCCAAAAAATAAAATAAAAAGTTATAGAATAGGTATTGTTCTATTATGTTAACGGATAGGCTAGTCGAACCTCCATCCATGTAGGTATATACTAATCAAAGGTAAGTATTTGACTAGCTAAGTATGTCTAAAAACCAAACAAATATATAATAACTAACACTAGGTGTTTGACTAGACGAATATGTCTAAAATTAAAAAATTCAATCAATTTTGTTTATTCAATCATGAAAACTTTGGACTAACTAATTTTTAGTTTAGTTTTTAATTTTTTTAGTTCGATTTATTTTAATAATCTTTACTACTAAAAATCGACTAATTTATTAATTAATCGATCAATTTGTAAATTAATTATTTTTTATACACTCTATTTTTTCAATTAAATTTCAAAATTTTTAATAAATAAAAGATAATCTCCTTCAATTATAATTCAAAATTTTTAATTTATTCAATCTTTTATAATTGCCTAATACCGATTAAATCTTTTAAACATTAAACCTTTTATCTTCCTAGTTTAACTTTCAATCCAATTTTTAAAATATTTGTTTTAACACCTAATTTGTTTGTTTAAAAATTATTTGAGTTAGCGTTAGATATAAATAAATAAATCATAATTGAGTTATAAGAAGTATATTAGAGAGTTGTTAAGAGTCTTCAATCTAGCGAGAGTTTTTGAATGAATGTGTATATTGTATAACATACTTTAAGCCTTAGTTCATTAAACTAAGCAAGAAAGAGGGATAATGGGTTGAAAACAGTTTCTCTTCACTTGTGGCAAGGAATATATTACATGAAAAATTTTCTCCTTGCAAATTGAAAGAAGAAGATAATAATTTTTTTATACTGATAATTGTTTAGTTGAAATACTATAGAGTATAATCGTCTCTCCTTATTAAATCTTTTTTTATTATTTTATTTATTTTAGAATCATTTTATAAATTTACTATAACTATTCATAATAATAGATAATTCATTTATTAATTTCAAATAGGACAATAATTAAACACACAATTATCTCTCCTCTTATGTGTTATTTAAGGACTATCAACTATTAGGATCTAAAGATATAAAATAGAAGCATTTATTACAATATCTTAGACTTTTGGAACATAATAAACATCCATGGAGTAATTTTTTATTAATGTTGGGATAACTTTGCTTTACTGTTGATCTTGAAAACATAAGATCTTGACAAACTTGTTATTTTGCATATGTAATATAATTGCAGAAAAGTAAAGAGACTAAATTTTACTTGGTTCGATAGTGTAAAAACTATCTACATCCAAGGATCTCACCTACAGTGGTTCCACTATATCAAAAAGAAGTGAACAATATACAAAGATCGAGTGTTCTGTAAATACCTGCAAAAAGAGTCTTTCAAACTCACCAGTACCCAAAAAGGTTGATACTCTAGCACTCTCTGGTAGTTCTCACTCTGATTTTCTCACTTACAGATTGTGAATACAATGTAATGAAAAATACAAAAGTTGCCCTGATGCTTGAACTGTACTTACTTTTTATAGACGTTGAATGCATGATTCTCGGATGAGCTTTGAATGAGCCAAAAATAGACATGTGCCCTTCACGTGTTTCACTTGAGTAACCTTCTGAAGCTGTGTGTTTTATGTGTTGAGTCTGTTTCTTTGATTTGCTTCAGATGGTGCTGAATATGACAGTGCATAAACCATTTACACCTTCTGTTCAGCAAACGACAATGTATTGAGATTTGTATGTATCTGACTTGTGCCTTGTTCACTCACTACAAGAAAATAGTGAATTAGGGACGGAAATTACCGACGGAATAGAGAAATATTCCGTCGGTATACAAAATTACCGACGGAATAAACCGACGGTCAAAAACGTCGGAGATTCGGTCGTAGCTAAAATCACCGACGGCACGTTTGCCTACCGTCGGTAAAATTACCAACAGAACAAATAAACCGTCGGTAAAATCAACCGAAAAGTTACCGACCATCCAATGTATTCCGTCGCTAAATTTACCGACCAGTGGCTTACCTGTATGTAAATTTAGCATTGGAATGTTTCTAATACAGTCGGTAAAGTTACCAACGGTAAAATGTTCCGTCGGTAAATTAAGTAATATTACCGACGAAAAA
>JANIIA010000192.1:51162694-51182923 GCA_027478495.1 Erythroxylum alaternifolium
ATGTACAAACATTTTCATGTGCAAAAATTCACTATTTCTTATTCATGTGCATATATGAATGCATGAATATTTCAATGTCATATTAAACACTCCTAACCCGTGCCAAATTACCAAATTACCCTTCCTATTGGTGAGAGGATGTTACATGAATCATCAACGAGGAACTTGATGGTTTTCACTGAGCAACTCAAGTCCTGAATTTGTTTCCTGCTTATTTCATATTCATTTTGATTTCTTGTTTGAAGTGTTTAGTTATTAGTCTTCACAAATAATTTCTTTGGGATTTGGTTGCACAATTAAAAGCTTTCAGTATTGATTTTTTAAAATAAAGTTTAGGCTAATATTGCAAAATTCATGTAACATAATCATCCTGTATAATTATGAGTTAATTATAAAAAAATACCAAACTTTAACTCAGTTTCACAACACTAGCCTAAGCTTTAAAAAGTCACGTTAAAATACCTCAACTTTCAATTTGTTGCGAAAATAGACAAACGTTAAGTTTTCTGTTAACATCGCTGACGCAGTAAACCATGTCAGATTTTTTAAATGCAACGTGTCAAATATGTGGCCTAATTTTTTGCAACTCATTTCTTAAAAAATCAATTAAACTAAAAAAATAACTACATATTTTCTTCGTTCTCAAGTCTTCACGATACAACTCTTCTCTCTTACGAATGTGTGTAAAATGTTGCTCTCTTGCAATTGTGTGTGGACTATCGCTCTTTGAAGTGTCGTTATTATCTTACGATTGGGTGCGATTGAGAGTGTCTGTCTCCTATAATTGGGAGGTAAGTTCGTCTATCCCTAAATTAGATTATCGATGTTTGATCTATTGCCACAATCCTCTTTGTTTATAAATTTCTCTCATTTTTTATAGGACAAATTCCTTTTAAGCTACCATGTAAAGGTGTAACAACTTATATCACCATTATTTGTTTACATTTACTTGGTGGAGATTTGTGGCTTAAGCTAAGGAGTTGATGAATTTGTGCTAATACATCCATGTAGTTGATGAATTCATTTCTTAAACCTAAGACTATCCTATATTTGTTTTCTATGCTTGAAAGTTATTTCAAACTTAATCTAATGGTGTAATTTGTTAATGGGTTGTTATGTTTCTTACCGTATTTGTGGTTAGAGTGATTACAGCAGTTGATATTGTTTAACATTTTTCAACTTTGTATGTACTATTACCAGAACTAACTGGCAAAACATTAAGAAATTTGATTTCACTTGGTCACCATTAACTGCAAGTAGTTTCAAAGAACATATGCTTCTTGAATTTAGTGTTATTGAGTTTGGTTGTTTGATCTTTTGCTAATATTGTCATTCTTCTATTCAATTTCAAGCAGCCCCAATTTTTTCTAATAACCTTTTTGCTTCCTTCCTATGAAAGTGTCAATAGTAAAGGGAGAGTTCTCTGGATCAAATTATTTCCAATAATTCATTATTCTATTATTGAATTTTGTTCAATTCTATTGTTGAATTTGGTTGGTTAATTATATCTTGATTTGTTATGCTAGTTATTTTCCATAAACATCTTGTAATTCACCATATAGAAAGCATTTTTAACGTCAAATTGTTAAGACCTCATACAAGATTAGTGACACATGATAGAAGAATTCTTATTAAACTTATCTTGGCCTTAGGTGTAAACATTTATTAGTAATCTATTACATAAGTCTGTGGTTGCCGATGATATTTTAGTCTTTCAAGTCATTTGCCCATGCTTCATAGTAAGAAACATTTATGTTGGGATATTACTACTTTACCGCTGTCTTTTAAACAAAAGAACTTGACAAATATTTGTTAATTTTACAGGTATGTAAATGTAGAAAAGTTAAAGAAAACTAGATTTACTTGGTTCGATAGTTTAAAATTATCTACGTCCAAGGTTCTCACTGATGTGGTGTTTCACTAATATGATGAAGAAGAAGAGAAACAGTACAGAGATTGAGTGTATTTATTACACTTGCAAAGAGCCCTTCCAAACTCTGCTAGTACCCACAGGTGTGTACTCTAGCACTCTCTGAAAATTTTCCTCACTCTATTTTGCACTTTCAAAAACTAAATACAATGCAAATTGAAAGATGAAGTTTTCTGTATTGTTCTACTGTGTCTAATACTTCAGCTTCCTTTTATAGTTGAAGAAGATGATGACTTTTGGAAGAACATGCATGAGGCAGATATGTCCCATGTGCCTCCCACGTGAGTCACTTATTCTCCTCCTTTTGTTTGTATAGTGAACGACTACGTTTTGAGTTGATGCTTCAGACATGATTTTTGTCTTTTGTTCTCACATGTTAATCACTTAGGCTTTAGTCCTTCTCTCAGTTGATAGAACCATCGAGAATTTTTTGCCCTTCTCTCTTCGAAGCTCTTTAGACACCAACACACACATCCACTTTCTTTCTTCAATTTTTACTTGTTTTCTTTCGATTCTGAGTGAAGGTTGGTGGAGTATAGGTGATTTCCATCACACTTTCCCTCTTACTCCATCAATCTTTACTCAGATGGAGAAACTCGAGAGTGATTTGAAAGACCCGTATTTTTGCCACTTCAGTGAGATCGGATGGATCTGCCTTCGAAATCAAGGGGCTTCCATAACCTGTAAGTAGTCCCTGCAAAATTGAACTTCTTTTGTGTTAATATTTTAGTTCTAAAATCTGAAGGGTTTTGCTCACCTTTATTTTTTTTTTCCAGGTTGAAGAAGCCTTGAGCTATCTTATCCCTCACAAAATGGAGTCTGACATCGATGTACTTGGACCTTTCATGCAAGACGGGTTCTTTATTCAGGTACATCGTGCTTTGACTATCTGTGAATATTACTGTTGTAGCTAGGTTAGCTTTAATTTCTTCTAGAATGCCTATTAGCCAAGTTAATTCTTTTACCCCTTCTGTTATCACATAAAACTCTACTTCTGTGGTTAAGAGTGAAACAATAGATTGTTGTTGTACCGTTCAACTTATTGTGTTTCCTGCTAGTGTAAAATAGTATGCAGACAATGATTTTCTTGTGTTTTTATCTGCTGTATAGTCTGCATCTATATATCCATGTAGGCTTAGACTGTTATTTTTAGCTAGCTTAACCTTAGTAAAACAAAGTCCGTAGCTTTGGGTTCCAGCAAGGTATCTGAAGACATTCTTCAGTCCTTACCAGTGCTCAAAGCCAGGATTGGACATGAACTTGATTAGAATGCTTATAGCATGTGCAAGATCAAGTATGGTACACAACATCATATACATGATGCTACCAACTCCAACATCATAGTGATATTTTAGTATGGCCTTCCTTTCTTCTTCAGTTTTGGGGCACTTATCACCTACCATCTGAAGATGAGAGCTTATAGGAATAGAAGTAGGTTTTGCCAATTCCATATTGAACTGACCTAATACCTTTTAGATGTAGCTTTTCTAATTCAGCCATAGTTTCCCTTCCCTCCTATTCCTCATAATTTGCATCCCTAGCAACTTCTGAGCCTCTCCTAGGTCTTTCATTTCAAAATGTTTGCTCAGATTGTTCTTTACCTCAATTATTCTACCTAGCTCCTTTCTAGTAATAATCAAGTCATCTACATAGACTAGCATGAAGATGGCTTCCGTCCCTCCTAAGTTCTTATAGTATAAGTAGTAATCATAGGCACTTCTCACAAAATTCATCTCACTAGCTATTTTATGGAACTTTTTGTTCCACTGTCTAGGTGCTTGCTTCAGTTAGGGACTTTTGAAGTAGGCAGACATGATCAGATTTCTCTTTATCTACAAAACTAGCTGGTTGTTTCATGTACATAGTCTCCTCTAGCTTTCCATATAGGAAGGATGTCTTGACATCCATTTGATGGATTTCCCAATCATAGACAGTAGCTAGCACTAAGATGAGTCTGATTGTCTTAAATTTGACTACTAGTGAGAATATTTCTTTGTAGTCAACCCCTTTTTTCTGCCTATATCGCTTAGCTACAAGTCTTGCCTTGTAGATTATTGGTTTAGATTATGTTATTCCTTCTTTTAACTTGAATAACCATCTATTTTCTATCAATTTAACTTTAGGAGGTCTAGGTACTAAAGTCCATGTCTTATTCTTCATTAGAGAAGAATACTAATTTTCACAAGCTTCCTTCCACTATTCAACATTACTTCTAGCCATAGCTTCTTCAAATGTTTCAGGAGCCTTCCATTCAATACCTTCAGCCATAAGACAAGCATATTCTACTAAGTTTGAATCAAAGTACCTTCTATTAGGAATTATTTGTCTTGGCTGTCTATCCCTTGTAACTTGATAGTCTTGTATGCTTCCTTGTTCATCAGCTGAAGTTGTTTGTGGGGTTTCTCCTTCACCCACAGCTTCAGCCACCTCTATCCTTAGTTCATGATGTGTTGGGCCTTGCATAGGCTCCACATCAGTAGGTTGTGGACCAACTTCTTCAGTTTATGGTGGCATATAGAAATGGGCTGATTGGTTTGATGTCCTTAAAGTCTCCTGAATTTCACTTTGGAAGTCAGAATTTTGTGAATTCTTGTTCAGCTGAGGGAATTCATCTTCCTTAAAGATGACATCTCTACTAATGACTGTTTTGTAGGCTCCCTTTTGGAGTAGTAAGAGTTTATAACCCCTTTACACATTCTGGATATCCTAGGAACACCGCCTAACTGCTCTAGGCTCTAATTTTCCCTCTTTCTGATGTGCATAAGCTGCACATTTGAAAGTCCTAAGGTATGTGAGTTTTGGCTTCTTACCACTTCAAATTTCCTGAGAAGTCTTATAGTCATTAGCTAAGTTTGGAAGCCTATTAATTAAATAGGCTGCTGTCTTAATTGTCTCTCCTATAGAAAATGAGAGCAACCTAAAGAGAGGACCATGCACCTAGTCTTTTCTAGGAGGGTTTTGTTTAATCTTTCAGCTACTCCATTTTGTTGTGGAGTTGCTCTTATTGTTTTATGCCTTAGGATTCCATTATTACTGCAGTATTCCTCAAAATCTTTGTTGCAATACTCCAGTCCATTATCAGTCCTTAGGTATTTCAATTTCCTCCCAGTTTGATTTTCCATAAGAGTATGCCATCTTATGAAAATATCCAGAGCTTCATCCTTTCTCTTCATAGGGTAAACCTAACATTTCCTTGATTTATCATCAATTATGGACATGAAATACAGGTTCCCTCCTGTTGTGGGGACTTGAGCTGGCCTCCAGAGATCACTGTGAGCATCCTCCATGATCTCTGTGGCTCTTTTAGCTCCTCTTTGAAATGCTGACCTGTGGTGCTTTCCTAGCACACAGGATTCACAAAATTCTAACTTTTAAAGGTTTTCTTCAGGGATTAGACCTTGCCTAGAGAGGTGGAGTAGGATTTTGTTGCTTGCATGACCCAACCTTGCATGCCATTGCTTGGTTGATTCAAGGTTTCTACTTTCTGAAATCTGATTTATTTCAGTTGAGCCTATAACATAATATAGACCACCTCTCTCCACTCCTCTAATGATGGCTCTCCCATCCCTTAAGATTTCTCTAAGTCCATCTTTAGACCTAATTTGAAAGCCTTGCTTATCAAACGAGCTTTCAGAGATCAAATTTCTCCTTATTTCAGGCACAAATCTGACATTGCTTAGGATCCTTCTTTTTCCATCAAACATGTTGATGGAAACACTTCCTATGCCCTCTATCTTTTGCTGCCCAGAATCTGCCATTTTAACCTTAACAGTGACTGTTTCAAATGTTATGAACCAGTCCCTATGAGGAGTGACATGCATAGTGCACCATGAATCAAATATCTATTCTCTACTAAGGTCCTCACAATCTTCAGTCATAGCCAGAATTTCATCTCCATTAGAATCTTTAGGTTTTTTAACATTACCTGAAATTCCACTTTCGGCTGCCTTATCCCTCTTCTTTTTCCTATAGTCCCTAGCAAAATGTCCCTCCTTATCACAGTAAAAGCATTTCTTCCCTTTACCTTTTTTCTGCTTTTCATTTTCACCTTCCTTAGAGTGTTTTTCTTTCCCACTTCCCTTCTGCCACTTTCCTTTCTTGCTATTTTTCTTATAAGTTTTCTTCTCATAGTTATTCTCTACAAACATCACTTCAACCTCTTTCTTAAAAGGATTCACTTCAACTATTTCTTCCATTAGAGAATCTAAAGCCCTCTTTACAGTAAGTGATTCTCCATTAGCATGCTTAATTACCTTCTTGAATGCATTAAATTCAGAAGGTAATGCCTTTAAAATTACTACAGCTTGATGTTCCTCTGAAATTTTCTCATCTGTAGCTTCTAGATCTTGAACTAGCTTAAAGAAGTAGTCTAGGTTATCATCTAAGGATACTAAAGTGCTCATCTTGTAGTTAGCAAGATTATGAAGAAGTGTCATCTTGTTTCTTGGCATACAATTCATCAAGTTTCTTTCAAATCTTCTGTGCAGTATTACAACTCTGCACTTTTTTTTATCACTGTTGGTGATAAGTGAAGCATTAACTTGTAATGTGCAAGTCTTTACATCTTATGCTTCTTTACAGGATCAATCTCTAGGTCATACTAATCATTTATAGCACCATAACAGTCATATGACTTAAGAAGAGCTTGCATCTGGAGTTTCCAGATGGTAAAGTCTTCTTTACCAGAAAATACATCCATTTCCTTGCCTACCATGATTGTTGTAATGTAAAGAATCTTAAAGACTTTACTTACTGACTGTTCTTGAATGAATCTTGATGCTTGAAGAGTCCAAGAAATGTCCTAGGAAGTCTTAAATGCTCTGATGCCACTTCTGTTGGGATAACTTTGCTTTACTGTTGAAAACTTGTTATTTTGCAGATGTAATATAATTGCAGAAAAGTAAAGAGATTGAATTTTACTTGGTTCGATAGTGTAAAAACTATCTACATCCAAGGATCTCACATATAGTGGTTCCACTATATCAAAAAGAAGTGAACAATATACAGAGATTGAGTGTTCTGTAAACACCTGCAAAAAGAGTCTCTCAAACTCACCAGTACCCAAAAAGGTTGGTACTTTAGCACTCTCTGATAGTTTTCACTCTGATTTTCTCACTTACAGATTGTGAATACAATGTCATGAAAAATACAAAAGTTGCCTTGATGCTTGAACTGTGCTTCTTTTTTATAAACATTGAATGCATGATTCTCGGATGAGCTTTTAATGAGCCAAAAACAGACATGTGCTCTTCTCGTGATTCACTTGAGTAACCTTCTGAAGTTGTGCGTTTTATCTGTTGAGTCTGCTTCTTTGATTTGCTTCAGATGGTGCTTAATACGACAGTGCATAAACCATTTACACCTTCTGTTCAGCAAACGACAGTGTATTGAGATTTGTATGTATCTAACTTGTGCCTTGTTCACGTGGGTGTGTCTAAAATAAATCAATTTTGTTTCTGACAAAGTGAGAAGCTTCGAGAGCATGTCTCTCTTCCTTCTTCAAACTTCAGATACTCTTCTTCGATTCTTCAAGTCTTTTATGCTTTTGTTGGTTCTGTGTATGGGTTGATGGAGAATAACATGATTTTCATCACAATTAATAATAAAGTTTATTAAGGAATGACAAATTATCTATTTTATAAAATTGAATTATATTTGTTGATATTCATTTGATGTCTCTTAAGGAAATATTGATTCCTAAAACTCTTCTTATTGAATAAAAGCACAAAAAAATTAAGAATTGTGACAATAAAAAATTTCTATATAAAAGTTTCGGAATTGCATATAAAAATAAAAAATATTGTAAGTGGATTTAAATTTTAAAAATTAAACCCTTATGATGGTTACAAGCATTAATATATTATTATTCTTTATAATAATAAAATTTTCACTTTTATCATTCTAACTTAAAAAATAGATATTCTAACTCACAAATTTTGTATTTTATAGGACTCCGAAAATAAATAGTTTGAAATTTTTTGGATGAAATATCAGTAACAAGGAAACAAATAAGAAAAAAAATGGTGAATTAAAAACATATTAAGAAGAATAAAATCATATAAATAATTCATGCGAAAGTAAGAGAACTAGGTCGGACTCAAGTTGCGCGCAGGTAGGCCATGTTCTTATTAGAGCCCGATACGTGAAAAATTAGTCTTACATATTTTCTCTATTTAAAGTTTTAAGGTGAATTCTTGTTCAAACTTCTGTAACTGCCGCCGTCAATTATGTAATAAACTCACATCTTGGTAACAGTATATGCAGAATTATTTTAGCTGTGATACTGATACAGGTACAGAGACATTGTATAAAATATAAATATATATATGAAAACCTGTTAAAATATACTGAATAAATCTTATACAAGATCAAAAGAGTTAGTGGATAAAAACAAAATTATGATGCCATCATATAAGGTACAAATTCACATTTTAATAATATAACAGATATTAAAAAACAAATAACTCTTGAAAGTATGAGTAAAGTTTAATTTTATTATCAAATATAATCGAACACTGCTTTTGTTAAAATAAAAGGTAGATTTTTATCCTATGTAACTATTATAATTTTTGGAACCTATCAATCCATTCCAAGCAACGTTCTCTCATTTCACTTGCCACTCGTACGAAGTGGAAGGTTGGGTACAAGGTTGAGTAACTTAGTATCACATTAGAATATTACCAAGAGTGTTATGTACGTATCTTTTGTCCGTAATGCTCAGACCCGTTACCGTCATTTCAATTTCAAGCTTCTATTCTATATATCCCCCACCAAAGCTCCGTCGACCTCCCAAATCCCAATTAACGTGCCCCTTTCTCTCTCTTTCCTTCTGTAACAAAACCAAATAACAAAACAGAGACCACTGTGTTGTACACAAAGTTTTCTCTCTCGCTATGGGTTTTCCTGTAGGTTACACCGAGCTACTACTGCCCAAACTAGTGCTACACATACTTTCTCTTCTGGGACTCGTCAGAAAGCTCATAAACAATCTCTTTCGGGTTCTGGGTCTTCCAGATTTCCTCGAGCCCAGCATTTCCTGGCCTGACGCAGCCGTTAACCACCTCGGCAACCCGGACTTCGACTCCGTCTCCGCCATCCTCATCCGTGAGATCCTCCCCGTCGTGCACTTCTCCGACCTGGTGGAGTTGAACCCGTCAGACAGCTGTGCAGTGTGCTTGTACGAGTTCGAGGGATCTGATGAGATCAGACGGCTCACGAACTGCACACACATCTTTCACAAGAGCTGTCTGGACCGTTGGATGGGCTATGATCATAAGACATGCCCGCTCTGTCGGACGCCGGTCATACCCGACGATATGCAGGACGCTTTTAATGAGAGGTGGTGGGCTGCTTCTGGAATTCCTGAGTTTTATGGGGACTATTCTCCAATTTCTGGCTTGTAGACACATAGTTTTAGCATTCTTAGAGAAAATTTTCCTTTTAAATGTGTGTACATACACGAAAAACAGAGAAAGAAAAAGAGAAATAGATTAGATTACTTTGTAAAGCTTTTTATTTTTTGGAATAATAAATCTAATTTCATCAATCATTGATCTCTTGCCTTTTTAATTACCATTTTCTTTAAGTATATTTATTCAGTTTCTCATTTCATAAGATTTTCAAGAATTATGATAGAACATAAGGGAATTTTGAATACCTTCCTCTCTTGTTGGTCTTCTATCTATATGTATTCATTGAAAATAGTGGATCTGGATACATGGTTTGTTCTGTGAACTATCGTTTAAATTAATAATATTAAGATAAAGAGTTTTGGTTACGTCTATTTTCCTACCATTATAAAGACGTTATCAAGTTGTTGGTGGATCTAGACAAAATTGACTTCATGGTAGCAATGAATGTTCTTTGTTTTCCAATTTCAAAGTGAGATTGACGTTTGATCTATTTCTCCATAGTCCATTAATTGTCTTTTTGAAGGGTAGACATAACTTAAATTTCCCATAAACATTATCTAGAAATAATTTTCTTACTGATATATAGTAGCTACGTTACGCCTTAACCTTCCAAAAATAAATAAAAATAATGGACCTCGAAGATTCTCTTAGTTAAAATCTATCGCTCTTTTCAATTGTTGTTCGCTTGTGTATTTTTTTAAATTAATGAAAATTGTTTGAGTTCTTAATTGAGCCCAAGTGATGAAGTGGGTTTGAAGTTTGTTTCTGCTTTTACAATCATTATTCATTGAATCAAACTTCTTTGGGTGTCAAATTTTCAGTGTATCAAAAGAAACAGAAGGTTCTTGGATTCTGGTCTTAAAACCAAATTGATTAATCCTGAAAGCTTTGCCAGATGTACGTTTTAGTGTCTGCTCAACATCTCAACTTTACTATATAGTTAATTTTGTTAAATAGGAACTGAATGGATAAAATTAAAAGCAAACCTGTAAAATTGTTCTATATATGTTCTCTTATGAAAGGTGACCATTTAGATTATTTGTAGTTAACTGTTTGACCCGTTTGAAATAAACTTCGTGTACGTAAGCAAGGTGGTGATCTTTTGTTTATAATGGTAACCGTACCGTCAACGATTAACCAAATACAATTTTAAAGAAAAAACTCGCACGCACAGACCCACGATTTTGTTCGCTTCACAAAGCATAGGCCAACAATGTGAGAAAGGTTGGAGTGATTAAAGGTCACATAATAGACAAATTTTGTTTAAAATAAAGGAGAGAATAATTAATTATTTCTAAAACCTGCTTAAAGCTAAAAATTAGAACATCCAATTATGCAATAGAAGAGAAAAGAAATGACAATTCTACCGGTAAAAAAACAAAAAGGAGAAATGACAATACAAGAATGGTAATGATTAATCTGCTTTCCCTTTTTTTAATAAAATAAGAGAAAACAATAGTTCTCAAGGACAAATCTTAGGTTGCCAAGTGGAAGCGAAAAAAGATGATCTTTTTCTTCTTTCAGGAAACGCCTTTTTCCTTGAGTTCTACCGCAATAATGTCCACACGGTTTGGTTTAAACTCCGTCCTTCTAGATGCTTTTATTTACCAGAGCTTTTCTTTTGATGGGATTGATTGCTGTGTACACATTGATTCTGGCTTTTTTACTTGGAGTAGGGACCGGTTATTTGAAAATTGGTAATGCTAGCAGATTCCACAAACGAAAACAAATGGAGAAGACCCAAAGTTGCCAACAAATAAAAACTGTATCTTTGGAAGTGGCATGGTCAAACAATTTATCTTCAGTGTCCTTAATTTATATTATGTAAGGTTTCCGTACTTCTAAAATGAAAGCGCTCCTAATAATATTAACTTAAACATCTTATATATAACAGCTTTCAGGTAGGTCAGTTAAGCTTTGAAGATAAGGAAGGCGGTCAAGTGACCTTAACTGTAGTTTTCATAACTTCTAAAATAAATACTTACCACTAAATTGAATCAAATTCTAACTGTGGTACTGGTGGACCATTTTGACTAGGACTCGAAAACTCTGATGAGAATATGGTCAATGCGATACAAGATTAGGTACGCATTTCTACCCAAATGTAATAATGGTGTGATTAGTTGCCTTGTCAAGGATTAGGTGGGGTCTGTAGCAGTTGATACATAAGAAATTTCTCAGTTTCTAGATGGTTAGTATGTGGATATTCAAATTAACGTAATTGGTCTAAGCATGTCAATCCAACGTTATCAGATAAGTGTAATCGTCAACATGAAAGAGATAATGCACTACAGCAAATCATGAAAATTCAACCAAAATGAGGTTTGCAGTTATAACGTAGGTAGGGAAGGGCCTTATCATGAACTTGGACTAAGCCACAACAAACGGAATAGATCTTTTGTTCTGTAAATCAGGTCCTGTTCTATTACATTAAAATTTATCCTAAGACTTATATAAAAATTACACAAAACCTTGACCGGCTGAGAAGATTTTTTGTTGCCACAATCAAGTACCAAAAACAGTTCAATCTCTTTAATCCACTCACCACAAATAGGCCTTTAAGAAGCCGAAGTCTACTTTATTCCTCTTTTTAGGCCGCAAATTCAGACGTGTATGGATCTCCCCACTTCCAAACTTGTTCTCATTATAAAAGGAAGCCCACTTCCAAGCAAAAGTCTGTCATTTTCAACTATTATCTGTTGGATCCCAACCTGCTCATGACTTCATTACTGGAGATCCTATGTCGGAAACATTCGACGTTTTTTGCATGTCTAAGAGATCCTTACTCTTGACAGCATGGTAGACCATCTGCGAATCCACAATCTATATTCGTATTATTCTAGACTCAAAACATCACCACTTAGCACTGTGTATAGGAAACAAGAGTGAAAAAGTCAGATTCCCATCGAAACCCTTTAGCGATGTGAGTTAACTAAGACCGGACATGAGGGACTCAATAGGTACAGGAACGCTGTTGGCCGAGACCCACTTTCTGAGCCAATTATCGATGGTATAAATGTTTGAAAGGCACAAGAGCAAGTCCGCACTTTGACAGTGTTGGTGCACGGGAGAACATCACACTCTTGAGGAGCGCCCCACGGATTAAGCAGGATGTAGGCTGCAGACTCTGCAGGCAGAAGGCAGAGGGCCAGCATGCCACCTGCACCACCTTTATATATGTCATACGAAGTTCAAACGGACTCGAACTACCACAGTATTTTCACCACAACCGTCGTGAATGAACAACCTGCACCCAAAATTCAAACTTCTTACTCTAGCAAATATACAATAGCTACAAATATGATATACCGGTTCTATTTGGCAACTAACGGATTATATTAGCTATTAGCTGACTCTATCAGTGGTTAGCTGGTAACTGATTATATCAGTTGATTTGACCAAAGAATAACATCAGTTGTTTATTAAAAATATTTGGTAAAATTAACTGTTTAATATTAGCTGTTGATGTGTAAAATGACTTATTAGAGCATGATTTTAAAAAAATTATAAGGGCATGAATATTATATATTTTAGTATTTCGTTAATATTCTTATAAGAATTTAAATTTTAGATATTTAATTTTACAAAAATTAAGTTTATAACTTTAATAAAAAACACATAACATATAATAATATATAATGACGACGACGACGACGTTGATGATGATGATGATGATGATGATGATGATGATGATGATGATGATGATGATGATACATCCAAACATAAAATATAATAATCCAAATGAAGTTTAGCAACACGATTCAAATAAAGTAAAAGAAATGAACATCGTCATTTAAGGCAAAGGTTTATAACAATCTACGAACGATGTCTAACTACTATTAAACTAGAAGCAAGATTATCACGAATAGTTGTCATCTCCCAAGTTTTCTGCTCTTCAATGCCTTTTTGCGTTGAGTTAACTTCAACATCTTGAAATACATCTGGAGGTATAAATTCAAGATCTTGATTGATGATGTTAAATGTTGGGTCACCAATTGTACTTCTAATATAGTTATGTAATGCAAAAGCTGCACATTATTCTAATTTGATCCATCAATGAATACTTAGGCATTTTCTCCAATATCTTCCATCGAGCCTCAAGAACATCGAAAGCCCTCTCAATACAAACTTCTTAATGATAAATAAGCTCGATTAAAAACTTCTCAAGATCCTCTTAGATTTGCACCACAAAACTCCGATTGATGATACCTTATGTTTAAGTAAGGTGTCAAATATCCTTCTCTTTCCGGATAACCTTTGTCAACTAAGTAATATTTACATGAGTATTCACAGAGGAAATATAATTAGAATAAATGATATCATAAAAATTCTAAATTACGAATAAAAAGTCCTATAAATCTTAAAATTACCTATTAGTGGTTTTGGAAATTTAAGTCTCAGATCACCAATTGTATCAAGGAAAATACCAAAATCGTGTGCTGATCTCTCCCAACCTGCTAACATATATGTAAATAATAAGTCAAAGTCACATATTGCCAATACATTTGTAGTCGTTATTCCTTTCTGTCCTTTATATCTCATTTGATCCACCTCTACAACAACTATCGCTATATGTGTACCATTAATAACTCCAATACAATCCTAATATAAAACAATGATCATAAGATAATAAAACAACATTTTTCAGTGAAAAATATAATGAAGGGGGAGAAAGAACATATTCAATTACCTTAAGATGTGGCATATATCTAGTATCATCGGCAACTTGTTGTGAAATCAACTTATATTTGGGACCTTTTGGTATGAGTATATCGCTTGAAAATCCATCAATGGCACTCAAAACTTCTTTGAAAACTCTACTCACAGTTTCACCTAAATGTTGAAAGCTCTTTTGGGTATCTCTATTAGGGGAACCTTTATGTAGGATAGACACGAACAAACCGACTTTCTCCAAAATAAACACCCTATCCAAAGTTCTCAAACCATAATGGTTTTCTAAAACCATACGTAATTGATGAGAAGTATTTTGATTCATCCTAAATGTATTAAAATATTGTTTTTTGTGATTATTCAATAATTCATTCATCCATAGTTCTCCTATTTGATAGGAAGTCATGCATGGTTCCTTGTCTATGTGGTTAAAAAAACACACACCCATGTAACCCACTACATAAGCCACTGAATTTCAAAACTTGTTCTTATTGTCCAAAAATTGCTTAATTTGCAGAAGTTGCTTAATTTGTATAACATTATCATCCATACCTACAAATCAATAAGTAAAATTATATTCTAAATAAACAAGACACTTTTATATCTAAATATAAAGAAATAAATAATATAACACGTAATAAAATTATATATTACCAACAAGATAACATAATATAATAAAATAAGCTAACCAAGTTTATAATGTCTTAAAACATATACCATGTCAACATAAGTGCACAAATAATAAAAACAATAAACTAAACATAGTAATGCATAGATAGAAACTATGTTTAATGTTTTTAATGTTTGACATATTCATACATAAACTTTATGTATTGAACTCTCTTTGTATCATCTGGTAAACCAAAATGGCCTTTTTTTGCGAATCTTCAATCAACATGCAAGCAAAGTAAAATTTAGTAGTACCAATCTTTAAACCAGGCAAAGTATGTAGTTTTCCTAAAGCATTCGTAACATTATGATGTGATGCACCAACACTAGTAGTCTGTAATGCATCAATATTGATCGTGTTCAAAATTTTTGTAATGGAAGTATTCATCTCCATTGTTGCACTCTGTCTCTTTTGAATCAATTGCATCATATCATTAAGCCTCTCATACATTACTGTATATCTTCCTAATCTTTTAGTGGAATCAGTTCTTGAACTCTCGTTCCTTTGTGAACTATCACTCTCTAAAACCCTTTTGCATCTTCTTCTCTCACTCCCTTCATCATATGAAGCTTGAGGGGTAGTAACAGGAGTAGATGTAGGGGTTGGGGTAGTTTCTCTCCACATCTCTTCCCAATCACCAGTCACATGATAATTGTTTAGACCACTAGTCTCATTTATATTCTCATGATTATGATAGCCTGACAATTGATGATGAGCATTACGACTATTAGGTGGAGAAGGAACATATACTTCCTCAACTTCTCGTTGTCTTTATGGAGGGTTAGCCACAGGAATGTAATATCTCCTCAGGCCAAACATCTAAAAAGTTGATCCACCTTATATTTAAGCCCAGGTTTAAGCCCAGGTTTAAGCCCTTCCTCTTTAAATATTTTAAAATTGTTGTTCTCTTACAAAAAATAATTAACTTATATTTAACTAACTTTTTACCATTAAAGTAAGGGAAAATAACTAAAAAAGGGCTAACCTTAATCTTCAAAGTCCACCACTCCTCATTAGCAGCAATTGTTCCTTCGTTATAGTCGCATCCTAATTATGTTTCTTTCCCTTTCAATTGTTTCCAAAGACTCCATCTAGTTCTCATCCAATCAAACTTATTTTTAAGCTTAGTTTTATCCCATTGTAAGTTGGTCGCTTTGTGAAACTCTTCCTCCACCTTCTTCCATGATATTCTTTAATAATTAGCTCCACCATGTTTTTCCTTACTTCTTTGAATATATTGGTTACAAATGTCACAAAAGATAAGAAGCTTTTCTTTTGGCTAACGAACCCTACCTATATCATTTCCCCTTGACTTTTTCCTTTGTTTCTTTTTTTAGATGGTGTCATCTAGTCATATAAGCTGAGAGAAGATTATATACTTGTTAATCAATTTGCTATTAGTTTCACTAGTTAGTTAGTCAAATTGGTTCGAATTAGTCTATTCCAACAAAATAAATATATAAATACTTTTTATCATCAATATATTTTTATTAATTACTTACTTTAAAATTATTTGATCTCTTAATTTAAAATGAGTAATATAATTAACTTATAAATATTATTCAAAAATTATATACAATTTTATTGTAATATATTTTTATTTTAAATATAATATTATAAAAATATTTTTCTATTAAATTACCGTTTGTTTATTTATAATAGTTTAAGAAAATACTACTTCATTTTGATAACAAAAGAACTATTAAATAATTAAATAATATTAGAAAAAGATAAATATAAATTTGTAAATATTAAATAATTAAGTTTAATGCATGATTACGAAACCATCTTAATAAGATTTGGACAAGAATAAAAAATCTAGAAAAAACCATCTCAAACATGAAAATAAAAAAGAAAAAAAAGAGAGAGCTAGGGATAAAACAAAATGGTTGCAAGTTACACTTCAGTAGAATGATAGGAGAGAGTTCAAATTTGATAAGGACATTATAAAAAATAATGGTACTTTTTTGTTCACCAAATTTGACAAGTTTGAGACAGTAATTCAGAAATATGACTATGCGTTAAATAAAAAAATGTTTGTGCGAAAGTGTTCTTTTAGGATTGAATATTTAGGGAGTGGCTGGTTCACATAGGGGAATGGTAATAGAAATAAGAATGAATATAGTGAAGAATGAGAATTGATATAATCATTGTAATTATGATAGTTGGTTAAGAGGAATGAATGATTAACATTACCATTAATAGCGGTCGATTTGTTAAAAATACTAAGAAATAAAAATTTGTTATATTTTAATTAATTACATTGTAATTAACTAATTAATTATAGTTTAATTAATTATATTTTAATTAATTACATTTTATATTTTAATTAATTATAGTTTAATTATATTTAATTAAAAATTAAAAAATATTAGTGTTTGCGAGAATTAAAACCATTCCTCCCACACACGGGAGTTATGGACTACTATCTATAACTGAGATATGAAAAAACTATTCAATTAACCATAATAAATAACCAACAATTACCATTCATTCATTTCACATTAATTTATTCTCATACCTCTTAACCAAGCACCCCTTATTGTGAATAAGAAATTTATAAAGAAGTTTGATACAACATTTTAGAAACATGAGTGTTTGTTAAATAAAACAAAATATTCATGCATTTTGTTTGACAGTATGAATATTTAAAAGACTGATCCCTATATAAATAAGAGTATCAAAACTACTAAAACACAATGGTTACGATTATAGACATTATAAAACTATTACAACTTAACAGATAAGCATTTTTTTCTTCTTTGCTTTTTATTTATTATTTTGATCTCCTATAGCCATTATTATAATCGCAATTCTCCGGCTTAATCCGTTCATCTTCATTTATTCTATTTTTATAACACACCAAATAACATAAGCCGCACAACATAATGAAAACTACCAGTAGGGAACAACTAATGATGATGAAGGAGAATAACTAACAATGGTGACTAGCAAGTGTTCAGGGAAGAAGAGAGATAGAATAAACTTCCTAAAGAAGATGTCACTGGTTGGAATCCGATCGACGAACTGTTGTAACATTCTTCACTTTGCATATCAGTAAAATATAGGGATAGTTTTGTGTATAAGTGTGTTCTAAGGTAAGATTGTGTTGAGTCTTTCCATTTTAAATATGAAAAAGAGACGGTGAGGCAGTTGTGAGTAATAAATGGAGTTAAATGCAATAAATACAAAGAATAGCTACAACCTCCATGAAATTAATGCAACTTTTTACAGCAGATAATGACACGTACAATATACTTTGCTTGACACAGTCAAGACTGCAGGAAATCCATATTTATCTCAACTATTATTAGAATTCATTTAATGAAACATTAAATCTCGGATTTAATTTCAGACTGATCCCAAAGGAGGAACTGCATGCACTGATGTTCTGTTAAATCAACAGATAGTTACAACTAGAATCCTAGTCTACTAAAGGAACATTGAGTTATGAAATTATCTTAACAACAACTTCTTTCAACGAAGTAAAATTACATGCTGGTGAAGCTTTAGAAACTCTTCCAAGAAACGATTGCAGGATAAATTACATGTTAGGTTGAAATGAGTAGACAGGCGTTTCTACTCCCACTTTACCTAAACCTGACTTGCAAAATCGTTTATTCCATATCATGGTGTTATTCAGTAGAAAAGTAGTTTTCGTGTACTAAAATAGCAAAATCTTACCTTCAACTGAAAATGCAAAGAAACAGTAGCAAAGAAAATTAAGGATTGTAAATATGTTTCCCTTTAGACTAATAGAGCAAGCATTACAAAGAGAAAACATACTCTATTTCTCGAGTCGATATGCAGAAGTGGCAACTATTAAGCAAAGCAAAAGATGATTCAATCTTTTATGAACACAAAAATTACATAGCATCATTTAGTGACTAACAATATTTGATCTTATTAGCAAATAACATTAAGATAACTAAATCTCAAGCATGGAATAAAAAATGCAGTTTTATGTCAGATAACTTTCATTGTAGTTAAAGTCAAACAACTAAATCGTTTAAGATTAGATACCACAAATAGGAATTGGACCCAGAAGTTTAAATGGATTATGGGACCCTTTAGACTTATTAGGACGAAATCATTTGAACTACTTGACAATCTTACAAAGATAGGCAACTAACAAATTATACATACTAACGATTAAGTGTCCACAAAAAAAGGCTTTAACCCATCATCATATGTGATTGAAGTGAGATTAGAAGAAGGAGAAGACTGCCAGTATGAAGGTAAAAGCTAAGATGAGATTACCCATAGCAGAACTGAGACTGGGGGAACTGAGCTCTAAACTTTTATAGGTCAAGATTTTGAATGAAACCTGCTTTCTCTAAAATTAGATCTTTTCAGATTATCTGCTTTTAAATTCATAAAATTTACAGCAACAGTCATCTATAAGAACCAAATAAGGCTAAGGAGATAGACTCTAAAGATGAAAGAGAAGATGATTAGAGGACCCCCTACTTTTTTGAGAACATGGTAAAAGAAAAGTTAGTCTTTTCCAATAATATCGTGACACCAAAAAGTAATGGAGAAAGACATATAGTGACAGAAACAGTTAGTGACCTGGTAGAGAAGATGAAGAGAGGAAGAAGAACAAGAGTGACCTAGTAGATGTTTTGAATGATACTTTTGTGCCAACTTTGATGTAGTCTATTGAAAGTAAAGCTGTGTATGGCAAGGCATCCTTGAACCAACATCTCTGTTCCATGCCCAACTCTGGGGATGTCTGTCTGACTCTCTGTTACTTCAAATCCTCATACTTTGGTCCAATTCTTGCTTTAAATCATCTAAGATATGGTGCTTACCTTATTGATTAGCTATCTTCTAAGGATTTAGTTTCTCATGAACTCCATTACGAGCACTGTTCTGATTCTCATGCAAGCTAAACAGATTCGTAAATACATCCTTGAATCAGCGATTGACGACCTGGTGGAGATGCGAGAGCTAAGGAAAGGAAAGAAGATTCTGAAGAACCTTAAGGGTCTGTTTAGTTGGAGGTTTAGCAATGGAACAGAATGCAACGTAACACACTCATATCATTTGGTTGAGGGTTTCATAATGGAATAGAACGGAATGAGATGAAAACGGAGGGTTTCATCATGGAATAGAACGGAATGGGATGAAAGCGGATGCTTTCATGTTATGTTCCATTCTATCCTAAACAGTGAAAATAAGAAATCTCCGATTTGGAGGGTTTAGAATGGAACATAAACTAATAAATACATACTACCTAATATATCCTCAATAAATTTTATTAATACCAATTATTTCTTCTAAGCCTAACCCTCTTGTATATAGTTAATAATATTTTTTATATTATTTATCATTATCCTAATAATAATATTTTTATATTATTAATAAAAATTGTATATAATTAATAATAAAATAAAAATTTTTAATAAAATTTTTATTAATGAAAATAGAAAATATAAAAATTATTCTTTAATTGTTTGTAAATATTTCTACATAAATTAAAATATAAATAAATAATTTTTAAATATGAATCACGTATAATAGAATAAAATTTATTAAATAAT
>JANIIA010000192.1:51185898-51200358 GCA_027478495.1 Erythroxylum alaternifolium
CTACTCCAATGGAATGTGGGATCAAGTTTTCTAAGTTCGATAATGCAGAAAAGGTAAACCCAACTTTATTCAGAAGACTGGTTGGAAGATTGCGATTTTTAACTTGTACAAGACCAGATATCTTGTATGGAGTTGTTGTCATTAGTAGTTACATGGAAGCTCCAACTTTGACGCACATGAAAGCAGCAAAGCGAATTCCTCGATATGTTAAAGGAACACTAGAGTATGGCTTATTTTATACTGCTGTAAATAATTTCAGGTTATCTGCATTTAGTGACAGTGATTGGGGAGGAGACATTGACGATCGAAAAAGTACAAGTGGTTTTGTTTTCTTTATGGGAAGTACTGTGTTTGCTTGGAGTTCAAAGAAATAACTAGTTGTTTCTCTTTCAACTTGTGAAGCTGAGTATGTTGCAGCTGCTTCTTGTGTTTGTCATAATATTTGGTTGAGGAAGTTATTAAAAGAGTTGAAATTTGAACAAGATGGAGCTACAAATGTTTTTGTTGATAATAAGTCTGCTATTGCTTTAGGAAAGAATCCAGTTTTTCATGATAGAAGTAAACATATAGACACCAAGTACCATTTTATAAGAGATTGCATTGGAAGCAAAGAGATTCAATTGAAGCATGTGACATCTAAAGATCAAGTTGCCGATATGTTTACCAAAGCCTTAAAATGTGAAGATTTCTGCAGGTTGAGAGCTACTCTTGGAGTTATCAAAGGTTGAATTATAATTTTAAGAGAGGGTGTTAGATAATAAACTTGAATTAGGATTGTCAGAGTCCTAGTCAGAGTTATTAGTTAGAGTCATTGTTTAAGTTAAATAGTAGTAGTTTAGTTTATCAAGAATTGGTTTTGTAAGCCTATATTTATATGGGCATATTTCATAGATGGTATTGGATGATGGAATAAAGTTAGTTTACCTCTATACCTCTGTTTTCCGTTTGTCTCTTCTGTATATTGTTGTCTAACAAAGTGCTGGAATTTACTAAAATATCCCTGAATATGCTATTTTGCATTCTGCATCATTATCCCCAGCTTTTCTAAAATTATCACCGACGTAGAATGAAACAAATACTACTCATATAAGTCTAGATTCAACTTTTGAAATTCAGTTTCTAAAATCGAAGTGATATTGGAAATTAATCATCCTTTCCACTTGACAAAAAACTGTCAATACCACCAACTCTTGTGACTACTTCTTGTTCGTCAAGAACATCTTCTATCTCTTGTTTAAGTTGAGAAATGATTAGAATTCTCACAATTGCAGTAGGGGATTGGATATCATCATGTCCATAATAAATAGTTAAGTCTACAATATTAAAGATAGGAATAATTCCCATGTTACATGGTAATTCCAAACATAAGCATTATTACTTATCCTCTTGAGGATCTTATAAGGTCCAACACTCTATGAATGAAGTTTCTTATATTTACCATCACCATATCCCCTTCATTGAATTCACCAATTGATTATGTTGATCAGCATGTTCTTTATAAGACAAGTTGCTTGTTGTTATCTTTTTTCATACATCATCAAAGGTATCTCTCATGTGTTATGCAAAACCTTCAGCTCTAACACTAACTCATGTTGTTTGGGGTAAAGGAATCAAATCAATAGGCTTTCTTCCTTAAACTGCTAAAACTATCCCAAAAGGATTCTTACCCATTAACCTATTTATAGAATTGTTGTATCCAAATTGTCATAAGAGAAATTAGGTCTCAATTATCACATTTTCTCCAACCAAACATCTTAATAAGTCTATCAAGCTTTTATACACCACCTCCGTTTGTCCATTAGTTTAGAAATAAAAAGAACTTGAAAATTGAAGCTTGATGTTCAATGTTTTCCATAAAATTTTTTAAAAATAACTCATAAACTTCACATCACAATCAGACGTGATGGTTAAAGGTAATCCATGGAGACGTACAACCTCTTTGGGAATGATTTTAGCAATATAGACAACATCATACGTCTTGGAAAATGGAATAAAATGGCTAATCTTAAAAAAGCTATCCATCACCAAGAAAATAGAATCAAAACCTCTTATAGCTTTAGGAATTCCCAAGAAAAAATCCATGCTTATGTCCTATTATGGTTCATGAGGCATAAGCAGTGATATGTATAATCCAGAGTTTTGTTTCTTTCGTTTAACTAATTGACATATTCAACATTCTCATATAACCTTAAACACGTCTCGTTTTAAAGAAGGCCAATAAAAGTGATCTTCAATTATTGCTAAAGTTTTACCTCCTCCAAAGTGTCTTGCAGGCCCTCTTCCATGTAATTACCAAATTAGGTACTCATTTACAAAAGTATTCGGTAAGCAAAGTCAATTTCCTTTAAAAAGGTAATCTTCATGGATCACAAAGGGGAAGTGGTTGTCCCTTTGTCCAGTGTTAAGTAAATGACTATTTCTACTTAATGCATCAACAGCCTTGTTCTCAACTCTTGCTCAATATTTAATATCAAAGTTATATAGCACTAAAAATTCTCAACTCCTATGTGTTGCCATTGTGAACCAAAGCCCTGATACCATATTAATTTAGGACATATGATTGATATTAAGTTGTTGGAATATCAAATTTCATGGCTGAAATTCAACTAGGAGTACTGAAATATTCAAAATTGAATCCTCTCCTAATAATGATTTTTTATTCTTAAATAAGCATAAGTCCTAAATAAACTAGTACAATACACCTTATTATTATTTCCCATTTAATAAAGAAAACTTAGCCTAAAGTACGTTGCCCTTGCTGTCACTTCAATTTCCATTCTTCATCCCACCAAATTAAAGTTTGTGGTTGATTAATTTGTCCTCTTTTATTTCGTTTATAAATTCTAAGCTCTTTTGCACCAAACACATAAAAAAAACAGCTACATATGAACCAAGACAAATGAACTTCATACCTCAGTTGCCAAGCATAGCTCAGGGCACCTACTTTCGCCACACCTTCCACTGCAAGGCATATAGCCAGCACAACAAACATATCTACACCGAAGATAGTCTATGTTGGACATTTCTTTTATCTACTTCAGAGCTGTAAATGAATTTGTTCATCAATTACCTTGACATGTCATTGTAAAGAGCCCTCTTACGAAGCAAGTATGAGACACATGGCCCACTACAATTGAATGAAAGATGATTAGGTGCCTTGTCAAAAACATCCATCATAATTATAACTTCAAGATGTCCAAAAGTGATTTAGAAGGTTCCCCTATCATTAGCTAAAAGTCAATGTGAACAAAAGTATGCATATACATTTTGAATTCCATGTATGCTTCTCCTGACATATAACTATTGACATATAACTATTGAGACATATAACAAAGCTCTTTCCATTCAAAAGCAGTTTCCATAACCATTTGCACAATATAATCTAGTTCAAGCTAACTGACTAAAATCTCAAGGCCGCAGAATTCTGGGAACAGTGACAAGTCAATGGCACAAACGCCCAAGTACAAGGCTCAATGAAATGAGGTACAAAAACTAGTATAGAGGAGTTCATTTTCAACAACAAATTTTGCTTCTTCTGATCATCATGAAAAGGATATGATGGAGGATGATAGAAATTATTGAATAACGTTACTTTGCCCCCAAAGAGGAAAACAGTCATAAACCTACTATGTATTCAAATCACCATATTTCAAACAAAATCATGATCTACCAAAGTCAACCAAGCCTCTCGTAAGCACGCCAACTATTTCATCACAAACCCATCAAGAACACAACGTCGAACAGAAGAAAACACGATCTAAGAGGTAAATACTAGGAAAATCGGCAGATCCAAATTTAAAAGAAAACAAACAAAAGATCAAGAGCACTCACCACCACAAAGCAAAGCAGCAATCTGCATATGAGCGCCCAACCAGAAACCCAAAGCCCGAAAGACAAAGACAACAATAATAGAAATATAATCAACATCAATAACAACACACATAAATCTCAATTAATTATGATGTATATAGATAATACGCAGACATGGAGTGTCAGCTTGAATTGTGCTCATGAGATCGGTGTGCCAGAGATTGCGATAGTTCTGGCGAAGCTCCATCTTTTCCAAGTGTGCTTGGGAAGCCATTGGTGTCCCAAAGATCTCTGTCAAGCGGAAAAGGGAAGAAACTTTTAAACCCAAACAAAGCTTTTTAAGGAATTCAATCCTGGTTTCACAGGGTAAAGCTCTTGTCAACAAGACCCAAAATCCTAATTTCGCTGATTTTCCTTTGTAGGTGCAGAAAAGAGGCTGACTTCAGTGGCGAAGTACCCGAGAGGACACGACGACTTCAACGGGGACAGCAGTTGGAAAAATGAATTAAATATATAAATACCTTTACACGTTATTTACAATTGACTAGTCTTGGAGATGAGATGGGTCAACTTGAAAATTTCCAAAAGATGTTGGGGTGGTCTGCTCAATTAGGAAAAGAAAAAGGGGGAAATGTGAAAATTTAAGTCCTTTTTATAGCCATCACAGCTGAACTGAACTAGCTCCAAATGTGCTTTCTTTCAACTCTCAAAGACTACATCTTGACTCTTTTGAGAGAGAGAGTTGTTTGGCATTTCTTTGCCCTGTTGCTGTGGAACTGTCAAACGTGATTAAATAAATGAGAGCCCAAGACTGAGTTGTATTGGTTTCTGCTCATTCCGTTCTCAATATAGAGACAAACAAATATCATCAATAGAGGGGGTAACAGCACACTCAACATCAACAAAAACTCTTCTTAGGTTTCGTTAGTTTTAAGATTTCAACTTAGTCAAATGTCTTCTCATCTCTTTGTTTTTGATGGCTCTTTCTACCAACATTCTACCCCAGAAATGGTCTCCAATGATGCAGATATCTTCTTCCCTGAGCCTTTCTCTCCCTTCCATGACTCTGCCATTGACATCTTCCAACACCTTTCAAACAACCAAGACACTCAAAACCCAGTTCTCAATTCCAACTCTGTAGACAGTTTTAGCGCAAATATCCTTTCATCTTCACCTCCAACTCACCAACTGAAGAATTTGACTCTTTACCAGACAACCAATATGCAGCCTCTGGCAAATGGTTCAGATTTTGCTGACACTTCTAATTTAACAAATGTGTACTATGATTTCTCTGGATTGGATGCTTTGGAGGTGAAAATTGAATTGGGCTCTGATCTTTCTTGTAACTACCGGTCCTTTGTGCCTAACAGTTATAGTGGTTCAGAAAATGTGGCAAAAGTGATACAAAGAAGCTACAGCAGCAATTCTTTTGATAGCAAACCCAGCTTTGTCTATCAACCTCACTTTGATACTCTCTTGGAGTCTTCAAGTTACGAAAATCAAGGCCTAAGCTCACCTGAAAACAGCTTTCTTATAAGCGACCTCAGGAGGGTTTGCAGTACTGGAGATTTGAAGGTTGCGTCAATCTCTGATTACTCTCTCTTCACTCGTTTTTGTCCTGTTACACATCACCCACATAACTTTCAAAAGGGCATCTTTTCTGTTTTGTTTTAGAATATTAAAACAGCACACCCAACACAGAGGTCCTTTTCAAGCCTCTCAGCTACAGAGACGTCCTTAATCGAAGAAGCAAACTTCAAAGTAGGGCGTTATAGTGCTGATGAGAGGAAGGAGAGGATTTCAAAGTACAGAGCCAAGCGCAACCAAAGAAACTTCACAAAGACAATCAAGGTAATAAACCCAGTGTTAAACAACAAAACTTGCCTTTTCCAGACCAAGAATATTTCAACGGAGGATGTTCAGGATTTAACATATATATGACTCTTTCAAGAAGCCAATGTTTTCACGAGTATAATAACATCACTGATGTTAATGGCCTTATGCTTTATGTTTTTGTTGATTCAAGTATGCATGTCGTAAAACACTAGCCGACAACCGACCACGAATACGTGGAAGATTCGCACGCAATGACGAGGCTGGTGAGATTCCCAAGGCTGCATGTTTTGCTAGGGATGAAGACGAAGATGAGCTCTGGGTATCATTTGTTTTCAGTTTGTCTTTACGTTCTGCAAAAATTTTGTACTTTAACTGAGTCAAGTCTCATGGACTGGTATCTTGTCCTTGTAGCACTTTGATGGATTGCATGAGGAAGAAGATGGGCCATTTCGAGGAGGAGGAGATTTTGCGAATGGTTATGACCAAACGCAGTCACAGTACCATAGTTATGGTTATTGACAATTGGTGAAGCATTCAGGAGCTTTAAGGCGAAAAAAAACATAGGCCTTTTTAGAAATAAAAGTGGACAAACCACGAAAAAAGTTATGCGGATGGTAGTTGTTTTAGCAGTTATTAGCTATCCGCTAGGGTTCTCCATAATTCCGGTTTATGTAATCAATTTCTCATAGCAGTGTAGATACATGGGAATCAATAATGGGTGCAACACTTCTGAATTTGAGCAATGTATGTTGTTCTTATTTGAATACATAATCCTGGAGAAGCACTAGTGCTTAACTTCGATAGTTGTTTCTGAGCAAGATCTTGTTTCCACAGCTTGACATTCTAAGAGTAAAACAATTACATGTGTAATTATTTTTATTATCGTCGCTGATATCAAAGATAAAGTAGCATGGTTATGTATAAAATATTAGTGGCTCCAAATTCTTCAATTTTGGATCTAAGTTCAAGCATTTGAAATTAAATCTAATATAATGGGTTGGACTATAATTTAGGTCTAACTTGCAAGTTCTTTTTTAACAAATTTATAGAACCAAGTCTTGAATTAATTTTTTCATTTTTGATCTTCAATATCAAGTTAGTAATATTTAAAAAAAGAAAATATAATATTTAACAAAAGAGAATGAGTAAGAAAAGAGTGGCTTTATTCTCCATAAATGTCACTGCTTTTATAGTAATTAGTAGGCCCATATGATGGCATGGTATCACTTCTCCATCAAATATAATATTGAAATTTTCTTAATTTATTGGGTCATTCAGTAGATATTGGTCTATAGGATTTTTAGCTGACGTCTATTTCAATTGTAAGACTGTTTTAAGGTTAAAGCTAAAAATCTTTAACTAAATTTTAGGCATGTGTCTAAGAGCTTGGTAGCTCACATTATATATGTCATTTTAATTATAGATCTATTATCTCTTCTTCTTCTTTTTTTACCAATCTGTCAGACAATCTCTTGGCATATTGTCTCTTTATTCACCAATGGTGAGCCTACCTTGAGAATAAGGTTTAAACCTTATTTTTTTCAAATTAAGTTTTAGACTTTAGGTTATTGAACTAAAATCAGGGTGATTAGGTTTTAATAATAGATCTATAATTGAATTTTGAACTTAGGTGTTTGAGTTGAAGCTACAATGATTCAAAATTTTCAAGGATTTTATGTCCATAGGATGTGGTCCTCCTAAATTTCAAGCAATTTAGTTTAATCAAATGTTGTTACATGAATGACTGTCATCTTCGTGTAGTAATGTACCATTGGTTTGTTTCTTTTAAGATAATGTTTGCACATAATGGTTAATCAAGTGGAGATTTGTAATGTCAAGTATATAATTGAATCTAACATCGAGTCAAGGTTAGCAAGACAAAAACCTATCATTGTCAACAATATGGATCCTGGCACTAATAATGTTTGGCTGGCGAATCTTGTTTGTCCCTCGCCTTATGAAAGACTTTAAGCTTAAAAATGCAAGTTCAAATTCAAGGTGGGATTTCTTATAGTTGTTGCCACTACGTATGCATCTATTCTTATAATAAGAGATTACCCAAGCAATATAAGATTAGATTTTAACATTGTATATCTATAATGATTAGAAAACTATAGACTCATAAGAAAGCATGTTTTTTAGGCTTGGGAAAATAAGCATTTATGATAGCAACTCTAGGTATGGTATGAAGTTTACATTGGATGCTTTTTATCTCAAGTTTTTAAAAAATCATAGGCCTGAGTTTAACTTAATTGCACCCTCATTCTAGGTGTCTTATATCAAGCATCTTAATAGTTTGTTACTTAGGATAACCATAGACTTGCTCACATTCAAAGTGTTGGGTTTTGATCTTGCATCACATGCATAAAAAATAGAAAACAACAGCAGAGATTATAAAACAAAACCTAAAAAGCCAAGAACTTTTAAGTGCCATTAGAATTAACTTTAACAAAACATGAACTTAAGATGTGTACCTTACAATCTCTTTCGTTCTGCATTGTCTTCACCTCTTTGGATTGTTGTAATATACAACGACCAAAGGAGGACTTCTCTAATGATATGCACGCCAAGAGTGAAGCCTGAAAGCTCTTAGGAAGAATGGCTAGAACACACACAAAGTGCTAGCTTTGTGATGTATTCTTTAAGGGAGTGTTTGTAGAGCGTGAGACAGGATGATTAACACTTCACCAAAAAGTCTCTTGTCTTCACACAATACTTGCAAGAAAATTGATGTTTCTTACACCCTTTGGCCTTCCTTTAAGCCCCAACATCAATGGAGAGTTAGTGGGAATTAAATGGTCTTTAATCCCTCTTAATTTAGCATGAAACTTGCACCCTTTCTTTAAAGGGTAATTTTTTCATCTTGCTTATTAAAGAGTAATTTTGTCATCTTACTTATTAAAGGGTAATTTTTTCATCTTACATAATAAGCAAGATTCACATGTTTCATATGATTTACAATCAAATGACCCCAAACTACCACACTTATGTAGCTTAGTCATGCATCTCTCATATTTTGGTTCCCCGTCTAAAACCATGTACTTATTCTTCGCATCTTCAATGCGTGTAACCCATTAAGTTCCCGATTATATTAGTCACTTGAATTAACACTTAATTCAAGCAAGTCATGAGCAGTATTTAGTAATACATCATAACTCCCCCAATTGACCGGAAAGTCAGTAGTTTGACTATGAACCCTTCCATAAACAATGTTCCCATGCAATTCATTCTTTCACCATCTATAACCCACTTAGTTCAGAGTATGGTTAAAGTGTCAACTCCCATTAGACTGACTATGTCAGATCTAGCCTAAGTGATGTTAGTTCTTATCCCCGAGGCTCGTTACTTAATTGGATATGTCATTGAAGACTATCTCAATGACATTTCTACTCTGACCAAAGATTCCTAAGTAATGACTCCGACAAGAGGCCGTGGGTATCATCTTCTTCTATCAGGAGTGGTAAATCTTTTAATGGCTACTCAATTACCTTCGAATACCTCAAGCTATACCCAATCACTACTTTATGAGCAACCTCTAAGAGGTAATGAGGAATGTGGTCAAAGTACATGATTAGTATCCAAGATATCCATAAGCACCTTAAGTCTAAGGATATTTGTATCATTGCTACAATAAGACTATCATTGACACTAGAATAGATTATCCATATGATTATCTCATGAAAAGTCATTCAATGTACCTACTACTTTTAGCAAGCATCCACACTAAACAACTCTTGCTTACAACTTATGAGATCTACTGCTTGATCTAATCAAGGAGTATAACATGTGCTACTCTGTCTGAATTAATAATGTCCTATCTCATTAATCCTATGACTAGGGATAATTTAGTTACTAACATAATTACACATGATAGGAATCTCATTATCATAATCTCATCATGATTTCCTTCATGCTATGTAATATATCAAGGACTTCATTAATTCGATTTAAGATCACTATCAATTCATAAAGAACATGAACATCAAGTTAACAAAAAAGCCTTTTATTAATCAAAAAGATTTGTACAATAAGTGTTAAAGGTGATTGCCTTTAGAGCACTTCTCTAACACAAAGTATCAACTAAGGTCTATAGGGAAGTATTCAATAATAAGTATAAGAAGATCCTAACCTTTGATTTAATGATATGTATAAGTCTAGTGGATTGTTATCTTCTTAAAAAAAGCTTTAGTTGATGAAAGTAGGTCTCATTTTTAAGGATTCAGTGTTATAAAGTTATTATTAAAGATTGGAGAGTATAATGAGCACAATAGTAGCTTTGAGAGAGGAAAAACATTATTTCAAAGGTAGGCTTAAGTAAAATAAGAAGTTGAATTACGATAAGAATCATGACGATAGTAACAATAAATTTAAATCAACTAAGGGAAGCTTAAGGAAGGAAAAGATAACAAATTTATTAGAGCCACAACTCACAACATCGACAAATATGATTCATTTAGAGCCTAACATCATGGATCCTCTATAATGTGTGATTTAACTATTAGATATGATATAGGTAAATCACTCGTTATAAGGTATATTATCCTCAATGATAGAGGTAATGTTATACTTTAATATTTTTTTAGCATCTTATTTTGCTAGACTTTAAGTCTATTATTTTGTAAGACTTTATATCTATCATTTTGTTAGATATTTAGTCTGACATTTTGCCTAAAGTTTTGCAAAATGCTTAGCTTAATGTTTTATGTGGTGTTTAGTATGACATTTTACAAGGCATTTAGCATTTCATTTTATTAGGCATTTAGCTTCATAATTTATTAATTTTCAAATGCATTTAGACTTAAATTTAAGAAATATATAGTCTTTATTTATAAGATAATAATACTAATCCAAAACATATTTAACAAAAGTAAAGCCTACGTTCGTGCTTATTTTAGGTCCCTATGATCACTAATCCATCTAATCTTTTCAACTTACCAAATTTGATAATCTACCTCACACTATATGATTTATCTATAAAGTTTTAGTCTACTGGTTCTATTAGCCCTCTAGTTAGCATTTTTATACTACTTAAGTTTTCTACCACAAATTAAAGCAAATTTACCTATTGTTTGGTAGTAATATAATATTGAGTAAAGTATAGATCCCATAAAAAAGCACTAACAAATTAATAAACTATCATACAATTACCTAATTAAATAATTATAAAGTGATTTGGTTTAAATTATCCCCCAATTGTCCTTTCTGTCATCACTCCCTTTTCCTTATGTAGTAAAATTTTGGTTTAAATTGAGTGACACCTGGCCAGGACACCTTGCTTTCTCAAGTTAATTCTCACATTACGGACGTGTAAGGTCATTACATGGCTGTGCAAGCCTCTCACGGCTGTGCATAATCATGCAAAGCCATGCATAGCCCTCTCATGGCCGTGCATGGCCCTCTCACGGCTGTGAGAGATCTCTCATGATCGTGAGAGATGTTGCATAGGCATGAGAGACTTCTCAAGCCCATATAATCCAATGTTTGGCCGTGAGACTCCTCCTTTCTTTAGCGTGAGAGATCTCTCACACCATGCAATCCAATGTTTCGGCTTGAGACTTCTCCTTCTTTGTTCTTCATTTGACATTCTCTCTTACATCTTCTTCTTTCAATCCTCTTCTTCTTCATGCTTCATAAATGAATAAAATATGGAAATTGAGAAGATAGCTTCAATGGAATGCTTTCGGATCACTTTGGCTTCTTTACTTATGAAAAGTAACTAAGATCAAATATGAGCTAAAATGAGTATCCTAAGCATTTCTAAGGCATTAATCACTAAGTGTAGTATATCAAATGAATAAATATTTAAACACATATCATGATTATTGATTAATATTTAAAAATAAAATAAAATAAAGCTATACCAAACATAAATCAAACCATTAGAAATAAATCAGAGTACTTACCTAAGACGTGAAAGGAAGATGTAATAAGCATTTAGATAAGAGACCTTCTAGTATCATTTTTATATTCGTTATTCAATTTATTATAAAAAGTTATATAATTTCAACTTACAAAATTTCTTAAGGTAATGAATTGCTCTTGGTCAAGTTTCAACTACCTATTCTCGAATCAATTAACCAACATCCCTATTAGATTAAGACTTAAAGGGATGCATTAAGATATGCAATCTTTCATGAAATATTTAATTTAACACTAAATGATTTATATAAGTATCTAGTATCCTATTCAACTATCAATATCTAAGTCATGATATGTATGGTCTTTTGAATCATCCATATGTAAATTAAAATTTACGTTTATTTTTATCTTTAATTAAATTAAAACTAATAATACTAAAAACATACTCAAACATAAAATTAAATAAAAGCAATCCTAAAAAAGATAATAAGATTCCCTCTTTTTTGGCCATAATAAATAATCAGGCCATCATCATATTGTTTACCTTAAAAATACACATTCAACATTACAACTTTATTTAGTATTTTGCTATATTTGATGTTTAAATTATATTAGTTTACTACTTTATTTTATGTTTTCATAATTGTTTTTGCCTTGGATACGATTTGTCAGAAGATTTTAATTGAAAATATGAAGAAAATATAATTATTGGTTGAACCTGGTGTGGTAAATGGTCGTATGTAAGCCCATTCCCCCTCATAGACCTGATGCAAATAAAGATACAACCTAGAATAAAACCTAGAGGGAGATTATGTGCAACTAAGAATTGATGAAGGGTAAGACAACCTAAGACATGCCTATGTCCCAACCCATGTCCATACTCATAAAAGTTGCAAACAAACTTATAATTTACGAATGAGCATGCCAAAACCTATCTCCCTCCCTAAAAAGATACAAAGGGATCTATGTTCTATCCTAGATCACATCTCATGTAGATAAAATGTATTTACAACATGATGACACTCATATGAGAGACTTTTTTGAACTTTTATTATTCTTTTTTATTCAAAAACTTAGGGTTAATCACTAGGAGGGGGATCAATCCATGATCAATCAATTTTAGATTCATGTTTTGATTAAAAAAAACAATATTAGAGATCATTCCAATAGATTAATTATCCAAAATATATCAATATTTCTCTAGAATTCTTTCAATTATAATGTTTTTCTAGTTTTTCCATTATTTTTATTGGTCCGAGAGGATGATCAGCCACACTGGGACTAAGACACAGCCCAGACTCCTACGGGAGGCAGCAGTGGGGAATTTTCCACAATGGGCGAAAGCCTGACGGAGCAATGCCGCGTGGAGGTAGAAGGCCTACGGGTCGTGAACTTCTTTTCCCGGAGAAGAAGCAATGACGGTATCTGGGGAATAAGCATCGGCTAACTCTGTGCCAGCAGCCGCGGTAATACAGAGGATGCAAGCGTTATCCGGAATGATTGGGCGTAAAGCGTCTGTAGGTGGCTTTTTAAGTCCGCCGTCAAATCCCAGGGCTCAACCCTGGACAGGCAGTGGAAGATTGATTTTATTTTATTTATGAAGTTGTATTTATGTTTATCATATATTTTTAACTGTTCTTATTGATAATTTAATTATATTGATAATTAGATCTAATCTTAATTCGCTCATGGACAATTCTAGGGAACTTATTTTAAATTGATCATAACATAGATATTATAAGTTAAATGAGATGCCACAATAGCCTACACTATTTCTCTTATTTTACGGTGAAACATTCAAAGTTCATATAACATAATGCATTCTTCGAGGTTTTAACTTAGTGAAGATACAGGTTTGTTAACTCAAGAATAGATAGTTATAACTTGATAGAGTGTAATATTATATTTTAGGAAATTCTATCAGCCTAGATGATAATATCTTTTAAGTTTATTAAATCATGATTATAAAGATGATACTAGAAAAAGTGCTTATATAAGCAATAAGTGTAATTGAATTTTCTATTTGATCAATTGCTTTTTTTATGTGTCTTGGTTATAATTTTTTAGGTTTTATTTTATATTTTTTACCATTTCTATAAAATATTATCTTAATTAATTCTTTTTAAATAGTTAGTTCTAAGTGAATTCATTGAATCTATCTGGATTCCTTGTGGAATCAACAATCTATTTACCATTATATTACTTATAAAAAGTAAGTGCACTTATCTTTGTTTAGGAAGCTTTTTTCAATAGAAAAAATTGAACTAGAAGAAAATAATTAACACAAAATTTTGAGCTTTGTTTGTAAGGAGGCAATTAGTGTTTATGAGACATAAGAACTATTAGTCTAGTCTTTTCAGTTCTTTATCCTTATATTTTATTTTTCTGAATTTTTTTCTTTGCACTTATTGTACTTTGATTTTAGGTTTGATCTTAATGTATGATAAGGAGACAAACACTTCATTTCCTTAAAGAAGACCTAATGCTTCTTAAAACACTTCATTGGATAAGAAGAGAACGAACTAAGCTAAAAGCCTAAGATATAAAAGGTATACAAATTAATACAATGGAAGAATAACACAAGAATATAATGGAATACTTAAAACCACATCTTATAGGGACATGATCTAATGCTGCACAACCGAGTGATTCAAATCCTATAATAATAAGTTTAGTTTGATGGATTACTATACAAATGTCCCAATGGACACATTTCCAACTTATTAGAGATTTGCGACACCTTTAAGATTAATGGAGCCACCAAAGATGAAATAAGGCTAAGATTGTTTTTATTTTATTGAGGGATCAAGCTAAAAAGTGGTTTAAGATATTACCTACAATTTCAATCATAGTATAGGAAAGTCTTGTAAAACCATTCTGATGACTTGCATATTCATGCATATTTCAGTCCATATTTTGCGTACATTTGCATAGTTATTTGTCACATTTTGTATG
>JANIIA010000192.1:51200458-51210458 GCA_027478495.1 Erythroxylum alaternifolium
CATACAAAATGTGACAAATAACTATGCAAATGTACGCAAAATATGGACTGAAATATGCATGAATATGCAAGTCATCACATTCTTAGCCAAATATTTCCCACCATTAAAAATAATAAAGCTGAGAAATGACATCACTATCTACCGATAATTTAACAATAAAATTCTTTATGAGTATGGGAGAGATATGCTAAAGAAGTTCTCATATCACAGCCTACCAATATAGATATAGGTTTAGACCTTTTAAAATGGTGTAATCTATTTAATAAAGTAGATGGTTGATGTAATAATTAGTGTAACTCTTAATAATAAAGCTTTAAACGCAACTCTTAAATTGATAGAAGAGATGTTTGTAAATAATTATTAGTGGCAATTATGAAGGAAAAAACTAATTGAACATCAATTATTCAAAATATAGATGCAATAACTAGATTGGTAGCTCAAGTAAAGAACCTAGTAATGAAACTTAACATTTTGAATGCATTGGTAAGACCAGATTACTTATGAGTTATGAATTATATAGGGTCATCGAAGCATTAAATATTAAGCTAGAAACCCTATAGTTGAACAAGTAGAGCGAAAGGAATATATGGGTAGTGTATAAAGAGATAACAACCTTAAAATAATGAACTACAATATGGGATGAAGGAATCCTTCATATTTTTCTTAGAGCAATAAAATAACCTTGAGGTAACCCTACCTCAATTTCATCAAAATCAATAACAAAGATGAAATAAAGCCTAAGCGACTTGATGATTTGAGGCTTTATTATAAAATTAAAAGGCTTCTATTCGAAGCTTAAAACTAAATTTGATCAGTTAACAAATTTTATAGTTTAAAGGCCTCAAAGGACATTGCCTAATGATATGATATTAAACTGGAAAGAACATGTGAAGATAATCACCTTAAAGAATATAATGAATTGATTAATAGTACTAAGGAAGAGCCAAACGGTAACATGGATAAGGAAGGGAAAGAGAGAGGAGGAAGTTTATGAGGAGAAAGTATAAAACAAAGAAAGCTACTCAAACATCTTTAAAGACCCTCTAGAAGCTAAAGATATGGGAAATTTGAACTTTTCCTTTGATATTAGTATTGTCTTTATAAATAAAGAATTAGTTGACTGAGGAGGTAGAATAATCTGATGTTTTATACCATGATTAAGAAGATGAGACTAAGAGAACTGAAAGCTACTAAGCAATAATGCAATTTGCAAAAAGATCAATTAGACATCATAAAGTTATTAAAGAGAATGTTTTGATTGATATTGATATGCTTACAATCCCAAATAATTTCTATATACTTAACATGAAAGAGGATAATAAATTATCTTTAATCATAGGTAGACTTTCCCTGGCAATAGTTGGTGTATTTATAAATACTAGGAAAGGTAAATTAATGCTTAGCGATGGAGATGAAGAGATTTCCATTTTAATCTCTAATGAAATTAAACGATTTTTGATTAATGATAACTCATGCAAGATAATCATTCAAATACTTTACATAAATTGATCAAGCATGGATTTAAGGTGCCAAAGAAGAAAAGGGTAAAAGATAGAGCGTGATTAAAAGGAAGAAAAAAGAAATCAAGAGCCTTTGCTTGGCATCTTCAATGATTAATAAGAATGGAGTCAAAACCATATTACTTCACCAACTAATCAATTTCAACCATATTACTTCACCAACTAATCAATTTCAGGAAGAAATTCCAACAAAAAGATTTTTAAACGAACATTTTTAGGAGGAAACCAAATTATTTATTTATGAATTTGATTTTAAGACATTTTAAACTATAAATCATTTTTAGTAGGGATCATTTTATATTAGTTTGTTTTTCAATAAAACTATCAACTTTATATTTCAAATTTTTATTTTTTATTTTTTTGCTTATGTTTTTGTAGTTAGGAAACAAAGGAAGGCAATCATGAGCTTAAGGAAACTATTAAAAGAGCATTTAGGTTGAAATATTAAAGTAATAGGCTAAAGAAAAGCTTTAAATCAAGCTAGTCTATGCCCTCATGGATCGTATGTAGATGAAGATACAACTTAGAGGGAGACTTGCCCATTTTTAAAGAGTAATATAGCCTTAGAAGTGCCCATTTCTATATTTAGAAAAGTTATAGAAAATATTTACGTTCTAAGACATGGGCATGCTAGAGATTGTGTCTCTCCTTAGAAAAATATATAAGGATCCACAGTTTAGGACACAATCACATCCCAAACTATATCTCAAATGTACAAAACACATTTAAAATATGAAAAATCTAATTTTAGGGACTTCTTTAGACTTTAACCATTCTTTTAAAGGAGACCTTGTAATAGCTAGCAAGATTTTTTGAAGTGTAACATAATTGAGACACGCTTATGTCTCCACTCTTGTTTAGGCCCAAAAAAGTTATAAAAACATCTATGATCCTGGACATGGGCATGTCAGAGCTCATGTCCCTCCCTAGAAAGAAGTAGAGGGATGCATGACTTAAGACATGATCGTTCCTCGGACTGTACCTTAAACGAATAGAACATATTCAAAGCATGGAGATCTTAATTTGACAAACTTTTTTGGACTTTTATCATTCGTTTCCATTAAAAAACTTAGGTGCATTCTCTAGAAGGTAAACAAACCTTTAAGATGTCAACTTTGGAGCTATTTTCAATATAGAAACATGACCAAATATCATTAAAATAGATTAAGCTATCCAAAGTATAAATATTTTTTTTAAATTTTTTATCCTGACTTCTTTTATTTTATCAACTAAGTTTTTACATAAAAATTATTTGCAGATAAGTATTTTATATTTTTAAATAGGAAAAACATTATTTATCATCTTTGTATATCTTGCTTCAATTTTAATGATGAAGTGGGATTTATATTTGTTAGATATCTTTGGTGCGCTTAATCAAATTTAATATAATGATGATTATATCTAATCTTAATTCACTTATGGGCAATCGAAGAGAACCTAACTATGAGTGAACATGATTTGGATATTAGGAGTTGAATTGGGTGCTAAAGATAGACTTACATGATATATCTTGTTTTAGGTTAAAACCTTTCAAAGAGTTTCATTGATATAATGCATTATTTAGGGTTTTAATTTAGTAGAGATACATAATTAACTTAGGAATAGGTAATTGTAGCTTAAAAGAGTTCAATTTCATATTTTAGAAAACTATGCTATTCTAGAAGATGAAAACCTTATGAGTTTATATAATCATGACTACAAAGATGATACTAGGGGAAGTACATTTCTAAACATTTATTATAGTTGAATTTTCTGTTTGATTGATATCTTTATTTTATTTTTCTTGGCTGTCACTTTATTTAGGTTTTATTTTATGTTTTTTAATTCCATAAAAACCATCTTAATTAATTTTTTAACTAGTTAATAGTAGGAGAGTTCAGCAGATAGAAAAGATAGATAATCTTTATCGATCATAATGATCTGCTCCAACTGAGATAAATATGAGTTTTTTCTATCTTAGAAATGACCTCCTAATGTCTCTGTAGGGTACTGTTGTTTTTTAGTGACTAAATGTAATCTAAACTCCAAAAGAATGGAAAATTTTTCTTAAATTAAGTTTTCCTTATGTATTTATAATAAATTATATAAGTAATATAGTCTAAGACGTAATCATGCCCTAGATTGTGTTTGTCATTGCTTCTCATCTGGAACATTACACAGGTGTGCTGTGTCTTTAGTTAGGTTTCTTACTGTCTCCTTTTTGCATATAAACCTGAGCATTAATATGTTTATGTCACTAATCATTTTTTCATTATTTCTCAATTCTAATTTATGAGTAATTATCATAGGCATAAACATGGTTATATCAATGATCATGTTTTATAATGCTTCCTCCATTTTATGTTACAAAAATTTCATCCACCTATGCACTTAATTTCATTTTTAACTTTTAGTTTTTGAGAAGAATACTGGCTGACATGGTCGTGTTTCATATTATCCTTTTTGCTATAATTGATATTTCTTTTTGAGTTCCTTTTAAAACTTCTTAATTCTTGAGAATGTTCATTTTAAAACGACATTTCTAATAATGACCTAAAAAACTAGAAAAATCAATTAAAAATGTAATTTATATGAAAATATTGCAAAACACTAAGTGAAATATCTATATAGTTTACACATATCAAATACCTGAAATTTTAAGTTTTTGCATGTCCTTATGCAAATTATTAAAAGAAATTAGTCTAAACAAGTTTCAGTTATAAGAAGGTACTCGAGACAAGCACATTAAATTATAGTTTAATCTTAACCTAATCTAACTAAAATTTGGCTTCAATTTAAATGAGAAAAATTATCTTATATATAAAATGAACACATAAATAATAAGAATTATAGGATAACAAATATTCAACAACTAAATTTCAAATAAACTAATGTATTTAGAATTAAAACATTTAGAGAATAATATATTTGGTGAAATGGCACCCACCCTCTCCCTCTCCTTCCCCCCACCCTTACCATACCTAAACTTAACCCTTCTCTAATTGTAGTTTTTGTTTCTTGACTTCCTTAACTGCATTGTATGGCCTCAACTCTAACCAAACAACTACTGTTCTTTATACTAGAATCACTTAAGCATAGAGTCTCTAATAGCCTTTCCATCCCTTCCTTCAATTCAATAATCCACCTTTAGCACCACCTCACACCAATAAGGCCCCTTAGTTTGACACTAAACCTTCCAACAGACCTCAATCATCCTAAGATGTTACTATCCCTCCCTCCACTCAGCCTCCCTTTGATTGCTTAGAATAAAGTGGTCAGTTAAAACCCAAAAAACTTGACTAAGCTTAGATTCATCTTTGATATTGAGGGGTTTGAGGTGGTCTATCCTCCATATGAAGTGCTAAACTTAGGAGCTAGCAAATGGAAGAACGTCTTAGTTAGATTTTTGTTGGAGAAGAGACTCTTCTACCCGTATTTAAAGAGGTACCTTACACTAAATGAGTAAAACATGGTATGGAATCCATCCTTATTAGTGAGGAAGATTTCTTTATTTTTAAATTTTTAGCTGAAGAATAAGCAACTTGGATTATTAAAGGAGACCCATGGCATGTTTAAGGAAGGCCTTTCTTTATTCAAAACTGGAGACTAGGAATGATACTAGATAAATCGACTTTGACAAGCATTCCATTTTAGGTGAAATTTCATAAGGTCCCTTTGGAATATTAGATTGAAAAAGGTTTTAGTCACCTTATAAGTAAGTTGGGAAAGCCATTGAAACTAGATGAAAACATTGGCACATCATTAGGATTGGATACATATGTATATGCATAAAAGTACAAAAGAAAAACTAACTTTTAGATTCTATGAAATTCCTTAAATTTAATGATTCATTGAAGTTGGTTGTAGATATAATGAAATTATCTTACGTCTTGAAGCCGAATATGACAAAAAAGTTGAATTCCTAACATATAGAAGGGACTAAATTTTGGGAACTAAGAGAATGTAGGAAAGGGAAGTAATATGATATATGAATAAGAAACTGAGAGGCTAGATGCAATAGAGGAAATCCCCACTGAGATAATAGTGGAAGAGGTTAAACCTTAAGTAGTTAAGCTAAAGGAGTTGTAAAGTCAAGTCTCCCTACAAAATATAGACATCCAAAAAGAGAGAAATGGAAATTTGGATAATTAGGATCAACATCGCAAAATAACTCATCATAGTCCATATTTGAACTCACCCAAAGGAAATGGATGTGAGGTTAATGCCAATTCAACAATATGACTAGGGAATAAGCTAGATTCTCCCTCAACTTGTAAAATCAACAGAAAAACTAAAGGGGGAAAGGCCAAGAAGAAAATCCAACAAACTTCTCGATAGAATGATTTTGTTAATGTGGAACATTAGGGGACTAAATAACCCAAATAATTAGTAGGACCTCAAGGATTTCTTAATCCTCAAGAAACCCCATTTTATTAGTTTAATAGAAACCAAAATAAAGTAGGAACAATTTAGAAAAGGACTTTGGTTCATAAAAAAGGAATGGACATCACTATGACAATCACAACATTATAATGGCATAATTATTGTAACTTTTAACCCTCACACATTCCAACTAAGATATTGGGAATATATTGATCAATTACTTCACTGCATAATACTTTGTCCTCTCTTATGTACTCAAATAGCAATTACCATTGTTTATGCTTCTAAATTTAAGCTTCAAAGAACAATTCTTCAGGATGATCTTTTTAGACTGAGTAACTTAGATCATAGTTGGTGACTTTAATTGTATAAAGTATGCATTTGAGTCAAAAGGTCAATCTAGAGCTAAAATGACTAGCAATGGATGATCTCTATTATTTAGGGAACTTTTTCACCTGGAGTAATAGGCCAAGTAAGGCTCACTTTATGTAGAAGAAACTTGATAGAAGCCTAGTGAACTTAAATTAGACAAGGAATTTTCCCCAAAGTTCTTTCACATTCTACAACTGTTTAGTATTCGACCACTCTCCTATTATCACTTGAATAAACTACCTTAAGCTTAAAAGGAAAACTCTCTTCATATTCTTCAATGTGTAGCTCAAACACCCAATTTACTTAGGATTGATATAAGATGGACTTAGGTAAAAGGTATATGGTTCAAAAGCTTTCCAATGCTAGTAATACTTAAAAATTTTCAAGTCAAACTTTATATATCCTAAAAATTTTAAATTCTTCTCTAGTTTTATAATAGAAAAACTCTTCCCTTAATTAAAATTTGAAGCTTCAGGATTCTTTAGTCTTTCATCCAACAAACCAAGGCTTGAGAGCTTTGGAATCATTTGTATTAAAATATTACTATACAATATTAGAAACATGTAATTAACATTTCTCGAAAAAAATCCAAAATTAGTTGGTGACGTAGAACGGAAGTTATAAATGGAACAAGAACATTTAGACTCCGTTTAGGAGTTTAATCAATTTCGTTTAATTGGACGAAAAGATAAACAAGAACAACAAACGATCTTGAAAGAAAGGCAAAGCCAAATTCTGAAATGATAGTTGCGATCCGAAAATTAATATCTAAGAAAACATAAATAAGGCTCATTTATAATGGCCACAAACCCTAATCCAAATCCTAACAAGATTAGGAAAATAAAAGACAGAAAAATAGTAAAATAGTCTTTTTTTTAAAATACGAAATTGGGCCCCTAAATAGTGGAATTTGGCCTACAAAGTTTGCATCGAGGCCTACGGCCCTTTGATGCATTTTTTTTCGCATCCTGCCGCAAACCTTGTCGCGGTCAAGATCTTCCATGTAATCCAAAGCTAACTGGTCTGCATCATTCCCTTCCACTTGCAAAGAACTCGACCTCGAGTTACCATCATCAGCGCGATAAAGATAAAGATCTGCCACATTAAACGTCTTGGATATCTTCATATAATCTGGAAGGTCAAGAACATAAGCATTGTCATTGATCTTCTGAATTATATTGAAAGGACCAATCTTCTTTGGATCTAGCTTTTGCTGTCCTCCTCCACGTTCCTTGCACAAGTACACCATAACTTGATCACCAACCTTAAAGGACTGGAAATGTCTATACTTGTTAACGACAATCTTGTACTTTTCATTGGACTCTTTCAGGTTTTGTCTCACCTGTTTAAACATATCAACATGTTGGTTGGCCAAATTGTTAGCTGCAACACTAGGAAGAACACCTGTAAGAAGTGCAATAAGGTCAACTGTTTATGCTAGAGCCTTCCTATAAATAATGTCAAAGGGAGTCTTCTTAGTAGAGCTATTGACAAAACTATTGTAAGCAAATTCAGCTTGAAGAAGAGAAAGATCCCAAAAAGTCTTCTTGTCGCTGCATATGTAACGCAATAGATTGCCAAGCGTGTGGTTCACCACTTTAGTCTATCCTTCAGTTTGAGGATGCGTATTGTAACGAAGTTCAATCCCAAAATGCTTCCACAGAATAGTCCAAAAATGAGCAAGAAATTTCACATCTCGGTCAGAAGTAATTATTTTGGGTATGTCATGCAAACGAACAATCTCCTGGGAAAATAGTTTAGCAATATGAGATGCATCACTAGTCTTTTTGTAAGGAATGATATGTGCCATTTTTGAAAACCTATCAACTACCACATAAATAGAGTCAGAACCATGTTGGGTACGTGGCAAACTAAGAATAAAATCCATTGACAAGTCTTCCCAAGGATGACCGGGAATGGGCAAAGGGGTGTATAAGCCTGTGTTCTGTGAATGACCCTTTTGTATTTGACAAACTCGACATTTTTGAATCATCTTCCCTGTTGCTCTTCAGCTGTGGCCAATAGTAACGCTCTTCCAACCCCGCAATAGTCTTGTCACGACTTAGATGACCATATTCATGAATTTCTCGAATCAACAATTCTCGCAATGAGGAACGAGGAATACACAACCTATTTCCTTTAAAAAGAAAACCTTTATGTATCATAAACCCATCAGTAGGTTCATGATTCTGTACTTGCTGCATATCTCTACGAAATCTACATCCTCAACATAAAGATCCTTTAGATACTCAAATCCCACGAACTTTTGACTCACTGTAACCAATAAAGTTGCTTTTCTACTCAATGCATCTGCGACCTTATTTGTAACACCAGTCTTTTATTTGATGATATAATTAAAAGCTCCTATATAGGCTGCCTAATGCACCTGCATCTTGTTTGCATGCTTCTGAGTCAGTAGATGAATTAATGATTTATAATCTGTATGGACAATGAACTCTCGCCTCATAAGATAATGTTCCCACGTCTTGAAGGCTCGAAAAATTGCATAAAATTTCTGCTCATAAGTACCCCACTTCTGCTTAGCTTCATTCAACTTTTCACTAAAAATGCAACGAGCCTACCATATTGAGATAAAGCACTTCCAATTCCAACACCACATGCATCACAATCAACCTTAAACAGTTTATCAAAATTAGGTAAAGCAAGAATAGGGGCAGAAGTAAGCTTATCTTTAATCTCCTCAAAGCTTTTGTTGGCGGCTTCAGTCCATTTAAATTTCTGCACTCTCTCCTTCTTCAAACAATCAGTAATCGGAGCCACAATACTGCTGAAATTTTTGATAAACCTCCTGTAAAAAGTAGCAAGTCCATGAAAACTGCGAACTTCCGTAATACTTTTGGGAATGGGCCAGTTTCGAATTGCTTCTACTTTCTTGTCATCTACATGAATCCCTTCTGAGCTAACAATATACCCAAGAAACAAAACTCTTTCTGTCATAAATGTGCACCTCTTTAAGTTGATAAACAACACATTCCCTTCTATCGCTATCATAACTTCTCGAAGGTACTGTACATGCTCCTTAATGATGCGACTAAAAATTAAAATATCATCAAAATAAATAACCACGAATCTACGTAAGAAAGGGCATAGAACCTGGTTCATAAGTTGCATAAACGTGCTTGGTGCATTCGTCAACCCAAATGGCATAACCAGCCACTCATATAAGCCTTCGTTAGTTCTAAAAGCTATCTTCCATTCATCTCCCTCCTTCATCCGAATCTGATGATAGTCACTTTTTAGATCAATCTTTGAGAAAACTGTAGAACCAGATAGCTGATCAGCATATCATCCAAGTGAGGAATAGGAAAACGATATTGAACAGTAATTTTATTTATGGCTCTACTATCCACACACATTCTCTAACTACCATCTTTCTTCGGTACCAGTAATTCAGGAACTCCACAAAGACTGATGCTCTCAAGGATGTGTCCCTTCTTTAACAATTTTTCCACCTGTTCTTACAGAATTTCACTCTCCTTTGGGCTCATCTTGTAATGGGGCAGATTAGGCAATGTAGAACCCGAAATGAAATCAATCTGATGTTGAATATCCCTTAAAAGTAGGAGTGTTGATGGTTCCTCAACTAATGTAGGGAATTCTTCCAACAGCTCTTTGACGGGTTTTGGTAAAGATAGTGCCTCCTCCTCTGTTGGTCTCTCATCCTCTTTATTTTTCTTTCTAAGTAATAGAGCCACATCCCGCACACCCTTAGCAACATCCTGCCC
>JANIIA010000192.1:51237738-51248640 GCA_027478495.1 Erythroxylum alaternifolium
ATTGGGCTAGAGTGAATTAAGTTGTCGGGCTTTTATTATATGAGATATAATGGGCCGAAACTTATTGGGCTTTAATGAAATTAGGTTTTCTCTATAAATAGAGAAACTTAGGTCTCATAAGAACGAGACACCATTGTAATACAAAATCCTAGTCACCATTCGAGAGAAATGCGTGCGGCATTCAGAAAGAGTTTCAGGACGTGCTAGCACACGATAGCCGCATCCCAGATCGTGTATACTCGTGTAAATACTGGTAAAGGACATTCGCGTGTAGCAGTGTCTACGAATCCGAAAAACAACCACCAATCCGTGTCAAAAAGGTATTTTTGCGCATCCTATATGTTTTCGGTTATACATCGTGTTATGTTATGGTCTCTTCCGCAGTGTATTGTGAATACTCAAGCCATACGCGATCCAACAGGATTACTCTCTCTCAAGCTATAATCAGAAACCCTAATTAATAGTCCCTAATTAGGTTAAATACCAAATATTTAATCTCTCAATTACGATTAGCTCTAATCCTAATCAGTTCTTAAGCTCTCTAAAAAACAATCGGGTCTCACACGAGATCTCTCTCCATATAATAACTGATTTGATTAATTGCGTGGTCTATTGAATTGCTTAACTCTTATTAACCTAACCTAATCATTTTGCATTTGATTCACTCTCTCGATTTATTACCGAAGCATGAAGTTACAACTATTTATCACAACACCCAAATGATTAAACATAAAAATAACTAAATTAATATTAAATCAAGTCAAAATCCCTAAACAAAATTAGAACATCATGATCAAACCAAAATCCATCAACATATTCATATCCATCTCAACATTTAAAGAAAAAGAACAAAAAGATGAATGAAATACACTTTAGAAGGGGATCGGGATGCCTCAGGAAAAAAGCAGCAACATAAGCTAGCTCCTCTCTTCTCTTCTTCCTCTTCTCTGTCTTCTTCTTCTCTCTTCTCGTAGTTTTTCCAAAAGTGATAGATTAGAAAGCTATTTTCTAGGTCATTTTTCTTTCTTTATATAGTATTTTCCATTTAGAGTAAAGCTTAAGATTTTTCTGTGCCCAAAAAGTATGAAAAGTCCCTTAAAAAATTAAGTCCAAAAGGTTGTCTACGTCTACGATCGTGGCACCAAATTTTGCTTTTATCACGATCGTGCCATAGGTATTGCTCTAGGCTTCTGATAGTGGCCCTAGGTATTGCTCTAGGCTTCGTCTGAATCTCCTCCAATCTTCTATATTTGACCTGAAATCCTAACAAATACATCAAGGTACCTTAAATACACCAAATTTAAGCTCAATGGCATACTCTAACCCATAAAACACGCAAAACACAAATGCCTAATGAAATAACACGATCCTAACCTAAAGATGCACTAATTATTCAATTAAACAACTAAACGGATACTAAACAACCTATTAAAACATTATGCAATTTACCACTAACAGATTAAAAAGAACTCCAGATAAGCTAAGCCCGCCTCAATGGTTTACTATGTTTGGAAAGAAAGGAATTGCAGGATTTTTACACAACAAATTAGGAGTACAAAGCTGGTTTTTTAAGAGGTTAGTATTTAAATCAGACTAAACCTGCTAGCTAGGGGAATTGTAGATAGCTTATCCATAAACATGAGAAGGAGATGGGTATTGGATTGAGCTAATCAACGAGATTCATATGACCTTGAAATCTAGTTTCTTTTTTATATAATACTACAATAGTTGCACACTTATAATGTATATAATTGTTTATTAATGAAATCTCTTATTTTTGAAAAAAAAAACTTACTTACCTTAATGTCATTATTTAATTTTATGAAATTTTAAGTCTCTAAACTAAATATAATTAGATTAAATACTTGTATGTTTCTTAAAAAAGTTATGATGAGGCTCAAAAGAATTAATCCCACACACATAAGTTATATGTTTTCATTAGTTGATACAAATAAAGTACAAATAATAAGTAAAAGTACAAAAATAAGTGAAGAAGATTAGAAATTATATATCAAGAAATGTCTTTGAGCCTCTTTTATTGATGTTTCTTACTATATGGTGTCAGATAAATCAAGAAACTCTTTATACCTAACACATAAAACTAATTAAATATGAAAACTAAAAATTGTAGAAAGTACTAAAAGTAAAATAAAATAAAAAGAAAATGAATAAAAGGAAAATAATATAATTTAAATGTAAAATATAGGTTTTGAAATTTACAAAGGAAAAGAAACCAAAATAAATACAAAGGAAAAAAGTGTAGGAATATCAAATCAATCTTTAGTTGTGTCTTCATCGTCACTCTCTTTAATAGGCATCATCAATGTTTGATGTGAGAGAGATGGTGCTTGCGACTTTGAAAAACATTATATAGTGGAAATAAGTCAACAATCACTCCTACATCTATCACAATTGCTCATGCACATCAAATATCAATTTAATTCTCTATAGGATTCATCTTTTTTTAGGTTGTTGGGTTTTTATTCTATACATTAGCCTATCAATCCTCTCCTAAATAAGTTGTTGATGTTTCAGTTTCACATATTTTAGCTCTAATATCCTAGCCTCCTTCCTAAAGTCATCTCATGCTTGCCTAACTAGAATATATGTTTCCTTTACTCTCTTAACTAAAAACCTAGATCTCGGTGCCTTTATATTGAGGGAAAGCATTGAACATGCAAGTGTTAGTTGTTTAAGGTTAGACAATATACCTAGATCCTTAGTTAGGAAGATGAGGTATGAACCTCCATAAAATTCTTCCTTTTTCTCACCATCATGTGCTTTAAATGGTGACCAAAACAGCATCCTATAATAAAATTGAAAAACTTATTATACCTAACAAGTAAAAAAATTATAAGAGTCACCACTCCCTCAAATTTTCTCTTTTTCCAAAATAGTATAAGAAATTATCTACTGTAAAAAACAAATGGAAAAAGAGGTGGTAAAAGTAACCTTGGTCTTATTGGGGTCATACTATCCCTTTTATGTAATATCTCACTCTAAAATTTGCTAGGTATAGATATGTCATGAAAAATTAAAATTTTAAGGTTTTTTAGTAATCAGATTCTATATATTTATATGGATAGAACTGATACTATTTGCCAAAGTTTGTATTTGACATTGAAATGGCCTACCCTCAAGTCTAAACATTATCCCTTCTAAGTAATCCATTCTACATATCTCTCAAATTCAAAAGTAGATAAAGCGTCTAACATTTAACTACCTATAAAAGTGTTCCATTTTTTCAAAGAATAGGGTCTAACCAACCTTATCATTCATAGACCTCACCTCATTCACCAAGCAAGTGGTATCTAGGGCATTCCAATTCATACACATATTTAGCTTAAAAGGGAGCTATTAAAGTGGCATACCTTTCTTTATGGATTGGATTTTTGAAAGCTAATATAAAATTCTCACTTGGAGGACGGACCCATGATGGTTAGTTGGAAGAACCTCCACTTTTAACTTTTACATTTATTCTAATTTTTGGAATATTGCTTGCTTATCTTTTCCTTCAATTTCTTCTTCGAAAATAAGAATTTATGATGAAATTATCAAAAATATCAAAATCTTTAAATTTGAATAAAAAGGTGACATAGTGTTGAGAAATATGAATGAGAGAAAATGAGAGCAAAAGATTGAGAGAAAACTAAGTAAAATAGGAGAGAGTAGTGTTTTTTGTTTGTTTGGTACTAAAACATGTTTTAAAATTTTCTAAAATACTATAGGAGACATGAGCGCGTCTCTACCTATATTTTATTATGTAAATTTCTTTCAAAAAATATGATTTGAGATACAAGAGTTTCCCAAACCATGTTTCACAAGCCTGTCTCTTTCTATATTTTATTATGTAACTTTCTTTTCAAAAAATATGAGTTAGGATACGAGAGCTTCCTACACCATGTTTCTTTATGTTCTAGTTTTCATAATATCAAGTAGAAAAGAGATATGAAATAAACTTGTCTTCAGCCTTGACATTTATTAAAATTTAAAATTAACCTGAACATAGGTGTGTTATTGGGTGTGTCTCCTCTTAGATTAGTAAAAGTGAAAACATGGACTAGAGTATGAAGGTGTTATAGATTGTGTTTTTTAATAGAATGTTTTTTTTAATCTTTAGAAAAACATGTTTATGTTCTCTTTTCTCCTTTCAATGTGTAAAAGAAAAAGAAAAACAAGGTTAAGATGATGGCTCTGAATTAAGTTTGGATCCTATGAAAACAACCATAAACTAATATAAGAATAAAAAATTATTCTTAATTAAAAATCCCCAAAAAGAGTAATGGAAAATTTTTAAAGTTTAGTTGTGCCTTTCCTCTTAAAAAGTATTTCTATATTTAATTCATTAGTAAGGCAATATGTTTACTTCTCCTTTCATCTTAATTATTAATGGTTCCAAGAAAGGCTCTTCTCCTTTAATTTTCTCTTTATTTTGTTCTCCAACCATTTTCCTTATCTTCTTTAGCACCTCAATGTCTTGCTTGATAAATTTTTGCAAAAAGATTAGAATAGTTAGTATAACATAATTCATCATTAATAAGAGATTGTTTCCTTTCATATGAGATTAAGAAGACAACCTATTCATCTTTAATCCTAAGCATTAATTCACCTTTTCTACTATTTATAATTACTCCAAATATGGCTAGGAAATGATTGTACTTAGCAATTGTAAGAAAAAAATAAGGAGGCCTAAGAAGAACTGGGAGGAGGTGATAAAAAATGATATGACAATGTTGGAACTTATCGAAGGTATGACCCACAACTGAAAACTTTGGCGTGATTACTTAGTAATATTATTAATACTACTACTACTACTACTACTACTACTACTACTACTACTACTAGTACTACTACTAATAATATAATAATATATATATTATTAGTAGTAGTAGTAGTAGTAGTAGTAGTAGTACTAGTACTAGTAGTAGTAGTAGTAGTAGTACTAGTAGTAGTAGTAGTAGTATTAATAATATTACTAAGTAATCACGCCGAAGTTTTCAGTTGTGGGTCATATTATATTATTATTATTAGTATTATATATATTTATCTTTCTAGTTATTATTTTATTTTTATATTATATTATATATCATCATCATCATTATTATTATTATTATTTTAATATCATTTTACTTAGTATTTTTCATTACTACTATTTATTTATTCATTTTTTCCTTCCTATTTCATGTGGGTTATTTAGAAACAATCTTTCTATTAGTTAGAGATAAGGCTGTGTACTACTAGACCTCCTAAGACCTCACGCCTTGGCGAGATTTATACTGAATGTCATTATTGTTGTTATAGCTAGGAAAGTGTTACCTAATATTAGAGGCTCTTCGTTTTTCTTTTCCATAACAAGGCTGTAAAATTTATCTAGAAAAACAAACTAATCAACCTTAACAAAAATATTTTCTCTAATGCCTCTAAGATGTCTAATTGATTTATAAACTAAATACATTACCATCTTACTAGGTTTAAGTTCTCCCAAATCTAACTTTTAATTATTTTATAAGAAGTTTAATTAATAATAATCCATTATACAGCAAGAATGCACCTAAGATAAAAATTAGCATAGAAAATAAAAATAAAAATAAAAATAAAGAATGAAATAAAAAGAAATAAAGCACTAAAGTAATAGTATTGAAGTCTCCTGGATACCAATTGCTTTCCTAATAATCACATTAAAAATTTTATGAACATTTTCTATTACTTAGATTTCTTTTCTATAAAATATTACTCATAAACTGAGGTAACTGCACCTATAATTTGATAGTAACAAAATAGTAAGGTATTGAACCATGAGGAACTGCTAGAAAACTAATAAACTATCCTACTATTTCCTAGTGAAATAATTAAAGAGATTGATTAATGATTGTGATTTGAAAATAAACTAAAGGAACCACTGGAAAACCATTAAAGTATGATATTATTTGCCAGCTAAATAATTAAAAAGAGGGATTGTTAATTATGATCTAAAAGTAAAATAAAATAAATTGAAAACAAAGTTAAATTGGACTTTTAAAAATAAATTAGAATATTTAATCAAGAGATTAATGCAAGATTTATAAGCATCTCTCCTTAGTATCATCCTTTTTTGTGATTCATTTTAATGAAAAGGTTTTATAATATAGCCTAAAGAAATTTCCATAGCTAATGAATTGCTCTCGTTTAATTAACAATCACCTATCCTTAAATTGATTAACTAGCATCCCTATTAGATAAAGACTTAAGAAAATAGAATGAAATTTAGTGAAAAGTTTAGCCTTAATATAAAAGGATTTATATAAGTTTATATCTAGTGTCCATAAAAGTTTAACCCTAATGTAAAAGGATTTATGTAAGTTTATATCTAGTGTCCCATTTAACTCTTAATATCAAGTCCATGATCCATTCATATACAAGTTCTTTTGAATCATTTAAACAAAAGTTAAAATATGATCCAATCATTTTCTTCAATTAAATCATTAATAAGAGCACTTTAATAAATTTCCTAGACATAAAACTTCAAATTGTAAATAAAATAGAATCAATCCATATGAAGATAATAACTAAGGTTTCCTTATATCCAAACATATGAAATAATTAACCCATCATCATATTATTTAAGCCAACAAACATAATCAACATAATAAAGAAATCAAAAGTAGACAAAGAGTGTAGATTAATAAGTGTAAATTGCATCGTATTTTAGGGCATAGTTTGATTTGTGTTTAGTCGTTAATTCGATCATTTAGTATGTGTTTAGGTTAGAATTGTGTTAGTTTGTTAATTATTTGTATTTGCCAGTGTTTTAGGGTTAATATCGAAGAATGGAGGAGTTTAGGAGGGAACCTGGGCCATAACATAGGCCTATGATCGTGGCAAGCAGGCCAGGCCACAATTGATGCCAGCGATGGTACAAACTTGGGGATACTTCCAGACTCAAGTTTTCAAAGGACTTTTTAGTCTTTTCGAACCTAACCTTAGGTGACTAAAAGATAAAAAAAGTTTAAAAGGTCTTCCTTCCATATACAGATTTTTGACAGCCACCATTTAGATTCTTCATGGACTGTTCATGCAAAGTCACAAGTTTCTAGGGGCAAAATATAGGAATCTGGATTGATAATCAAAAACTTCCATCAAGCTTCCATTTTCCAGATTTTCAGATACAAAAAGGGAAGAAAGCTACCATTGTATTTGCTTTATTTTTGTTTTTTTCAGTATGTTTTGTATTTTGAAGTTGAACTTGTTCCTATTATGAGTGACTAAATTTATTGTAAAGATTACTTTTAATCTACTTGTTGAACTCCTACTTTGTTGTTTTGAATGAAGGAATGCTTTTGATAAATATTTTGCTTAAACCTTACAATATATTGAGAAATTGAGTTACGTAAATTGTATAGGGCTGTACAATGAGAGTTGGCACCCCATAGACCTGCATTTATCAAGTTAATTGATTAGTTAGAGAAAGATATTGACTAATTAGTTGATTACCAATAGGATAGCCTCATAACTAGTTAAATTGGTGAACTGATTTTGTAGATTGAGAGATTGCATAGTCAATTCCATTTAATTTTGCTAGGGACATTTGATTACACCTTAAGAGAGAGTGATTAAAACATTAGGACATCTTAGGTGAGGCATAATTCAATCAACAAGGTAGGAGGGAGACAAGATAGGAAAAAAGTGATCTCTAATCTTTAATCTTGAAAATCAAAGTTTATGCATTTATGTTACATTATTTATTCGTTGCTAGTTTTTTTTATTTAGTTCATTTTTTAGTTTTTATTATTTGAATTTGAGTGTTAAACAAATCACAACCTAAATTGAGTGGTTCCTAAGCACAATCTCTATGGGACGATATCCGCTTTTTACTACAAGTAATGACCCGTATACTTGCGATTTTTAGGGTAAAACAAGTAGTTTGTTTTTGCATTCAATATAGATAATTTTGATTTGTCATAATGAACTAATTAGAATTAAAAATCTTTTTAATTTATCTCCAATTCTCCAATTAAATAATTTATAATCATATATTAAAATTGGCATTTAGCAATGCATTATAACTACCCAAATATTTAGGAATGTCAAAGTAGTTTTGGCTAACCTTTCTGTGCATGATTTTTCAGCATAATTCAATCCTTCATCATATAATGTTTTGATTAGATAGAGAATGAAATAATGTATACTCTTTTTTAGTTCAATCATATTAGTTCTCTGTCATGAGCTATTAATTCAGTTAATGACATTAGTAAACTATTTACAAAGCGTCATTCCACCTTAGCCAAAGATTTATCAAATCAATACTAATTGAGAACAACAGAACATTATCTCAAATTACTTTAGGATGATCAATCATATCTTGATCACATAACTACCTTCATATAGGTCGTGCTACACCCAATGACTACTGACTGAATGACCTATGATTAAATAGGTCATAAGTAGTATGAAAGCATATAAATCCCTATCAGATAATTTTGAGATCTCAAGTCAAAGGATTACTTATATCATCACAATGAGAATTTCTATAGATATACAAGTAATGTTTCAAATAAATTTCTCATATCAAGTCAGTTTAGTGAATTTGTTCTCTAGTAAATATCCACATATTTGTTTAAGTATCTCTATACTTAAGCTTTTGAGATCGACTACTTCCTTCGTAAGAAAAAACATAATGTGTGCTATCCTTTTTACATTCTATTAATATCTAACCTCAATAGAATAATAACTAGGAACAATTTAGGGATAATACATAAATGTAATATAAATTTTATAATGATAATCTCATTATAATTTTATTTGCAATGTATAATTATCCTATGGACTTTATCATATATATCTAAGCATGTACAAGATAAAAAATATCTTTAAGTTATTTTGTCGCTAAACTATAATCAATCGATTAACTGTAAGACATAAACCATCACTTCCAGTCTTGAAAATTGTAGATATCTTTAACTGGTGACGGAAGGAAATACAAATTCCTGCTATGAGTCAAAGGCCAACAATTTTCAAAAGAATCTAGAGTGTGAGCCTCTTAGTTAATGTCACATAATATAATTTAGAATTTATTTTTTTTATTTTTATTTTTATTTTTATTTTTAAATTCAATAAAAATATTTTTATTTGAGTTTTTAATTTTTATTCTTATTTTTTGTTTCCTACAGTTTTTAAATATTATGAAAAATCATAAAAATGGTTTTTTTTTAAATTCCCACTAAACGGTATGTTTACTTGTTCGTTTTGTTTATTGAACCCTGTAGCAACGTATAAGCATTAACTTGAATTAATAATGTTCATTCAATTTTCAAGAAAAGAAAAGACGATTCCAAAATATAGTATATGCTCGAATCTATCACTCGGCAAGTTATACTTGTCCTCCACTTTTTTGTTTTGTTTTGTTGAAGGTAGCAATCATTTCTGCTGGTATAAGTCACAGCACTTTGTAGCCGACCACCATTGGATTGCACAAATTTTGCTTGATGTGCCACTTAGAATTTGGTCAATTTCTCTGATTTATATATTTTATCTTCTCTAATTGTGTACTAGCTGTACTTTTCTATTATATCAAACTATGGATCATTTTATTTTCACGGGGAATTTTCCTGTGATTGATCTAATATACGAAAAGAAGCATAAACTAAAGGCAACAAATTGCTTCAAATACGAAAGTGTGAAACTGCTTCTTTCCAATCATACAGCAGTCAAAAGAATTTCCCTATAATTTATATTTCAACTGTTTTAAGTGATGTCAAATCCATGGTGTTAATCATAGCTTGACACAATGATCTTTGAGTTCCACTAGAATTGAGAAGCCACAACGGACCATACCTGCCGGTAGGCAATGGTAGTATGGTATAGTATAGTATGAGGCTCCAATCTGCTGCAGAGCTTAAATTAATCTTCAAAAAGAGAGGTGCTTTTTTCAATACCAAAAAATGTATTTCTTTTCACAAATTGGAAAATTTGTGAAAGTAAATACAAGTATTGAAACTTTGGATAGTTGTTTCACGTTGGAGAAGCGAATTGATTTAGGTGAACTCATATTTATTGGGAATAATAAATTTGACATCACAAAAAAACATTTAATAATAAAATATATGTTGAGAATGAAGAATTCTCTTTAAGGCTTAAATTTTTTGGATCGACTTTATCCTTAACTTATCTTAAATTTCAAGATGGTATCAAAGTTTACAAAGCCCAACAGCCTAGTACATTCTGGAGCCTAAAAATCTCAAATAATTCATTTGACAAATCCGGAAAGAGGTTATAAGTGAGAGAGAGTATTAGAATAATAAATCCCACATCGAAAAGAAACAACATCTAACAATAGCAAATAATGTTGAGAATGAAGAATACTCCTTAAAGCTTAAATCTTTTAGATCTACCTCATTCTCAACCTAACTTAGGTCTTGAACCAACCTAAAAGATACGTACATAGACTTTACTTATAAATAGAAAGAATAGCACCAGCATGCAATGTCCGTCAAGGAGCAAATATCTATTTTAATATCTGCAGGATGCTATCAACCCATCAGAAGACTTGGAAAAATTGGTATTATGCGTAACTTAGTTGATCTTTCATCACTGATAGTTTTTCTTTTTCTTGGAATCACGTCAAAGTGCAGAACGGGTCGTTGGCATATCAAATTTGGCAATAGAAGCAGATGCTTTGCTTGATAAAGCTCTTATATCTTACTGCTAAACATCTACAAGTCATCTGCTACGAATTCGGATATATGTGTGTATATATATATATATATATATATATATATATACACACAACACATATGTGTGTCACACACACATATGTTAATTGAACTAAGCATACACGTATCGGCATAGATACTAATTTACCCTTAAAATCATCAACCATGGCATCTTCGTTATGCCATTATACCAACAATTGACTACTGAATAATG
>JANIIA010000192.1:51296707-51310756 GCA_027478495.1 Erythroxylum alaternifolium
ATTACATTTAGTGACCTTGCATATATTATTGCTTTATTATTTAAATGTAAGAAGGAAAAGAATTTAATTCTTTTATATTTTTAAGGTACCTTGATGTGTTTGTTAGTGTTTCAAGGTCAACGGCGAAGAATGGAGAAGTTTTGGAGAGTTTCGAGCCAAAACCACAACCAACATCATGACACAATAGGCCACAATCGTGACAGAAAGATGTGAGCCACCAAAATCCAGGCCACGATCGTGACAGAAAGTTCTGAACAAGGCTACAATCGTGACAAAAAGAGTTAGACGCTAGCCACGATTGTGGCCTGCATCGAACAGACACGAAAATAAGTGAAAACGTCAAGTTTTGAGGAACTTTTTGGACCATTTTGACCCCGAATCAATCCTAGGGCTTCTAAGGTATTTAAGGAACATAAAGAATAGAAGATAAGAGCTTTTTGCATCAGCCAAATTCTAAAAACTTATCGAGAGGTTTGAGGAAGGAATTGAAGGAAGAGAGACATGGAGAAGAAGTTTACGCAAAGTACTTCCCGGAACAGGAGGTTCCCACTGTTCCTGCGTCCACTAATCCATTCCAATCGTATTTTCTGATTTTATTTCAATTTTATTGATGTATAGAATTAGGATAGTCGTTGAGAATAGGTTTTGTTGAATGTTGATTTATGTCTATACTTACCTTTAGGATTTTTATCTTTGATATTAATGAAATTTGATTTATCGCAATTTTATTGAGTTATTTGTGATTCAATTTCTATTCTTAATAATTCGGTAACAAACTGAGAGAGTGGACTGAGTGAATATCATCAAATTGGGCTAACAAGAGTTAGGTAGTTTGATAGATAAAGAATTGAATCGAACTGATAAAATTATGTAACGAGAGATCGAGCATAAATTTTCGGTAGGTTATTGGACAATTTCAGAACTAATTTAGGTTTTGGGTTAATTGGAAATAGAGAGATTACAATTCCATAATCTAAATTAGGGTTTATAAATTAGGGTTAAAGATTATAACTCTAGAGAGAGTAATCCACCCTAGGATCGTCTAGACCCAGTAATTCAATAATTTCATAATCAATTAGATTTTTATTAAAGTCAAATTAAAACCTTTCTCTTAATTGGTAGTTTCTAGGTCGATTCTTGATTGGGTTGTGCAAATTCATATCTTGTTTATAATTTCTAAATTTAATTCTTAAGTTTGATTGCTTGATTGATTAATTTTCTACGTTAGTTTGTTATTTTGATTTATTGCAAATTTGAGTCAAGCCTTAGATTTTAGGATTAAATTAATCCTCCTCATGGGATCAATACTTTAGGTACTACATAAACGACCCATGCGCTTACGATATCATCAAGGTTATAATTATTAAAACTTAGCATATGTAAACTATCGATCAAGTTTTTGGCGCCGTTGTCATGAAGGTGATTAGTTTAGTTCTTTAGTCTAAGGTCTTTTATTTTTAAATTAAAAAAATTAGGGCTTAAAGTAGAGACACATCAAGACTTCTTAGAGTGAGAATGAGACATCTGAAGAGTTGAATGCTAAGAAGAGATAAAAAAGAACGATCATGGAGGATGTATATTATAAGGATCAAAAGACTTTTGCAAATTTCAATGAGCCCTAATTTAGTTGGAAAAATCATCATCCTTATATGAACTCGTACACTTCGGGGTGGCAGAACCACCCATATTTCTATTGGTCCAATAATGCAAGTACTTATATGGGACATCAAGACCCATTTGAATTTCAATATGATGAATCCAGTTTATGGGAGTTTAAGCTGGAAAAAATCATGGATAAGCTCATGAATATGGATGAGAACCAGAAGAGATTGGAAGAGAAGTTTAAGCAAGTAGCAGAAGATCTTGTCTCTTCTATTTACAATTTAGAGGCTCGAATAGGCCAACTTTCCAAGGAATTTTGTAAGCAAAGTGTGAAAAACTGTCTGTGCAGTATGAAAGTAAATTCAGTAGAGCTATATCAGGCTATCATACTTAGGAATGGGGTAGAGCTAGAAGAACCAGCGAGAAATCAAACTGAATCCTACCTTATAGAAGACCAAGAAATCAAGAAAGAGGATGAAGAAAAGGATGAAACCTCATATTATCCATCAGTTCCTAATATACCATGTATGACATCGAAAAATCTTTAGTAAATGTCCACAAAAAGAACCTTATCCTTCAGATTAATGATGAACAAATGACATTCAACATGAATGATGTATTAAAGAATCCAAAGGAGAGTATCTCATTCAGGATAATTGATGTGTTCGAATCTTCTGAATAACAAAAGGACGAAGAACATATGACAACAAACATCAAGTTTAAAAAAGCTATGAAAGTCTCTGTTCGTGAAGCCGAAGAAGCAGAGGAGACGATGGTGATTACCGAAGAAAGAGAGAAACTCACCTTCTTATAGGACAAACTGTTGTATTAGATGGAAGATTTAGGGAGTTTTGTTATTCCCTATCTCATTGATAGTTTATTAGAAACAAGGATATTACTGAGCTTAATTAGTTTTCTCAACTTTATTAATATTGTCCTTCTGATCATTTTGCAATTTGTAGCTTACTCACATGCTACAAAACTGATGTTGAATGAGAAGGGTGGAAGCAAGCTACTCATAATTGATCCTGGCTGAGTTTTAAAGGATTAAGGTCAAGTTAATGACCATAAATTAGCACATTTATTAGTTAGGTTTAAATTATTGCGCCGTTAGATTTGTTTTAAATTTCAAAATAAGTTCTTAATAATTTGGAATGTTTTGAAGTGCTAACTCTCTTACTCTTTTTTGAAGCAAGTATAAGATAGGGCAGTAATCATGGGCATCAAGCACAAGTGATCTCTTCCTCCATAACCATTAGCACCTCAATCAACAAAACAGTTTCATGTTCTAACCCTTTTCTTTTCATTTTTGTTAGTATTTTGTTCTTATGTTTTTCGTATATTGTGTTTATTTCCCCCGGGTATGTTTGTGTACCCTTCTCACATTAAAGACAATGTGTTCTTTAAGTGCAAGGGGTTATGTGTTTTACTTTTGTATGTGATTTTGCCTATTGTATGCTAGGTATTAGGCTATATTGTGTGAACTGTCTGAATGTGTCAATGGCTTAGATTGAGTGAAATTTATTTAATTTTGAACAGACTATTAGGCCGTAAATAGTCATTAGCTCGCAAATTAGTGAATTAGGAGTCTTTGGATAAATATACAGCCTAATTAGGATTTAATGGAAATTTAGCACCTTCTAGATTGTCACATTCATTCAAAATTTGAGGCCTTTCAACTTAGGTAGATTTACTAGTATTTTCCATGAAAACATATAACTAAAACAACAAGGTAGGCAATAAAATAAAATAAAATAAAATGTGTTAAATAAATCACTATTCTGCTAACCTTCGAGTTATGAATAGAGCTAGTAGCCAGTTGAAAACATGATATAACTGAGTAACCAAATCAACACACATCATAAATGTGTGCCTTCACTTCAAAAAGCTATAATGACACCTCAACCAAGCTGCTTAATAAAAATGACTTAGTCAAGTAATCGGATCGACATTCATCATCAATGTTTGCCTCCACGTAAAAAGACTAAGTCCGTGTTCACTAAATAAATAAAAGAACAAAAAGTTCTTAATAAAAACCTACCAGACTTATAATAAGCTTGACTTTTCATGAAAATATACTTAGGAATAGTTACAGAGTCTAAAGGACCAAAGAATTATTAATGTGTGTGTGCAATTGAAAAGGGTAAATAAATTATCACTTAGATCCCGATTGATTTGTATATTTAGTTCAAAGCCTTTAGATATAGATTTTGCATGTTAATGATTTGACATAACTGAATGATTGTGTTCAAGATTAAATTCATTTTATGAAGATCAAAGTCATTGCTTCATTATTACATTGCGTGTTTTGTATTTGTTGTGTGTTGTTGTTTTGTTTGCTTGAGGACAAGCAAATGTTTAAGTGTGGGGATATTAATAGTTGTGTAATTGCATGTATTTTAGGGTTAAATTTGTTATTTAGTTAGTGTGAATTTGAATGGTGTGTGTGCATTTAGGGTGTAATTATGTTAGTTTGTGTTTTTTAGTATTTTTATAGGTTAGATTAAGTCTTTGAGCATAAATGTTATATTTTTAAGGTGTCGTGATACGTTTGTTAGTGTTTCAGGGTAAACGGGAAAGAACGGCAAAGATTCGAGGAGTTTTGGTTTAAAGCCATAGGCTACGATCGTGACAGAGGATGTCAAATTAGGCTATGATCGTGCACATTGGGCCACGATTATGACAGAAAAGTTAAACAGTAGGCCAAGATCATGCCCTACATCGGGCTGACAGAAAAACTCAATTTTTGTGAGATTTTGTAGACCGTTTCAACCTTGACTTTGACCTAGGGCTTCCACAGAATAAATAGAACATGATATGACAGCCACCAAAAGTTAAGAGAGAGTGAAAAAGAGTCGAGCAAAACAGTGAGTTTCTGCAAAAATCTGAGAAAACCTAGAGAGAAATCAAGCGATTGAGGAAGGAGACAAAGGAAGAGAGGCACGGAGATACTTTTGATTCGAAGTACTTCCCGGAATAGGTGGTTTCCCGCTGTCACGACCTCTAAGATCCATTCTGATAGTATTTTCTATTTTTTATGTCAATTTCATTGATGTATGAGATTGAATATTAATTGGAATTGCCCTTGTTAACTGTTGATCTTTTGTCTAAACTCACCTTCGGGTTTTTTTATTCTTGAGATTAATAAAATTTATTTGATGGTGTTTTATTTTGAGTTAATTATGATTCAATTTCGATTCTTCATAAATTAGCAATAAACTGAGAGGGGGAGCTGGTAAAAATCATAGATTTGGACTAGTGAGAGTTAGGTAAATCGATAGGTAGAGAGTTGAATCAAACCGACAAAGTTGTATAATGAGAGATTAAGCATAGATTCCCTGCAGGTTAATAGACAAATTCAGAACTAATTTAGGATTTGGACCAATTGCAGATTGAAAGATCGTAATTCCCATAATTTGAATTAGGGTTTATCGATTAGGTTTAAGAATGATAACTCGAGAGAGAGTAATTCACCTAGGATTGTAACATCCCGTTACCCATGTTGAGCCCAGAATAGTAAATATGAGAGATTATTGAGAAGTTAGAAATTGTATTTCATGCTCATGCACCATATAGCATACACACACATGTAAATATTGAAATTTTACACATTAAAATGATTGTACATGCATTCATTGACATTCCGGGTATAATTGATATATGGAATGTGATTTTGTTGAGAATTGTTGTTTATTTGTATTGAAAATTGATTTGGAGAGTGTATTTAGTGATTTCGAATTTTTGGAGAATTTTAGAAAATTTTCTAAAACTTTAGGTAAATTTTGGACTAGGAAAAATGCCAAGTGGCAAGACAATTGACAAATAGCAGTAGAATTAAGAGTCAAATGGCAGTGAAAATTTTTATTTATGACTTTGGGATTTAATGACATATGCCATTGAAATTTGGAGACAATTAGGATAGAAATTAGAGTTAAATGGACCAGTTTTTTTAAAGAGTCCAATTAGGACCATGGTAGAGTGACAAGTGGCAGTGACATGTGTCACTACAACTAGCCACTCATCCCTCATTCACGTTAGTCACTCTTTAACTCTTGAAAGACCAACTTAATTGTTTCTACCTTGCTTTTTCTTCTTCTCTCTTCGTAACCTTCATCATCTTCTCCATTCTTCTTTTCTTTTCACGAATTTGCCTTACTAACCATCATCATCGTCACACCTTGCTCTCTCCTTCCATTTGCTACTCTCATTTTGCTCTCTCTTTCATTTCTCACAAAAGACCTAACCCTAACACCCTGAAGGAGGATGATATACATGGGTTATGTGGAGAGCTAGGGCTAAGAGGAATCTTGAGGATTTTGAAGCTAAAGCAAGTAAGTTATGTTTTAAATATCATGGGTATGGTTAAATGAAGCTAGAATGATGAGTACATTAAGATTGGTAATTTGATTATGTGAATTTTTATGTGTGTGTCGTGGGTGATGAAAATTTCATGTAAATGTCTTTCTTTTTTATATGGGTATGATCATTAATGACCTATTGTTATAGAGATAATGTTGGGGTAGAATGATCATTATAATGGTGTTATATGAGTGCAGTGAATTGAAGAATGAATGGGTAAATGTATAGGTTCTGTTTTGGCTAGTGATCAAACATAGATCATGAATTGTTTGTGATTGAAATTGAGTTGAAATGGAGTGGAGAATGAAAAGGAAATGACGTAGAAAAGATGACCCAGGTACAAGATAGGTTAGATGTAAAATATTGGAAGTATAAAATCTGGAAAATTGGAAGAGAGCTGGAAAATGTTAGCAGAAAATTTTCACTGATTATGCTTCTGTATTTTAAGCATAACTTGTTCTGTAGTTATCCAAATGAGATGATTCTTAATTTGGATTAAACTAGAGACATAAGGATACATTTTGTATGAAGACATAGAATTTTAATCATGTCATTAAGAGTCTCAAAAACTGACACGAATTTCAGAACTGGGTGCAGCAAATTGTCAAATGAATGTTTATGTTTGTGTTCTGTTTTGTGAATATGAAAACCATAAGTGATGAGTGGTATATAGGTGTTATGAATCATGAAATCAGGGTTTAATGAAAGTGAATGTTAAGTTAACCAAGATATTGAGTTATGTTCTTGAAATAAGATGAATTAAGGTAATAGTGAGGAATGAAAATTGAAGGAGGATATATGTAGAAAAAGTTCTCATAAAGATGTAAAAGACTATGTTCTATTTTAGGTGTTCATGATCAAGCATGGAATATGAATTGTGTATGGATGGTGTTGAGTTGAAACTTAGATATACTTGAAGACTTTATCAACTTGAAATGATGAATTTTGAATAGGAATTGTTTGAGACTTAGGAATGAGATATGTTATGGAAAAAGGATAGGAATTTATAAATGATGAAAATTAGTTATAAGTGATGAATCAAATGAATATGAATTTGAGAATTTAATGAAATAAATTTGGTAGTTGAATTGTTAAGATGTGATATTGCATTAGAATAGGTGCATTTGGGAAGATTATGAGTGAAAGTGATGTTAGAATAGATGTAGGAACCATTAAAGATGCTTTGGAGGGGCTTATGTTTCACCTATGTCCGTTAGACAGACTTTAGGTCCGCTAAACGGACCTTCTCGGGTCTGGAAAGACTCTTAGCCTTGTCCATGCCCGTTAAACAGACATTAAGTCCGCTAAACAAACCTGCTCGGGTCTGAAAATGATCCTAGTCCTGTTCATGTCCATTTGAAGGGACATACATGTCCGCTTAGCTGACATTCTCAGGACAGCTATAGTAAAATTTGATTTTGGCCCTTTTAACGGAAAAATCTCACTTTGAGGTCTTCACAAAAGTTGTAGATGTCGAAGTCCTCTTTGAAAACATCCTAGAATTACATTAATCCAACTTCTACATCAAAAGTTATGCCTTTTCTCCCAAGATATGTTTGTTTAGAGATGATTGACATATTAAGGTTTTTCCTATGGGATATTTAGACTTGACTGTGATCTTGAATGAGCCTAGTTGATGTTCGATTGAGCTATTAAAGTAAGGAAAGTGTATTAGGTGTTAAGGAACGATTCAAATTTCATGTTAATTAGTTATGAGATGTGTATTAAGGAAATGTACCCGGAATTGTCATTGAACATACATTGTACATAATCCATATACATGCGCGTAAATGAGTACTTATATAATTATGTAATGTTGTAATTTGTGTAAATGTGTGTTGCATGATATAGAGGAGAAAGTAGATCATGTGCATCTAGACATTGTGGGGACATCGAGGCAATAAGCTATCTGGAGCAAACTATGAGTAACCTAGATGGTTTCTCTCAATTATTGTGTGCTTAAATGCTGTTATGAATGATAAATGAATGTGAAGAATGAAATGTTTTATGATACGATTGATTGAACATGTGAGATGCATTCCATGCATAAATTCATGATCAGATAATGGGAGTTATGACCAAAATAGCCACCTATCAGAGCTTAAAGCTCAAAGTGTGAAAAGAGCCTTGAGCTTAAACAGTGATTAAGAGCCTAAGGCTCACTATGTAAAAATGGGCCCTGTATCCCCAACGGATCTTTTTCTTAATACATGGAAGAACCTATGAATAAAATAACAACTAAATGCAATGTGATTCACGACAATAGTATCCTCAACTTATCTCGGTAAAAATTTTCACAATGATCCCAACTAATGTAATTCTTAATACTCAACTAAGCTTGTGAATGGGTAGGTTAATGAGGTTTCAGGTTTTAAATTTTTTGGGTATTTCAAGGAACAAAAGGTTACGGTTTAATGGGGGTAGCAATGGATAATGAAAGGGTAGGTCATTTAAGCCAAGGGTTAACACAATAAGGGCCTTAATCATCTTTATTAAGCATTCATCCAGTAAATTCAAACTAATTCAAAGCAAGTTCTGAAGGTAACAACCTAAGGAAGCATCACATAACAAAGAAATGGAATGACTATAGATGGAGTCATATAGGATCATTCCTCATATTGGCTCAAATGAAGATTCATTATGCATCTTTACACTACCTCATTGCTCAAATGTCAATTTGTGAGTAAGCTTATGTAACCAACTACTTTTCATCACTCAACATGGTTCACTTTCTACTTAAGTAGCCTAATCCGAGTTTAGGCATGCATTCAATTTAATTCTAACTAGCATGATAAAATCTCATGGAAAATACCCATCAAAATGATTCAAGTGCAGTTCCATCACTTACACCAAACAACATGATATGCCTAAACATGCATCATATTTAACAAAATGCGACAATGCAATTGAGGAAGTCAATGTCACCTCCCTACACTTAAAGATCACACTGTCCTTAATGTGACAAGTCAACCACCAAATAAGGGAAAATGACATCAAACCAAACAAAAGAAATTGAAACAAATAAATGACATCAAACTAAACAAAAAAAATGACAAAAAACAAAAAAAAAGACAACAAACCAAACAAAAGTGACATGAAACCAAATAAAAGAAATAACAAAATTTAAAAGTGTAGGGTAAGAAAAGCTTATGGGGATTGTGGTGGTGACGGTGTTGGCGAAGGAGTTTCTAAGTTATTCCTTTGAAAGAACTTGAGGAATTTCTTCTTCAAGTGGCGCTGTTCCTTATGTACTTGCCACATTTGGGTGCCGAGCTCATTGAGTTACAATGTCATTTGCTGCTAATTGGAGGCCATTTGATCGAGGATTTGTTGAAATTGTTCGGCCTTCACTGGTGCACTTGGTTCCTCCTCCACTGCTTTTTCTTCTGGCTCCGAGACTGCTCTGGATGTGGAGGGTCAGGAAGTGGTTGTATCTGTGCCCCTCCTATTCTTGACTACAGTACGTGTTTGATGATTTCGGAGTTCCATAGAATGGAACTCCAAAATCTCAGAGCGCCTCAAATAAGATATGTCAAACATATCGTATTGAGTTGTACACACATCTCCTACATCAAGGTTATAAAACAAAGTCAAAGCAGTTACATCGTAAGACATGCCAAAATAAGAGCTCTTTTTATTCACAACACTCACTATTGATCAAAAATCCTAAAAGTCATATTGATTTTTATTTTTCAATCCATGCACCACAAAAATGAAAAGTTCTTTGGCCGAGCGTTTATTACTTTCAGTTTTATTAAACACAGTTAAGCACATAAATTTATGTCAAAATAAATGCTCGACACTATGGATTAAAGTGTTCAATGCATTCCTAGAGTCAAAATTGTCTTCACCCGTTAGAATTTTCCAATAATTATCCACATAAAAGTCACCGTGATTATCTAAAACTTTAGTGTTTGACAAATCGAAAAGTCCACGAATGATATTATAATCCAATTTATAAACATTGCCAAATAACTGAAACTAGAAAACATCCATTTAAGGTTATAACAGACTGAAGTGAAAACTTCTATAATCATCATAGGGTAATAGGCAAGTCATATCGAATGAATCTATTCCATCCTATGTTCATAGCTAGTCGCTCAATTTTTCACCTCACTCTTACGTTTTCTAACAATTCAAAATCAAAGTAATAGGGAGTGATTAATTCCTTATCTCTAAGGTCTCGAAAATGCATACCTTCTTCCTCTTAATAAATTGGAAATGGGGCACAATATGCTACTGTTAAATTGAGCTTACCTTCATTGAAGACTTGATGACACAATTTATCGATCTGTTTCTGAGCCCATCTTCTTTGGAGCCATTAAAAGATTAAAACCTGCAAAAATAAGGGAAAGAGAGGTGAAATCAATTTTAAGAGAGAGAGAGAAAATTCTTACCTAAATCCTTGTATTTTTGAATGATTAATGCATGAGAAGATTAGAAGATTGTAAGATTAATGAAAAGAGATGAAGAAAATACCAAGAATTTAGAGGAAAATGAAGGATTTTAGAGAGTAGGAGGAGAGTTTTTATAGGTTAGAGAGAGAAGGTGAGAAAATTTTAAGAGTGAATGAAAGAAGAAGAGGGAGAGGGAAATTTAAAATTTTCCTTGGATGGTATTCCTATGGAAATTTTAAATTTCCCTCCGATTGTGGGAATACCCATCTTTCCCACGACAGTGGGAATTCTCTCTAGGTTTTGGGAATCACACCAATTCCTACGATCGTGGGATGGGGTATTTCTTCCACTTCTAAACCTTCTTCCAAGCCTAGCATACATTCTCAATGATCCCACAACCTACAAATACATCAAAATAATATTACCAACAAGAAATTTGAAGAGAAAACAAGTTAATATTTAGACAAAAATTAAATAAATTTCAAACAAATTCAAATCAAATCTAATCATAACTGAATGAATCAAACAAACAAATAGACAAAGACAATCAAAAGAAAATAGGATTCTAAGGTTTAGCTCCTATGTAGCGCTTCTTTTAATATTGGTAGCTCGACTCTCTTCCTTGGAAACTCAGCCAGGACTTCCACCTTTTTCATTCAACATCAGTTTTGTAGCCTGTAAGTAAGCTACAAATTGCAAAATAATCTAAAGGACAATATGGATAACATTATGAAAACCAATTAAGCTCAATAATGTCTTTTTTATAATGTAATGTCAATATAACAGGGAATAACAAAACTCCCTGAATCTTCCATTGAATCCAATAGTTTGTCCTGTATGAAGGTGAGTTGCTCTCTTTCTACCTTAATCACCTTTGTCTTCTCTGCTTCTTTTGCTTCCTAAATAAAGACTTTCATAACTTCTTCAAACTCAATGTCTGTTGTCATCTGTTCTTCATCCTTTTATTTTTCAGAAGATTTGAACACATCACTTATCCTGAACAAGCTACAATCCTTCAGATTCTTAAATACATTATTCTTGTTGAATGTCACTTGATCATCATTAATCCAAAAGATAGATTTCATTTCATAAACATCTACTCAATATTTTTCGATGTTCACATATGGTATATCAAGAACTAGTGAACAATAGGTAGGGTTTTCATCCTTTTCTTCATCCTCTTTATTGATTTCTTAGTCTTCTATAAAGTAAGGTTTAGCATGGTCTTTCACTGGTTCTTCTTGTCCTTCTCCATTTTAAGTGTAATAGCCTCATATTGCTTTCGTTGATATAATTCTATATTGCTTAGAGAGTCTTCCACAGTTCTCTTACAAAATTCACACGAAAACTATCTTACTTAAATCTCCAGGTTGTGAATAGAAGCAGCATGATTTTCAAAAACTTGATCAAACTTCTCCTCCAGTCTCTTCTGACTTTCCTACTATATGAAAAACATCCTATTCTGGTTCTCTTCCATTTCTGTCAGCTTATCCATGATTTTGTTGAATTTAGAATCCTATAAACTAGACTCATCTTGCTAAAATTCAAGTAGCTCTTAATGTCCCATGTGTATTTCTAATTCATGCTTATGTGTATTTGATACTGAATTTAGATTCAACGTTATTGTAATGTGCAATGCATAGTTAGAAATATATTGTTAATTGAAAGTAGTTGATCCAATTTTATACAAAGAGTTTGAATATGTTGGATCAAAGGAGACATATGCTTAACATTAGTGGAAAGAATTAAAAGTTGGATAACCGAGATTATCCTTTTATGCCATATTGGTTAAATCAATATAACGAGGATCATAAAGTTACATACTAGGATATATGTATCCTTTTGATTATGAATTGTATGGAATGAAATTTGTAAAGTTGAAGAATAACCAAATCAACCTTTGGTGAAAGGATGGTAATGATATTGAATTGTTAAATTTTATACATGTGATGTATTTGATGGAATAACAATTCATAAAAGGATAATGTTATATTTCATTATATTACTAATGACTTTATGTGATATAGTCATACGTATTAAATGAAATAATGATTTAAAATTTTGAAAAAGTTCAAACTTTTTAAATCTATGAAAAAATTAAGCATTAAGAATGCTGAAGCATTTCGATGAGAACGATTTGGTGAGTTTTAAATTTTCAATTATCTATAGGGAATGAGATTCTCTAGTGAATACCTTCATAACTAAATTCATAAGAGCATGGATTTATATAAGGAGGAAAATACAATATAATATATTGTAGAATGCAATATTATTTCTTTATGTAAGGAGGAAAATACAATATGAGATATTTTAGCATACAAAATTATTTCTTCTATAGCGATGCCTAATACAATACCTAACCTTTAATAGTTCTAGTTGAATCAATTAGCAAGATGTCATATTAGATGTGAACACTAAGTATTTGAAAGAGTTAATGTTAATGATTTATGGATGTAATGTTGAGTTGAAGTGTATATTACCTATTAAGTTTAGAACTAAAATGGGTAATAAAAGGCTATCAGATATCCAAAAGTTAGATAGATTATTTCAAACATGTTATACAAATTAATTATCTCAGCGTATACTTATAAGAGAATGGTTCTCAAGATAAGTAGTGAGAGTAAGATGAAATTTGAAAGGTTCAAATCTCATAATAATACATCTAATTGGAACTAATGCCTTTAATTATACATTTGATATATATTTGAAAGGCTACGAGATATTGAAAGATTCACTTTCATGATGAATTCAAAGAGTTTGTTTTGGAGATGATTATGAATTTATCACGCCTACAAGAAGGTTAGTGGAAATATAGTTGTCCTCTTTAGTGGGAGTATGTGGAAACATATTTCTCACAGTGAACAACAATTCTAACTTTCAATTGTTGAACACATAATTGTCCAAAAACAAATTTTTATTGGATATGAAAAGGTAAAAACTTAATTATGGGAATTAGATCTATAGAGCTAGATTAGATGTTGTTAACTTATTCTAAGTCCAAATGTATAGATAATGAACTAAAGATGTTTAGTATTTGAGATATCAAATACTTATGAAGTATTATAGATATCCATTACTCTATGTGTGAGTTGATATTTGAGTTCACGATGATAGGAGTATAACTTTAGAAGTAAATCCTAACTAAGGTTTATTTACTTAGAACAATATCATTTAGGATTAGAAAGGTTCCAATATAGCAATAGTTGTTTATTGAGCCATAATACAATTTTTCATTTAGTGGAAATGATTAATTGGATCAACAAGTTATTTAATGAACTTGATAGAGTTTCTTTGCATTATTCAAGACAGTAATGTACTGTAGAGCCTTAGAGCCATTGGGCATGCATAAAGAGCTAATGTCTCATCAAAGATCCAAGAATATGTTTAGGCAGATTTTCTTAATTATGATGATAATTAAGATGGGAGTTGTAAGACTTAAACAAGTGCTCACTATAGAGAATCTTGTAGAATTCTCTTATTAAGCCAATAGTAGAATAATCATCATATGGTGATATGGTATGAGATACTTAAATGATTGGCTTAGTGCAAGTAGGAGATTGTTGGTTTATGCCCTATAGCCAATCGCTTTAGTTGTAGCTTAGTGACAAATTATTTAAAGGCATTATTTATCTTGTACATGTTTAAATGTATATGATAAAGTCCATGGAATAATTGTACATTGCAAATGAAA
>JANIIA010000192.1:51347903-51368784 GCA_027478495.1 Erythroxylum alaternifolium
CTATTCTAAGAGCTAAACTGAGACGAAAAAGGGGAGTTTGAGAAGAAAATCTTATAGTAGTCAAGGTGTTCTCTTTGGGAGATAACTTACATATTAAGGTATTCTGCATCTGAGTTGGACTCCGAACTCGGGGTCCGACAGATGTGATATCAGAGCAAGTAGGAGTTAGACTCCAGGAACGGGGTCTGACAGGATGAAACTACTAGTGTTGTCCCGGGTGTGCATATTAGTGCTGGGGAAGTAATTAGTGGTGATGAACATAATCGTAATCAAGTAGCTGGTGTGAGGATTGAATAAGTTGCCATACACATTTTCTAGGGAAAGATAACTCTAGACAATTCCAGTGCAAAAAATGAGGAGAATCTAGACAGTAGCACGGACGAGTGCACGTCTAAATATTTGGAGCATTGTCAGATTGAGTGGGCCAACATGCTAACTCCAGCTTCAACTATTGGGCAAACCGATAATCAAGAGACAGGAGATATAGAACAAACAGAGGACTATGATATCCCACTAGCTATAGTCTATGTTATTAAGGTTATATAAATATAGTACCCTGGAAAGCAAGTGTATTTACATGTACCTTAATTTTCTTCTAGTTATAATATTGTAATGAAAATATATATTATTAATAAAACAAAAGAGTTTGATTTTATTTGTATGAGAATAATATAACTAATCGTAAGGTACTGAACAAGTTGTCACACACATTTTCTAGGGAAAGATAACTCTGTACAATTCGAGTGCAAAAAATAGGGAGAATTTAGACAGTAGCACGGATGAGTTCACTTCCAAATATTTGTAGCATTGTCAAATTAAGTGGGCCAACATGCTGAATCCAGCTTCAACTGTTGGGCAAACTAATAATCAAGAGACAGGAGATATAAAGCATTTATATATTTACAATTATCATATATTGTTAATTTACAATATGAACGATTCATAATGTTATATAAATATTTTCAAGAAAGAATAATCTGATTTATTTAGAAAATTATTAATTTAATGTCCTAATCAAATTATAAAAAATATCATACAAAATTGCTTATTAATTTACAAAAGTAACTTTTCTGTACTTGAAACCCGGTTCATTTTAAAAGAAACGGCGGTCTGGCGAACCGGTTCGTGAAGGTCGTCATTTATCAGCTTTGCCTCCAAAGGACAATTTCAGTCTCCTGACTTTTCTCTCTTGCTCTCTACCATCTGTGTAACATTTACAACACAACCACCGCCACCGGAGGGGGCAACCATGAGTGGTCACGATTCCAAGTACTTCTCCACCACCAAGAAGGGAGAAATCCCCGAACTTAAAGAAGAACTCAATTCTCAGTACAAGGTTTTTTTTCTTAATTATTATCCGATGATGTGCTTCGATCTCTGATCTTCATAGATCTGTCTCATTCTGTTGTTTATTGAATGGAATTAAATATGTTTGGTTAATGTTGAATTTGTTTTAGTGACAAGATTTAAGCCCTTGGTTTTGCAGTTACTGGAATTATTATTAAACATGTTGATTCTAGGGCTTTGATCTTTCTATTGACTCATGGAGGGCAAATGTTGTTATTGCGCAGGACAAGAGAAAAGATGCTGTTAAAAAAGTGATTGCTGCAATGACAGTTGGAAAGGATGTGTCCTCCCTCTTCACCGATGTGGTCAATTGCATGCAGACTGAAAATTTGGAACTCAAGAAGCTTGTTTATTTGTATCTCATTAATTATGCCAAAAGCCAGCCTGATCTCGCTATACTTGCTGTTAATACTTTTGTCAAGGTCAGTAATTGAACTTCTGGGTCGGGTGTGTTAGTCTGTTCTTAGGCCTTTAAATCTCAGCTCTCTTTTTTTTTTTTCGGTTAACTGCTTATTATTTAGTACGTTTTCCAATCTTATATTATTGCTGCATGATTCTTGATTTAGCGGGTAGATGACTGCCATGTTGCCCTTGTGGCTATTCATTGATTTGTTTCAGTTTTTCTTTTAATTTTCGTGTTGCTGTATATTATTTCTGTGCTTGTCTCAGGAACTTGTATTTCATTGTCTCTGTCCAGGATTCACAGGATCCAAATCCTTTGATTCGAGCATTGGCAGTACGAACAATGGGCTGCATCCGTGTTGACAAAATTACAGAGTATCTCTGTGATCCCCTTCAGAGGTGTCTTAAGGTTGGTTATTATATATCGATGTAATATTCCTTGCATCTGGCTGTCGGAATAAATGTTAGGATTTGTATTACAGTTGAACAATGTAAATTTGCTTCATATAGTCTAATCAAGTATTCTTGTTCATATCCAAACAGGATGATGATCCTTATGTACGCAAGACTGCAGCCATTTGTGTTGCTAAACTTTATGACATAAATGCCGAATTGGTTGAGGATAGGGGTTTTCTGGAATCCCTCAAGGATTTGCTTTCTGACAATAACCCAATGGTTGTAGCAAATGCTGTTGCAGCTCTTGCAGAGATTCAAGAGAGCAGTAGTCGACCCATCTTTGAGATCACTAGTCACACACTTACCAAGCTTCTTACTGCTCTAAACGAGTGCACAGAGTAAGCTTAATATGTCTTGCTTTAACATCAGTTTTCTTACTTACCAATTTCAAACATAGTTTAGCTGTTGGCTTGTACTTGAATAGTCATTTTTGCATATTGTGTGTGTACTTGAGCATTTTGAACTACTAGCTGGATTTAATGACTTGGAAATATGTTCTGCTTTGAGACTGCTTCTTTACAGATGTGCATTTAAGAATTACAGTGGTACCACCATGGTTCTATCTTGTTGTGGTGATCTTGGATTGATGCGCTCCTTGGTATTTTAACCATCCATAGCTATTTATGTCTCAAAATATGATTGGACATAAGAAATCCTAATGATGATTTGTATACTCACCACATATGGAGCTTACATATCTGTGTGTAACTGGGCATTGACATGCATTCTTCATTGCATCCTCTTTCTCCTACTTTCTTGTTGCATGTTTTTCCTTATTGTGGTATGTGCTAAAGATCAACTATCTATATAGTCTGCTAGTAGTGAGCTTTTTTTAAAGGATGGAATTCAATTAGCAATTCAATGACTTTCTTTTTTCTCCATTATGAAGAACTCTTTTGACTTTTTCTCATCTTTTTGTATGTTTAATATGCCTTGCCAGGTGGGGCCAAGTCTTTATATTGGATGCTCTTTCTAGATACAAGGCAGCTGATGCCCGTGAAGCTGAAAATATAGTGGAAAGAGTTACTCCACGACTACAACATGCTAATTGTGCAGTTGTGCTTTCAGCCGTTAAGGTTGTAAAACATTTTGAGCTAAGTTGCTCTTAGTTATTGTCTGCATCTTGGCAAGAATCAGTTGCTTAACAATGTATATTTCTATAACTTTGTGCTTTCTTTTTGATTTGTAGATGATTCTCCAGCAAATGGAGCTTATCACTAGCACTGACGTAGTTAGAAATCTTTGCAAGAAGATGGCTCCACCTCTTGTGACTTTACTCTCAGCAGAACCTGAGATACAGTATGTTGCTCTGCGGAACATCAACTTAATTGTCCAAAGAAGACCTACAATCCTTGCTCATGAGATTAAGGTAAAGTGGGTATAAACCTTCTTTTTTCGATAACACGGAAAATTTCCCATGAAATAATTGAGAAGGGTCTTTTTCTCTAATGAGATCATAGAAATTTGAGGTTCTAAGGGGAATGATCTGTACATTATTGTACCTTTCTTATTCTATAAATGTTTTCTCAGACCTCTGTCTTGCAGTAATGCAAATTATATCGTCAAAATTGCTCCCTACTTTCCTTATACGAAGTGCATGAATCTGTGGTTAAGGAGGAGAGTTTGCTTGTTGACCACCTTTTGTTTTGCTTCCAGGTGTTTTTCTGCAAGTATAATGATCCGATTTATGTAAAGATGGAGAAGCTAGAAATCATGATAAAGCTTGCTTCTGACCGAAATATTGACCAGGTAAATATAACCACTTTTGGATTAGAAATTCCAATTCCTATGAAATCTTGAGGAGTTCATGTTTGGAAATGAGAATTCATCATTTTCACCAATCACCAAAATTTCTATTCTTCCATGCATTTTGTAGGTTCTGCTGGAGTTCAAAGAGTATGCTACAGAAGTAGATGTAGATTTTGTGAGGAAGGCTGTCCGAGCTATTGGTCGCTGTGCCATAAAGTTAGAGAGAGCAGCAGAGCGATGCATTAGTGTTCTGCTAGAACTGATTAAAATAAAAGTGAATTATGTGGTTCAAGAGGCCATTATAGTTATCAAAGATATCTTTAGGAGATATCCTAATACGTAAGTTTGTGGTGAAGACATGGAAATTACAAATTCTAATTTTCTTCCTTTGGGGATAATGTGTAATCTGCTATTTCTTCTACAGCTACGAATCAATAATTGCAACACTTTGTGAAAGCTTGGACACTTTGGATGAGCCAGAAGCTAAGGTACATGGTTTTGAGGTTAAGTCATTTTGTAAGATGTTTTATTATGTCTGAACTTATATACAATTCCTCCGACCTTATCTTCTTCCTCTTAAGGCGTCAATGATTTGGATAATTGGTGAATATGCGGAAAGAATAGACAATGCTGATGAACTCCTGGAGAGCTTCCTGGAAAGTTTTCCTGAAGAGCCTCCACAAGTTCAGTTGCAATTGCTCACAGCAACTGTCAAACTTTTTTTGAAGAAACCAACTGAAGGCCCACAACAGATGATTCAGGTTGTGTTTCATTTGAACATGCATAGACATTGAATGACTGTGCTTTTAATTCTTGTTTCTATATTGAATTTTGAATGGTGCTTCTCAAATTGACATTGTAGAAATCACAATTCTGATGGTTATGTTGTTGGTAATTGGATATGAATCCAATTTGATTCATAGGTTTATTGCTTAGAGCTAATCATTTTTTCTAAGTTTGTTGTTTGATATAACCTAACTAACCAAGTTAGTGTTTTACTGCAGTTGCTAAAATTTTCAATGTATGCTGAGACTTCATTATGCATGTTTGAATATATTCTCACTGCTTATGGTCCCTTTTCACAGGTTGTTTTGAATAATGCAACTGTTGAAACAGACAATCCAGATTTGCGAGATCGCGCATACATATATTGGCGACTGCTGTCAACTGATCCTGAGGTGCGGTTTCTCTACAGAAAATTCTGCTGTCTACTTATGTTAGTTTACACTCTTTTCAGTACTTGTGGATTTATTCTCTTATTTATTTATTCATCTTTTCATTTGGAGGGGGTATTGAGGGTGATGTAAACCTGGTACCAGATCTTGTTTGACTTCTCGTGTGTAAGATGTTATCTTTGGACAAATTCCGTGTTTCCCTCAAGTCTCTTCATCCTATGCCAGCTTGGGCTAGTCTTTGCATCTCCAAGACGTATTCCCAAATTGGGAAGGATTTTGTTTCAGCTATTAGAAAATGTTGAAAGGGACACTTTTTGGCTACATTCATGTTAAATAAATGACATTGTTGTACAACATTGATATTCTACATCTAATGGATGGACATTACGTCTTTCAGGCTGCGAAGGATGTTGTTTTAGCTGAGAAGCCTGTGATCACTGATGATTCAAACCAACTTGATGCATCACTTCTTGATGAGCTTCTTGCTAACATTGCCACATTGTCCTCAGTGTATCACAAGCCCCCAGAAGCATTTGTGACACGAGTAAAGACTACAACACAGAGAAGTGAAGATGAGGAATATCCTGATGGGACTGAAACACCTTATTCTGAGTCACCGGCCCATCCTGCTGATGGTGGTGTTTCATCACCACCAACTACTTCAAGTGCTGCTCCTTATGCTGGAGTAAGACAATCAACCCCTGCACCAGCTGTGCCTGCTGCTCCGGTGCCAGATTTGCTCGGTGATCTGATGGGCATGGATAACAGTGCTATAGTCCCTGTTGACCAGCCATCTACTCCTGCTGCGTAAGTGTGTTCAAATGCTTGAACTGTCATCTGGTGCTTATGGTAGCTTTTGTTTCCTCTTTTCCTCTTTGTAGTTAGTTTGCCTAATCATGGAGCTTGTATAATTTTTAAATCTGAAGTGCACACCCATGAATAACATTCATTGTCTTTTTTTCCCCCCCTTATCACAGCCCTCCACTGCCCGTTTTACTACCAGCATCAACTGGTCAGGGTTTACAAATCAGTGCCCAGCTAGTGCGACTTGATGGCCAAATCTTTTACAGCTTATTATTTGAGAATAACTCACAAATTCCCCTTGATGGGTTCATGATTCAGTTTAACAAGAATACATTTGGTCTTGCAGCCGCTGGACCTCTTCAGGTAGTTATAAGTCTCTTTCAAATGATTTGCTTTTCTTTTCCCAAATTGATTGTGACAGACTCTTCTTTGTCAATAAGGTTCCACAACTGCAACCTGGGACATCAGCAACGACGTTGTTGCCTATGGCACTGTTCCAGAATGTGTCTGCCGGTCCTCCGAACTCACTTCTGCAGGTTGCAGTGAAAAATTCCCAGCAACCAGTATGGTATTTCAATGACAAAATTTCATTGCAAGTGCTCTTTACTGAAGATGGAAGAATGGAGCGTGGAAACTTTCTTGAGGTAAGGAGGAAAAAAGGCTTTGTCTTCTTTGTAGAACTTTACATGCTACAAACTTCGATGAAATACAATAAACATGTTGGTCTTGGAGAGATCTGGTTACTTTTATAGCTTTCTAAAGCTTTTTGAAGAAGAGGATTGAGCTCAAAAAATTAATAGAGCCCTGTCTCCAATAAGAACTTGGGAAATTAGTTACGTTATCTGTAATTTACTGCTTATTTGTGTTTTCTGTAATTTACTGCTTATTTTCTCAGTTTCTGAATCTATGAAAATTTCTTCACCCCCACCATTGCCCCCCCATGGTAGTGAAATGGCCATCACTTCTTGATCGACTGCTGTATGTTTGTATATTCATGCTGAATGTGTTCCTTGCAATTGGGTCTGAATGAGAATTTATTAGTTTTATGGCTGAGCCATCTGAAAGACTCAGAATTTCAGTCCGTTTTTTGATCTCTTTCCTTGTATTTCTGCTGTATTCATCAGGTTGGTGGTGTGAATAAATCAGCAAGTTTATTTAATATGAATCAAGATATTATTTGATTGTTGTTACTAGAACTCATTCTTTGTGGCATTTTTTATGGTAGACGTGGAGATCCCTTCCTGATTCAAATGAGGTCTCGAAGGACTTCCCGGGCAATGTGGTCAATAGTGTGGAAGCTACTATTGACCGATTGGCTGCGTCCAACATGTTCTTTATTGCAAAGAGAAAACATGCAAACCAAGATGTATTCTACTTCTCTGCAAAACTTCCTCGCGGAATTCCCATCTTAATTGAACTTGCCACGGTTATCGGAATCCCTGGTGTGAAGTGTGCGATCAAGACACCAAATCCAGAGATGGCACCACTTTTCTTTGAGGCCATTGAGACTCTCCTCAAGGCTTGATTTGACTGCCTTTTCTTTATTCTTATACTCTTCTTCCTTGGTAATGGACAAGATCAATTTTTGGTTTATGTGTAAAGTCCGTATGTTTAGTGAGGCTTTGGTTGGTTATCCTGGTTCACGTATTTTTTTGTCTTGCACTGTTATTCTTTAGTAATCCAAACTCTTGATTTTCATTTTGGAATATCATGATTGTAGCAACTCAAAGAGTGAATGTATATCGGCGTGAACCATTCATTATTTCAAGTACCAGCTAATTAGAAACCCTAAATCAGATTTGGAAGTTTTAATTCTCAAGTGCTTTCAAAGTTTTTGAGTTTTGAATTTTCAATCAGAGTCATATTTCATTACATAAGCAAACCATTTATACTGCTAATTTGACCTAGCTATTTATATTTTTCTAAATTAATGATACTGCTGCATAGATTAACAATGATTTTAGACGGAAGTAAACAGGGTTAACAACTTCCGGACACGAACAACAAAGGACAGCAATACAAACATGCTAAATAGCTGAAAAACCCCCAAAGTTGCAATATGTAAAAGGAGATAAGGTTGAAGTTAACGTAAGGCTAAATAGAAAAGAAGACTTGTTACTCAAATATGTAAACAGAGATAAACTGAAGTTGAAGGCTGAATATAAAAGAGAAACTTGAACAAGATTGTAATTAGACTTAATCTTCCTTGTCCTCGACATCGATATAATACTCGTATTTATTTCTTTGCCTTCACAAGAAAAGCAAGAAAACAAACATACCGGAGAAAAAAATGAAAGAAACTTACTAAACAAAATTGCAAAGCAAGAACTGGAGAAAAGCAATAAGCGTTTCATTACTTAAGAAAGAGCAATTGACAAGGTTCTAGAAAAAGGATTTGATTTAAAAAATGATGTGGTTTCTGAAAATTATTTGGTTCCGATAAAATTCTATCATTATGATTGAAGGTGTTTAGAAGGAGTGATAAATTTCTAGTCATTGTGCTTCTTTTTTTTTGGAATTTCTAGATTATGAGAGCACGACATTGTCTCCAACATGTTTTGTCCCTGAGGGCTTGAGGGTCTAGAACTTTTTCATATGTGATTTTTCTTTAGAATTTGGGGCATAGGACTCTTTCAATACTTGAGAATATGATATTCTCTCAAGCGCATCTTATTTTTTAATTAAGGGTGTAAAACTCTCTTAAGGGTATGGCGTTTGAGTGCATTTTATCTTTAGAATCTAGGATGTAAAGTTCTCCTAGGACTCAAGAGAGTGTGACTCTCTCTTAAGCACATCTTATTGAAGAAGGGATGTGTTACCACTTAAATTGATATGACCTTTAAATTTTTCAACACACGATCACTAGGTCAACAACTTATATGAGTGCATCTGATTTCTTTATTAAGAGACATTATACGTTGAGCAAAAAGAGATAATAAAATCAAGTTGGCTAAAAGGTACATATAATAAGTTGTATAAGCCATTTTTAATCCTATATATGTTCTTTGCAAGCCACTTTTTTAAGTTGGGTCATACTGAAGCCTTTATCTCTACTACAAGCCATTTTTTTAGTCGGGTCATACTAAAGCCCTTACCTCTACCACAAATTGTACTAATGATCTCAACATGTTTGACAAAATCATCCTCTTTTTTCTTCCTTGTTCTTAGGTTGGGCCTCATCTTGATAGTCTTCTTGCTTATCTTTCAATTAATTCTCTCTATACCTATCTTTTATGAACTCCATGAAGTGTCTTTGCTCTAGGAGATTATTGACCACCTTATGCAAGTGATTGTATTATTAGATTCTATACTAAAAGCTAGGAGTGATTGCTAAGCAACACATTCTAATATGATCTATGATTTATTTATATATAGAGAAAATGATGGGAGCATAGTTTGTTCTCCCTTACTTGACATTGTTCTCCCTTACTTGACATCTCCATATACTCTCTTTTTGTCTATATTTCTAGTTACTCAAACCATTTTACCCTTCATCATAAATTCACTTTAATCTTCTTTGATCTTTCGCATGGTTAAGTTAATATATTTTCTTTTCTGTGGAGAAGATTATAGTTATTGATGAGTGCATAAGCTTTCAAAAGGTAACACAGTGAGTATATGATCTAAATTTTGGAATTTAAATTGTTTTAAGATCGAATCATGACATAAATTCTTATAGGAATCTTTTAGTTTTTATCCAACCATAAAGATGAAAGTTGAGTCTCTTGGTAATTTTTTGTTCTCGATGAAGTTGGCCAAGAACATCCTTATATTTATTAGACATCATAGATTATAATTTTTAGAAGGACATGATACTAAACTCTGGTTACTCTTAGCAGTATATAAGACAAAGCTTCCTATTTTATAGCCTTAATGCCTCCATATAGATCTATGAGTTCTTTAAATGGTGAATATGGTCCATCATGTCTATATTTTGTTGTAAGCTTCTATGTTGAGCATTTAGAAGTAGCATTGGACTACATAACCTAAGGACTATTAGGATCTATGTAGGGATTTTTGGTATTTAATGGGCATACAATGCATCAATATGAATTAAAGAGTAATGTTTTGAGTGATTGGTTCTCTAAGTATTAGAATGAATTAGGTAAAATTAAATGGAGATGGATGTTGGGTAGAGTCATAATATTTACAGGTGTCTGGTGAAGTAGCAAGAGGGGATCTCTAGAACCCTACTCCTCTTCTTGAGCCTACTTGCATCCACTTGCTCAATCTACTTTTGGAACCAAAGATTCTTTTTGCCTACTTATTTGATTTTTTATGATCCCTTCTTATGATCATATGAATGACTTTTGTGGTGGAGTGATTCACTCTTATTCGATAACTTCTAGTGTTTACCCCCTTTTATTAATCCCTTATTATATCCTCTATCCCTTAAAAAGTGATTAAGTCTACATTATTGGACCAAATCGTTGATTATCCTATACAGATGTTTGCAATCCTCAGTTTATGGCTGATATCATTATGGAATCTATAGTATTGGTTTTTTTATTCATTTTTATTTTTTTATATTCATCCTTCTAAGCCTTCCCACTAAATCATTATCTAAGACATCATTAATCACCTTGTTAAGCTATATGTTGAACCCTATTAGCCTTTCTTTACCCCTCCATTTTTCCTATTTTTACGTTACTCCCTTTGATATTTCTTCTCATATTCATTTATAAAAGCTCCCTCTCTTTATTCCATCATTACCCTTTCTTGTAAGATTATAATTAGTTTTGATATGGATCCATAATATAGGTTTGTGTTGCACTTGTATTAGCTTAGTGACTCCTTAGTTGCACCTCTAAGGGTTCATCTTAAGAATAAACATATGTTCGTATTCAAATTATGTTCCTTTATGTAGTTAGTTCATCAAGAAATAGAATGGACCAGTAACTAACACAACGTAGAATATGAAACCATGTTTGACTCATTTTTTAACATGGTCCATTTTTATCTTATGTTCGTCCAAATTTATGCAAATTCTTCTCTAACTTATCTCAGACTTCCTAAATTTGTTCATTCTTTATTGGGGAGCTAAAACAAGGCTTATAAATAAAATATAACTTATATTAAGTGTCAAATCATATAAAAATCATCCAAACATAAGTTAAATGCTTTTAAAATCATGTTAAAAACATAACCTAATTAACACTTATCAATTATCAAGATTCTTTAAATTTTGCTCCACTTCCTTTCAATTTAAATATTATTAGACCCTAGTTTAAACTTCCTCAAATCTTCAAGGCCTTTTCCTCTACATTAAGTTCTATAGAGGGCTAGATCAACCTTAGGTCATTTGTAAAGTTTAACATTGCCATCATGCTTATTTGAGTAACCTTTTTGTTGAAACATTATATTTAATCTCTAAGTCCCTTCTCTTGCCTTTGGTTGACTAATACTAAATAATACAAAACTTTTGGAATGCATTTGTTACTTATAAAATTTTTGATAAACCTTATTGTTCATTGTTGAAAAGATGAAATAAATAAACCTTATTGTTCATTGTTGATACTAGAAGGGAAGGCTCTAAAATTAAGCCTTCCCCTCTAATAACAGAAGGCTTTACATCTTATATCAATAATTGTCCTACACAAGTACATGAACTCCCTATACTTATGGACATGTTCAACTAGATCTTGTATACTATCATCAGTATCAAAGTTTGACATCTTCAAATTGAATGAGAGTATTTCCACTAATGCTTTTAAAGTAAGATGGTTCTTAGTGATCATATTAGTAACCCATATATCAATCAAGGAGTCACTTTTTTAAGGTAGGACTGAATGTGAATGACATAGACTAATGAGAAAAATATAAGGATGTTGAAGAGGCATTTTTAAAAGATGGTTATGGGGTGTGATCCTATTTACGGGTGTGATCTTGTTAAGGATATGAGCTTGATGTCTCTCATGTATGACAATGTTGATTTGATATTGTAACACTCCTACTATTAGAGGTAAGGAGTCGCTCTAATGGGGTTGGTATAAGGGATGCTTACTTGGAGAGCTATAAAAATTTAGGCATGGTATAGGATTACTCAAATTGAAACAAATATTGAACTCATCCCCACATATAACATAAAATGATATTATTGTTATCGTAAACTGCAACGATCAACGTAAACCGTCTCTAATGAAAGTCCACACTAAGATAGAAGGATAAAACCTCACTAGGAGATGGTTAGAATTCTTTCGTTGTGCTAGAAAAGATAAGAATTCTTGTGAGAGTTAGAGAGAAAAAAGAGTGTGTATGTAAGAAAAAACCTTTCTTCTTTTTCAATTGTGTCCTAGATGCACAAAAGAATGTAATTTTTTCATCATTTGGCCTTTCATAACTCCCATCACTAATGGAAAGTTATAGGAAGTTAATGGTCATGAATAACATGTATTAATGGAAGTTATGGGAAGTTAATGACTATAAATAGCATGCATTAATGGAAGCCAACAACATTTGTTTCTAATCCATTCCAAGCAACATTTTTTACCATGATCACATCGTGATACAATCTCGAAACACTCTCTCATATCTTGAATCACCATCCAAGACTATTTTACTCATCCTTCAGATCTCCTATATGTGTGACCCATTAATTTCCCTGTTATACTGGCCACTTGAATTAATACTTAATTCAAGCAAGTCAAGAGTGGTATCTAGTAACACATCATGACCCCCAATTGACCAAAAAGTCAGTGGTTTGACTGCTTCCATATGCAATATTACCATGCAATTTGTCTTTTCACCATCTATACCCCCACTTAGTCCAGAGTATGGTCAAAGTGTTAACTTCCACTAGACTGACTATGTCACATTTAGTCCAAGTGATTTTAGATCTTGTCCTGAGGATCTCATTACTCTGTGTATCATTGAAGACTCTCTTCATGACACATATTTACTTTGGCCAGAGACTCCCAAGTAATGACCCCAATAAGAGGTCGTGGGTATCATCTCCTTATATCAGGAGTAGTGAATCCTTTATTGGTTACTCAATAACCTCCGAATACCTCAAGCTATACCCAATCATCACCCTATGAGTAACCCCTAAAAGGAACTAATGAATGGAGTCAAAGCACAGTATTAGTATATGAGATATCCTTGAGCACCTTAAGTTAAAGGATATTTGCACCATTGCTATGATGAGACTATCATTGACATTGGAATAGAATATCCATATGATTGTCTCATAGTAGGTCAATCCAATATACTTACTACCCTTAGTAAGCATCCATATGTTAACTCTAAACAACTCACGTCTACATTTTATGAGATCTACTACTTGATCCAATCAAGGAGTATAACATGTGCTAGTCTATCCGGATTAATGATATCCCATCTCATTAATCCTATGACTAAGGAAAGTTTAGATACTAACATAATTACACATGATAGGAATATCATTATCATGATCTCATCATGATTTCCTCCATGCTATGTTTTGTATCAAGGACTTCATTGAATCAATTTAAGATCAACATCAAATCCATAAATGTATTAACATCGAAATAATGAAAAGTGCCTTTATTAATCATAAAATGATTTGTACAATAACTACTAAAGGTGATTTCCTTTAGAGCACTTCTATACTAGTAATGCCAAGAATATTGATGCTCCAATAGCCAAGGGGAACATATTTAACATTGAATAATGTTTTAAGACAAAAGAAGAAAATAAGCAAATATTGTAGTACTATAAATATCAATGTAGGCGGGAGTTTGAAATATATTATAATGTGCACGCAATACATATTACATTATTAGGATAGTTAATACATAATAAAATAATCTTGGTGATGCAAATTGATAAAAAGTTAAAATTATTTTATATGGTTATAAGGTATAATGAACCTTTCTTATACTCCTATGGAGGAAGCTTTAAGTTGTTTTTATATATAATGATGTTGATGGATCTTAAAACAAAGATTTGTGAAATAAAACTTTTGATTATGGTTTTATATTTGGAGGTAGCACCATTTCGCAATATAGTAAGAAGCAAATTTATGTCTTGTTATTTACCATGGAGTTAAAGTACATTATACAAGCACTCATGATTCTAGCAACCTTAAGTTTGAAAATATATTTAAAGAAATCATTATGATTTTTATGGGTAATACATTAGTCTAACGTAGTTAAAGGATTCTAAATATCATGCACATAAGATTTTAACTAATACTTTTAACAAAACCTATAATGAAATAAATGTTTAGTAAACATATCAAATGCTTGAAACGATGCATGATTTGAGATGTTTGAAGACATTTGATTTATACGTTAATCGGATTTATATTATTTTTTATACAAATATTTTTTATGATAATTAACATACTACATTTATGCCTTAAATTCATGATAATAGGCTAAGAGAGACATTCTAATATGAGTGATTACCTTGTTGTTGTATTTTTTTTTCTTTGTAGATAGTAGAATGAGATGATAAATCACATTTATGTTTGAACTTGTAAATTGAAAATAATAATTTTTCTATATATCAATTAATTCAAATTTTTGAAAAACATTGTCTTAACTAAAAGCTAAGATGAGGTAGTTTCTAGTTAAATAGAAGAACTATCCACATCTTTATATGCTTAGTACAAGCCAAACATTGAGTTTCTCAAAAAGCATTATATAGTTTTTAGCTTGCAATCATTAAGTAAATATTCAGATGGTCAAATTAAGCATAATATGATTCTAGATAGAGTTCTTCCATAGAAAATAATGTTGGTCTCTAAAACAAACATAAGAAGGAGGCAAATTGTATGTAAGTGAATTTTATACCTTGTCAAAATTTAATGAATGACTTTCTTATTTTAAATTCATTTAAGGTAATAAAAACAATCATAACAATAATAAAAGCATTATAAGAATCAAGACATAAATTGATTTATAGTTGTTCAAACAAAAAATCTTTAGTCTACCAAGTACCACTTGGAAGTTCACCATTGACTTCTTTAATAGGCAAATAGGAGCCTTTTGTATATGTTTCTTCCCTTAGGTGACCTTTACACATCTTCATTTCCTAAGGTAAAGATGAACCTTTACACTAGGAAGCCTAAACATTTAATTACTTTATTTATTGGTATCTCAATCACTTAAACACAATGTAACAACTCCTTTCTTACAAAACCTAAAGACTCATATTATGGTTTAGCACACATAAACATAATGAAACTTTTATAAAAGATTTTTAAGACTCCATCTAGTGTCAAAGATGCTTCTTATAACCCATATGTAGTCTAGATACAACCCAAATAACCAAATATGCTTGTCAAATAGATAAACTAGTCATTGTAATTGAATAAACAATGTGTAACCAAATTTTATTTAAGGAAATTTATTGACTAATATGGGATATTGGTGGGCCAATTTATGTCCAGAAAATATGTAAAAACACTTTAAAACCTAAATATAGGTTGACTAAATATCCTAAAACAAGTTTTTAAAATTTTATCAAGTTCTTTCATAGATTAAAATACATTCCTTTGATACATCAACTTTTTTCTTTAAATTTAAACCAAATAGCCTCTTGATTATAGGAAGATTCATTTTTATTAAGTATAAATGATTATGTATTGAATGAGTCCCTAATTCTTTGAAGTGAACAATATGATGTTACAAGAAAGATTTCAATTCATTACATATAGAATAATTTCATTCTTTCTTATTCTTAGTCCATTTGACTTAAATTGCCTTAATAACTCTCTTGAATTATACTTAGTGCTTCACTTTTCTTATTTAGTTCCTTTGGTCACTGTGTTTTTTTCCATTAAATCACTTTGCTTATTTAGTTCCTTTGGTCACTGTGTTTTTTCCATTAAACTTCATGTTTTACCTTTTACCTAAATATTAACAAATTAACTAACTAGTATCACCAAAGATAAAATATTATGACTAATCTATTTTATTGCCATCAAAATCATGGTTGTGAGTCCCACTGGCTAACATATACAAATGATATAATATTTGAATTCAACTAATAAAGGGGGTGTTCATCACTATATAAGTTTTATTGGATATAAGACCCAATATTGATGCTCTTTAGACTTAAAGCCATATCATGAGGTGGAAGGATAATGTTACTACTTTATCTTACTATCCAAATGCTATAAAAGTATCAAGACTAGCAAAGCTTATCTAAGAAAATAATAAATTTAAGTTAATTGGTATTGATGTTAAAGAAAAACTGACTTAACAATACATACTTATGGTTTGTGACTCATAGCTTGAAAAGCTATAATCGAAATCATGTTTAATATAATCATTAGTTCAAGTGCGCAATGAATTAAGTTAAGACATGTTTTATATTTATTAGAGGGATTATGCATGCTTTATCTTGTGGTGTTATACATTTTGAGTATATAATATATTTTTGTTATTTCAAAATGTTATGTATAGAAGATTTTATGTAAGACGTGAATATAATATGTGATTAAATAAATTAAGAGTTAAAATTAATATTGGTTGAATTTAAAAATATTTTTATCATTATATAAGGAAAAGGAATTTAAGACATTAAAAGAAATAATTCTTCAAATTTTCTTTTTATGTTTGAAAAGTTTATCTTTTCTATAAAAATTTTCGCAGACATCTTACATTTTAAGTTTTGAAAGCTCTAATTATAGAGTGACTTTAATAATCTTTATAAACTTTGAGATTGAAATCATATTCAAATTACTATAAGATAAGTCTTGAAATTTTTTGGCTATTATTAGTCCCTAATAACATCCAAGACGAGGGTAAATTAGGTGTGATAAATATTAAACAAAATATTACTAAGTGTGTTAGTGAATAGAATTTATAAAAGATGAAAATATGATATAAAATAATGAATTTTAATAAAACACTTAAGAAATAATGTAAAAAGGATTAGGGAAGAGAAATGTGAATTAATGTGTAGTAGTTCAATAAACAACCCTTGTTTATGACAACTCCGAAGGCTCTTTTTGTAATTCCACTATAACTATTCTTTCATAGCAAAAGAATAACCTTTGTAATAGGCTTTTCTCAACAAAAAGGAAACCTTTTATGATCTTCCTTCATAATGAAGAGGAACCTTAATGCCACTTAAAACACCCCCAAGTACAATATGGAAAACCCAACAAAGAGCTTACAACTTAATATATCTCACTTTGATAATACTAAAGAAGGTCGCTCATAAAAATTTGAGACAATAGATGCTTACATGCTTGATAAATACTCAGAAATGTATGTATAACACACCCAATTACTTTAGAAAGAAAGAACATATAATAAAACATGTATTTATAGGCTTTTGGCACCCTTAATAGCCATTGAAGCCAAAAATCAGTCGTGTAATATCTAGTTCTAGTATATTAGTTAACCACTCGGTCATATGATTGACTGATGTGCATTCAATGCATAATATTCACTTGCCATTGCACATTCATCAACCACTAGGCTATATTGGTTGACCATTATGTCTTCTTAAGGGAAATTGGTCGACCACATCATCATATTGGTCAATCAATGCATTAATAAACATTCTAGTTACACATTTAACTTATATTGATCGACTGCTAATCTATATTAATCGACCAATCCTTCAAAAAACATAATTTTAATAACTTTAAATGCTCAAATTGAAGTGTTTAAGCAATTATAATTATAAAAGATTTTAAAATGTCCCCCAAAGAGTGTCTAATAAATTAAAAGGATTTTTTAAAACAAAAACTTAAATACCTTTTGATGAATGAAAAGACTTGTATAATAAGGGAAGATGAAATTTCTATATATGGTAAGCCTTGAAGATCACAAAGATAACAAAATGAGATTGTAATTGACATTATAAAATATAAAATGGCCTTGATATGCCTTAATCTGTTTTTATTCTTAACTTGATCTTCATTTCTATAGACAAACTTTAACTGTTTTGTTATCATCTTCATGAAGAATCTTCTTGAGTTATGGCTACATCTTGTTCTTATAATGCTAATCATCAAAATAGTAAATTCATTAGTAGTACTTATATTTGTTATCATCAAAATATCGATTAAAACCTCCCTTAAGTTAACAATTATTAACTTAAGATAATAAAAATATTTTATTTAACATTTTAAAAAACTAAATATCATATGATTAAAAAGAGGAGTTTAAACTTTAAAAGTTTAATTACTATCACATTGATAAGTAAAAATTTAATATAAAAAAATGCATACCTAGCATTAATAGTAAATAGTTATAAAATTTAAAAATAAACAATCAAAATCTTATTTATTTTACTTATAATGACATGGTTCTAGATTCTTCTACCAAAATTTTTCTCTAACTTCTCTCTACCTAAAAGACTTTTTTGCTATTAAATTACTTATGGTTTCTTGCCATTTTGGGAAAAGATTCATGGTAGCCCTTACTAGTTTTTTCCTAGTATTTTGGGTATTCCCCATAAAATTTGCCATTAGATGTAACATCCCGTTACCCATGTTGAGGTTAGAATAGTAAATATGAGAGATTAGTAAGAAATTTAAGAAATTAGAAAAATGCATTTCATGCTCATGCATTATATGATATGTTCATACTCATGAATATTGAATTTTTGCACATGAAAATAATTGTACATGCATTCATAGACATTACGGGTATAATTAATTTATAATTGAATTGTGAATGTGATTTTGTTGAGAATTGTGACTTTTATATGTTGAAAATTGATTTTGAGAGTGTATTTAGTAATTTAGAAATTTTGGAGAATTTTAGAAAACTTTCTGAAAATTTGGGTAATTTTGGACTAGGAAAAATGTCAAGTCACAAGACAATTGACAAATAACAGTAGAATTAAGAGTTAAATGGTAGTGAAAATTTTTATTAATGAATTTGGGATTTAATGACATATGTGATTGAAATTTGGATACAATTGGAGTAGAAATTGGAGTTAATTGGACAAATTGAATGAGAAAAACCTAAGTGAACCTATAAGGAGATGACATGTGGAAAGTGACAAATGTCACTTGCCAAGCCATGTCTTACAACCTATGATGCTTTCTAATTGAAAGACCAAGTTTAGTGTTTTGTCTTACTTTTCTTCTTCTCATTTTCGTGACCTCTATATCTCTTCTCTTCTATCTTCCTTCATGATCTTCACTCACCCAACTATCAACACCTTGCTCTCATCTTTCATTTACTACTCTCATCTTGCTCTCTTCTTCATTTCTCACTAAAGACCCAACCTCCCAACCCCTTTGATGATGTACGTGAGTGACATAGGAAGTTAGGGCTTCTTGTTGTGTTTGAAGTCATTGAAGAGAAATCAAGTAAGTTACATGGTGATCTTCATGGGTTAGTGTAATTGGAACATGTATGATGAGTAATTTGAGATTGATGGATTGGTCATGAATTTATATGTATGTGTTGTAGATGAAGAATAAAGATTGTTGATTTCTTTTGAGTATATGATTTGCTGATAATTGATAAGTTGTTGTTGAGATGATTTTTGAGATAGAAAGGTCATTATGATGAATATGTATATGATGTGTTTCGTTTTTGGTGTATGTGATGAAGCATGGATTTTGAATTGTGTATAGATGATATTGAACTATAATTGGGGTATAATTGAAGAAGAAATGATGTGGATATAAGTTAGAAGTGATAGACTAAGCCAAAGAGATGAATTAGGAAGAAATTGTTGATGAAGTGTGCTAGAAATGTGTTAGATGTAATGTTTCTATTGAACATGCATCGGTTTTTTTGACATATCTTGACCTATGGATAGCCAAAGAAGATGATTGTTGATTTGTATTAAACTAGAAACAAATGGCTACAATTTTCATTGATTTTGAATTCTATCTCTAAGAGTTCTGAAAATTGTCTTAAAGTTGAGTTTCAGATTTTGCCTCTGTTTCTAAATAGTATGGAGTAAATTGTATATAACTTTCAAAATACTAAGCCTAATTGTATGAACTTAGGTTCTTTATAATCTTAAGACATAGATGAAAAATTGCTTAGAAGAAGACTTTGCCTAAAAATCTCATTTTCTATGTGTAAAATGGAAGTGAAGTTTGGAAAAAAATAAAAGACAGAAGAAGGTGTGTATCGACCCAGAAACAGGTCACGATCGCAACTCTACATAGGCAACCGCAGAAGTCACGATCGCGACATCGCTGGTGAGTCGCGATCGCGACGCCAAGAGTGATGTGCGGGAGATGCTTTCCAAACATATGTTGGGTTTTTTGATAATATCTTGAGCTGTAGATGTCCAAATGAGGAGATTCTTAATTCATATTAAACTAGAGACATAATACTACAACTTTCATAAGAATTATAAATTTAATTCTATCTTTAAGACTTTCAAATTTTGATGGAAAATTGAGTCTTGATTGAGGTTGGAGTACTACCCAAGATAGAAATTATATCTTAATGTTTTCATAAAAATTGAATGAATATATGCTGAATCAGACAAAGGTATCTTTACACAAGTTGTAGTTCATTCTCTTATCTTTCTATTGATACTAAGTTTGTAATTTTTAGATATCTGAGTCGAAAGTTATGAGTTGTACAATTTGAGGGTATGATCATGAACTAGCCAAAAGTTCAATTATACATAGTATGTGGTATTTTGAGCATAACTTGTAGGATGCTGAACCAAATTGAATAGTATTGGTTTCATTAGAAACCTAAGAGATAGAAGAACAATTTTCTAGAAGAAAGTATCCTCAAATGATTTCAATTTCTTAGTTAAAAAGAACTTGGAAAGTTGACCTGAAAGTGTGTCTTAGGAAAAATCTGAATTGAAGAAATGAGTTATGAAATTTGATTTTTATGGTTTTATTGAGGTATAAACCATAAGTATAAATGATACTTATGTGAGTTAGGAAATATGTATGATTATTTGATCAGAATAATGGAAAGATACCCAGGATTATCATGAACATGCATTGTACATATTTCATATACATACATGTGCATAAATGAATACTTATAATTGTGCTAAAGTGTGAT
>JANIIA010000192.1:51385487-51402184 GCA_027478495.1 Erythroxylum alaternifolium
ACTTATCTATTATGCATGTGCATATATAATGCATGCATATGCCACTGTTCACTAGCAATTGGTGAGGGGATGTTACAGTACATCGTCATATCTACCGCGAGAGTAACAGATGTGCTGACTGGCTCGCAAACTATATTGAGCATTTTAGTGTAGGAACCACTTATTTTGCTACTCCACCCATTGGGTGTCATGTTCTCCTTCTAGAGGATATGTCGGGGATCTGTTTCCCAAGACTCGTCGTGTAATTTGTATTTGTTTTCCTTTTTATTAAAGAAAAGCAAAAATAGGAATACCGCGTCGTATCGATCTGACCATACTGATAAAAAGTCCATAGCAAACAAAAACATTTTGTGGTTAAATTATCGAACAAAATTATAATTTTGAAAAATTTTAAAACTTTTCTTATAAAAAATAATAATTACATTTACATAAATACATTTTATTTAATAAATAATAAAGATACAAATAATATATTAAATAATTTTGTATAATTAGACTTATACAAAATGATTATAGAGTATATAATTAAATGTATTTGTTTCAAATAATTTAATTTTTTAAAAAATTTATATATTTTATGTTGACATACATATGAAAAGTTATTATAATAATTTTTGAAAAATGTAAAGATAATATTTGAAATTAAATTTATTTATTATAACTTTATATTATTTTAATTTTATATTTATATAAGAATTAAATAATTTTTTCTCATCTTAATTTATAAAAACTATGTGAAAATAATATTATTATATCAAACTTATATTATTAAGTTTTTAAAGATATGATAGAAGAATATATTGATAGGCTGTTTTATTATTCATAAAAATTTACAAATATTTTATAATTTAAAAATTGTTTAAAAATAATATTCGATATTAACTAATAATAATACCATATTATATCATAATAGGACTAAATTCGATAGTAAGTTTGGTAATATTGAATAGCAGAGACTGGGATGGAGAGAGGGTCGAGTCAATGGCAGTGAGGTGGTAAGAGAGAGAAGACACTATTAGTGCGGTCCAGCTGCTTCACTCTTACCGGATTTGAAATCATATTTCAAATATCCCCCAATCCCTTCTCTCTCATATTACTTTTGTAACGTAAGTTGCTACTACATTGCAGACTGAGTACATTCTTGCTTACAAACTTGGATAAGATCCGACAGCTGTGTTCTGACACGTGTACGACATTTCGTCGTTATTATAAGTACCTAGGCTTGGCTTAACAATTATTTGACAAGACTGCCCCTGACTCACTTTGACGTCAAATTATTTGTCACTGTTAGACGCAACCCCCAATTACATACTAAATATCTTGCAGCCTATTGTTTAATTGTATTTTACTAATTAATATAACGAAAAGTGCAAATGAATGAATTGAGAAAAATGGACTGGAGCCAACTTACAGACCAAGATTTTCTAGCATCGCTTAACGACAAAAACTTAAAAAAAAAAGAAAAAGAAAAGTGGGGGAACCGAGGCTAGGGGATCAAATAGTAACTAAGTGACGGAAGGCGTGAGCTTACGTGAGGGGGCACATGGGCGGGTCGTTTCCTATGGCAGTTGGTAAGCATTTAGTGTGCTTTTCTTCTTTCTCTCTCTCGTTACTCCTCTCCGCTCCTCTTATCTCTGTTTCGTTCCCATTACCGCTCTCCTTTTTCTACCATCATTTTTCTCCGTTTCCGATCAATTTTTCAGGTTAATAACTACTCCTTCTCACATTGCCTTCTATATAATATACTGTTCCTTCTTCTGCTACTGCCTCTGTTCTCCTCTTTTTTCTTTTTGTTTCGTTGTAGGGGATTAGCTCACTCTTTTTCATGACTATTTTTATCGTCTAGTAATCTTTTTGTACCCTTCTTTACTACCATTACCTTGTGTACAACGGCCACGTGCACCGCTTTCTTTTCTGTCTGAATTGTTTATCGTGTGTTTTTGGTTTTGAATTCTCTTGGGATTCCTTCATTGATCTGATATCGGGTTCCTGTTACTTTACACCCAGAACCCAGTTATCAATTTTCTCTTTGTACGTTTCTTTTAAATGATTTTTTATATTAGCAAAAGTCGGTATTTATTTTCCCTAAAAATTCTGTTGTACAGAATGGTAGGACAAGGCATGCCCAGTCTTAAAATTTTTTGTGCCCCTGTTCCTGGACTTCCTGTGGATTTGTGATCTTCAATTTTGTTGCATAGACATTCTCTTTTTGTTTCCTTTGTAATAAACTAAACTTCGGACTTGTGAACTTGAAGTTGGTCAGGTGAATAGGATTGTTAATGATTAAGTGCATAGGTTAGTCATAGAATCTTCAATTTGGAGCAATATTTAGTGAGTGAATCAGTTACTTAAATAACTGCGGGCGAAAAGACGAGCTTTTAGAATATGAACACTCTTTTCATCTGAATTTATTTATTGTATTCGATCTTGTTCCGTGACTCTGAGATTACGCATTCAAATTCTGCTCTCAAATTTGTCTCCTCTCTCTCTTAAGTGATTAAAGTTACTATCTTTTGGTGTTTTCTTTGATCAACCATTTCCATATTTCTTATTTTCAGAGATTCTGACTAAGGCATGGAAATTTTGCTTGAAGAATTTAGACACCTCCTCAATTCATTTAACTGAGAAGTACAAGGGAAATTTGTGATGGGGTTATTTTAGTTGTCCAGTTACGTGAAAAGGATTTCGGGATTGTGAGTTTTGTTTAAAAATTGCAAGGCTAAGAATGCTGGAGACTGATCTATGTGCTGCTCGGATTCTTTCACCTTTCCGAGAGGAAAGCGGGGATGAGGAGCTCTCTGTTCTTCCAAGGCACACCAAAGTGATTGTCACTGGAAACAACAGAACGAAATCGGTGTTAGTGGGTTTGCAAGGCGTGGTCAAGAAGGCTGTTGGACTCGGAGGCTGGCATTGGCTGGTATTTTGCTTTTTCAATTCTCTGATTTCAAGATATGAGTTTCCGTCGTGCTAAATGTAAATAACGTGAAGTATCTCTTTTGTCTTATGCACTAATTTGATGTTGTCATACTTTTTGCTTTCTCCGTGGCGGAACATCTTTGGTCCATAGTCTATGGATTAATCACCTTAATATTTGTCAAAGATTTTTGGGTGTACGAGGGTCTGTATTTTTTATTTAGACTTAATAAAGACGCATTGCCCTCTCAGAGCAAATTGCCTTCTTTTTCTCCATATTGAATAAATTTGAAGATTTACTAATGTCTTCGATAGTCCTTTTTTTTAATTTTAATATAATGAAAGAAGGATGACCCCTTAGACATTTTGTACTAAACCTCTGTAGTTTGTTTGAGTTTGTATTGTAGTTTGTTTTAAGTTCAAACTGGATACTTGAATACACAATTAAGATGGAAATAACAGGATTCATATTACAGGAGAGGTCCAATCCAGTTCTTAAACACCCGTGCGCATTGGCTATATATATATATAAAAAAGTATAAATATGCGATATTTTAATGATAAGATTAAATATTAAACTTGGGTTTCTTGTGTTGAATTGTAATATTAGAATATTAATATATTATCTTCTTTGCTGCGGTATATGCATTAAGGTTTTGAAGAACGGGGTTGAAGTTAAGCTCCAAAGGAATGCATTGAGCGTGCTGGAGCATCCTACAGGGAATGAAGTGGATGTGGATAATGATGTTGATACCAGTAGTGGTTCTGACATATGTGAGAAGGACCATGATTTTTGTATTTGATGGTTGTAAATACTAAATACTAATCCTCATATATATGCATATATATTTATTTGCTTTTCCCCTTTTGGCCAGCTAGTGGAAGTGAGTTCAACAGAGTCAGGCACCCAAAAGTTCGACCAACAAGGCCATTGGTTCCGGTGACATCAGGAAAGTCAATTAGTCGGAGCAGTTATAGAGATGTTCAGTCCATTATTCATGCACCTCACTTGGTATAGTTTCCGAGTTTGTATCTTAGTGCATATCCTTCTTTGATTTTGTCTTCCAATAATGCAAAGAACCTTCTCTCATTTCTTCTTGAAAGAAGTTAATTACAAGACATGTATAGAGTTTAGAATATTAATGTACTTTTTTTTCTTTTTTGTTATACCTAGAAAGTAAACTTGGCAAAACTGAGTACAGAATCCTTGTCAAGATATTGCCGGCACTTCAGGGTTGTAAGATTTCAGCTCTTGTTTTCTTATGTATATGTAAACAACATTCTTTTAGCTCAAAGTAATTCGTATCAGATCTTCATCACTTTGTCTTTCTTTAACTATGATTAGGTGGGCATCAATTCTGATTCATCGAGGGAACTGATGCTTACTGCTGTCCGACGACATTTTGTTACACAGGTTTTTTTTTCTTTTTCTTTTCTTTCCTTTGTTCTCTCATACATAAATCTGAATGTCATATAATTGCAGCCACCATTGGACGAGGTGCAAGTGCTTGCTGAATTTGCCCGTACTGCTAAAAGATCGAAAAAGTATAATGGACCAACAGATTGACAATTATTGGTGTATTTTGGTAGTAGTTCTTGTGTAATTGTATACATATTAGCCCTAACCTCTAGATCAGTTGTAACTCTCTCCCTCTCTCTCTCTCTCTATATATATATATATACTACTGATTTGAGATAGTGGTTCGATTGCTAATTCTAACTATACGACGATGGACTGATGCCCTGCTTAATTTCCATTTGAGATCTGTGCTTTTGGATTGATCAAGATAGTACGCGCAATTATAGATTGTAGCATTTTCCATGTAGAGGTCCCAAGGCAAAAGGGGCTGGGCTGGAATTGGATATCCACGGGATTTTGCGATGTAACCATGTGGATGTGATGCCAAGTCGGCCGACGCCGAACCATTGCAGTTTCAAAGCCGAGGGCAATTTCTGTTTCATTTTTGAAAATTAAGCTGCCCTTTTTGTTGACTTTTTTTTAATCTAAATCTATCCACCGTATCCAATTGGTCAAAAAAGAAAAAAATATGTATACATAGAGAGGTTGAGAACTGTGTATTGGGTAGAACTTCCAATATGTATTTCGGCACAATGGTGCTGTACATATATACAAGTACAATGTCTCTTAAATAAGTAAAGAAAGATAAATATGGTAGTCAATTGCAATTAAGACGAAGAACAAACTAAGACAAGTCTAATAATGAACTAGGTTAAAGACATACAATGAATTAAACAAAATATATGCCAAACAAGCTCTATTCATAAGAGCTTTAGTAAATAAATCAGTGACTTGATCACATATTTGAACATGAGATGTGCACAATTTACAGTTTAAGATGCGATTAAGCATAAAATAATAATCAATTTTAATATGCTTAGTGCGTTCATGAAAAGATATGTAGTAATGTAAAAAGTTGCCTGATTGTCATAATAAAGCGTCGTTGATGCAGATAAAGTCGTACTTAAATCTTTTTATCCTTACTAGTTTACTTAGTGGCATTCTTTGTGGCCCTATACTTAGCTTCAATTGAAAAACGTTTTTTTTTAATTTCCAAGAGACATGACAATCTCCAAGAAAAATAATATATCTTATAGTAGAGCATTATGTAGTCAGGTAACTTGTCCAATCAGAGTCATTGTATGCGTTTAGCCCAAGGCTCCTGAATGAAGAAAGAGGAATACCTTTCCTAGGAGAACCCTCGTATACTTGAGAACCTGAAGGGCTGCATTCATATGTGGAGCCTGAGTATGTTATATGAATTGATTAAATACCTGCACTGGATATGTAATATTTGGTCAAGCAATAGTCAAATAAAGGAATCTTCCAATAGGACGATGATATTGACTTGGTTCGGCTATTGGTTCTCTTAAATTTTCACTCAATCCATGCCTTGCATCCATTGGAAAAGACACTAGTCAAGCTCCTAACAACCTAGATTCTTCCAACTAATCTAAAGTGAAAATATTTAAGATTACCAAGGTCCTTGATTCCAAAAGTGGTTAAGATGATGTTTGACGTCAATAATAAAGTTAGAATAAGTCCCTGCAATTACATCCATATAGACAACAATTTGTTGTAAGACAATCATAGACATGAACACAATTAGAGAGCTATTGGTACCAATTTCTTGATGCTCGTTTTAGTCTATATAAAGATTTTCTCAATCTACACAATTTATTATCACCATCAAATTTTTATGCAAAAATGTATTATTTACATCTAATTGATGTATGTGTCAGCTATGAATAATTCCTACCGATAATAGGCATCTTAGGGTGGTTAAATTTTTTCTACCAGTGCAACAGTTTTATTATAGTCTATGCCTTTGACTTGAGTAAATCCTTTCGCTACTATTTGCACCTTAAAACGCTAGTCATAACCGTCATATTTGCACTTTATTTTGTAAACCCATTTGGATCAATAATGTTCTTACCTTTTGGGAGGTCTTCTAGAATCCAAGTACGACTGAGTTCCAATGCATCAATGTTAAAGAGAACTTCACGGGGGCTTTTATTCCCAACAATGGGTGTAGGCATAATGTTTATAAGATATATATGGCCAGGACACATTCTCCCCATAATTTCAAAGATAGGTTAGTTTAGAAACGTAAGACTCTAGCAGCTTCTAGAATGTGTCGATTTTTATGCTGTGTCCCCCAATTTGGTTATGGCATATTTGTGAAACAAGGTTGGTGATCAATACCATGCACAACCAAGAATTCTTTTATAGAGAGAAATTCAGTTCCATTGTCACACCTTATAACCTTAAGCTTAACAAATTAAGTTTCAACAAAATGGTAAAACATGATAAGATAATCTCTAGCTTGATCTTTATTTTTTATTAGAAAAATGCAAGTGCATCATGAATGGTCATCAACTATGGTCATGTAGGAATCCAACTGTGATCGAATCACGAGCGCAGCGAAAAACAAATTTTTTTTACGGATTCCGAGCGAATCTCGATAATTGAATTAACTTGAATAAAACATGAAACGATTTAGAAATCATATTTTATTCGCTTTCCTTTTGAAAAATCTCTAAAACTTTTTTCGATTGATCAATCACGAACTGTTCAAGTGTTTAGCCCCTGATAGTATCCACATAGCAATTCTCAAACTACTTTGAGAGGAAGAAGACAAAAGTGCTAGCTTCTAAAAGCTCTACTCATTTAAATAGAAACATCATAAGAGTCTTTTATTAAAATTAAATCTCTTTAATTATAATTAAAATCAAAATCAAAATCAAATTCAAATTCTAATTAATTTAATTTTAATAAAATCAAATATTTCATATTTGATCCCCAAAGTTTCTCAAACTTTATAATTAAGTCCAACTTAATTAAATTTATTTTTCTTTCACAAATTGCTCTTTGATGTGTGACTCATTATGTTCATAATAAATTGGCAATGATTATAAATTATAATTCTAATTCACAATTAGAATTATATAAATTTAAACTTTTTTAATTTATTTTTTATTACTACAATTAAACAATTCATAATCATAAATCATGATTGACGTCTAGCAATATGTCATGAATACCCAAATATTAGGAGTGTCAAAGTGATTGACTTAACTTATCCATGCATGTCTATAAAGTATAATTTAATCCTTTTGTCATTCAATATTCTAATTGGACAGAGTATGGATATAGTGTCTACTCTTATCTTTCAATCATGTTTATTCTTGCTATTGAGTAATTGATTTATAATTGATGTTTGAAAATACCTTTTTAAATGTCAGTTCACTCTAGCCAGAGAATTCTATAAATTATTACTAATCAAGAACAGTAGAATATTCTCTCTCATTACTTTAGAGTGACAAATCCTATATTAACTTACTCAAACTATCTACATATGGTTCATACTGTATCAAATTACTACTAACTAAATTATCCTAGAACGATTGATAAGTAGCATCAAAATACAGTAATTTTCATATTAGATACCTTAGTAATCTCAAGTCTGAGGATTAATTATACAACTATCATTATGAGATAATCTATAGACACATAAGTAATATTCCATCCGGAATTCTCATAATTGAGTCAGTTCAATGACTTATTCTCTAATAATCACCCTCACTTTAGTTTAAGTATCTCTATACTTTAATTTATGAGATCAGTTATATTCTTCATAAGAAAGAAACATAATATGTGCTAGTTTTACCGTTTCAACAATATTCCTTCTTGATAAAACTACAACTAGGACTAGGAATATTTAGGAATAATAAATAAGTGTAAATTAAATCTCATAATTATGATCTCATCATAATTTTAATTAAACAATAATTATTCCAAGAATTTTATCTTTAGTATTAAAACATAAAATATTAATACATAAAGATAAAGAATGCCTTTATTCTTAATTGTCACTAAACTACAACCAAAACGATTAGCTGTAGGGCATAAACCAATAATCTCCCACTTGCACTAAGCCAATCATTGAAGTATCTCACACTATATCACCATATGACGATTATTCTACTGTTAGAATAGCGGCCTAATGAGAGAATTCTCCTAGATTCTGTATAGTGAGCACTTGTTTAAATCTTACAACTTCCATCTCAATTATCATCATAATTAAGAAATTTTGTCGAAATACATCATTGGATCTTTGACGAGACCTTAGCTCCTTTTACATGCCCAACGACTCTAATGTTTCAAAGTACATTACTGTCTTGAAGAATGCAAGAAACTATATCAAGTTCACTAAAGAACTTATTGATCCAATTTATCATTTTCACAAAATGAAAAATGAATTATGGCTTAATTAGCAACCATTGTTACATTGGAACCTTTCCAATCGTAAATGATATTGTTTAAAGTAAATAAACCTCAATTAGGATTTGCTTCTAAAGTTATATCCTAATCTTCTTGAACTCAAATATCAACTCATACATAGAATAATGGATATATTTAATACTTCATAAGTATCTGATATCTCAAATATTAAATATCTTTAGTATATTATCTATATACTTGGACTTAGAATAAGTAAACAACATCCAATCTATTTTTATAGATCTAATTCCCAGAATTAAGTTGTTACCTTTTCATATCCAACTTGAGTTGTTCTTAGACAATTATGTGTTTAACTATTGAAAGTTAGAATTGTTGTTCTCTGTAAGCAATATGTCTCCACATACTCCCATTGAAGAGGACAACTATACTCCCGCTAACCTTCTTGTAGACATGAAGTATTTAGTTTTTGCTTGATTTTTAAGCATCATCCACCAGTTCCTTATTTTTAGTCTTTCACAATGATTAAAAAAAATGCAAAGCTTTAAAGATTAATATTGTAGGTTTTTCATATTATTTATGTTCAGTTTTTTATTCACTATTCTTTAGGTAATTTTTATATTGTTATTATATTTTATATTAGGTTTTTACTCATATGCATATTTTCATTATGATATTTATGTTAAATTTGATCATATTTTGTGTATGGCATATTACGAACATGGCCTTATTATAACCATGTTCAAAGACCTTTTAATTTTTCTTATACGTATATATCCATTTAAGTAGTGGAGATTAGATGATTTTCAAGCTTATGATATGTTCAATTTCACAAGAAGATGATGAGAGTACCTCACCAAAATTTCCAACACTTGTTTAAATGAGCGATCTCTTATGAGTACATGTCAATTTAAAGTGTTTGAATTTTATGAAGGAGGTAGAATGTCTTTACATTGTGTTTACAAATGTATTATATTAAACACGAAATTTTCTTTTTTGTAGGCCCTATTTTGTGTTGAAAAACATTGCTAATTGTCCAACCTCGTCCTTCTTCATTGTAGTCTGTGGTTGTCCATCCATCTAGGTAATTCGTCCAACTAATGTCTACCATATGTTTTGCTTTGATAATACAAGTATTTGTGTTTGAATTTTGTGTAGATGCAAATGAGGTTTTGATTTTGTGTTGTTGTTTAGAATATTCTTATAATCATTTATGAGTTTTTATGTTCTTTAATAGTCTAAGTATTTATGTTTGGTTTTGTTTAAATCATTGACGAGTAAATGTATGAATTACATAAGTATTTACTCCATGTCGAATAAGTTTGATCTCTTATAGATGATCTAATACATAATAAACTCCTAGGATAATATATAGGCTGTAAACCTGTGATACAGTTCCCATGAGGCTTATCGGTGTAAAATTGCACAAGCATAGGAGTTACAACGAGAACTTGCTTTCTCGATTCATATAGTTTAACAATGCCACGTATCATAGTGCTTGTTTAAAATCAAACTTTGGAAATCAACTTGTAGGTGATTAATACAAACATAGTTATCTTGGTTTTGTATGTTGTTGTTTGGAATATTGTTATAATGATTAATGGCTAAATGTATGAATTATATAAGTATTTACAGCATGTCGAATAAGTTGTATAATTATGGATGATTTGAGGCATAATAAACCCCTATGATGGTAAAGTTTAGTCTATAGTAAAATTTGAATATACTATAGTCCGTTATGTTTTTGCAATTAGTCTAGAAAGTACTTCTATACAAAGAGTTAAAAGGTAGAGAGATAAAAGGCCCCTTACCTTGATCCGTGTCCCCATTTAAAGTATTAATGGAATTTATAATTTTGTGGTTTTCCCCATTCATGAAGACAATTAAAGTAAGAGTTATAATGCATATCTCGATCCATTTAATGAATTGATGAGATGGGAAAACCTATTACATCCTTAGCTTCTAGGATATAAGACCAAGTAATTGAGTTAAAAGCCTTGTATGTCTTTTTTTAATAAGTAGCGTCTGATTGCATTGCTTATATGTAATCCCTGAGTAGCTCTTGAATTAAGAGTATGTTATTCCTAATGCTCATAACATGTGAAAAAGACATCTTGGCTTAGACTAATAATGTCCTTGAGGGAACTTCAAAGCTTAGCAGCAAGCATATTGGACAAAATTTTGTACAAAATATAATAATAATAGATTGGTCTAAAATTAGGCAAATGTAAGTGACAATTATTTCTCGTAACATGCTACAAAATTGATAAGAGTCCAAGGATAGCATTGGTTACCTCATTCCTCACAAAGTGCCAAGACATTTCAAAGAAATTCACATTAAATCTATCTGCTCCGGGTGCTTTCTCAAGGTTAAAGACTCCACAATGCACATCAAACAACCTCTTTAATGAATTGAGTAGCTAGTTACCTAGTATGCTCTTATTTGGTTTGATTGCTTTTCAAATTCCAATTACATGTGGGTTTTATTAGGGTTTTGTTGGCGATGATTGATTTTTGTGAGCGTCTTTGGAATATAGTTCACTTTTATTTTGTTTATCAATTCGTCTAAATTAGGTTCCTAACTTTGGACTTGTTTAGTGCAGCACACGGTACGATGCAACATTGTGGATAAGTTAACGAAGGACATGGGAGGTTGTTGCTGCTGTTCCTAAGGCCATCTCCAACCCATTTCTCCAAAATAGAGTAAAGTTTCCTCTATTTTAGAGATGCTACAGTGTTTTTCACTCCAATCCACAACTATATTTTTCACACCAAAAAGGAATATCTCAGCATATTCTTTTATACCTTTCATTAATGATTATTAAAATTACTTTATAAAATTAACCCAACTTTTCTTTTTGTGTATATTTTTATTCACAATATTATTATTGTTATATTTTTGTCAATAAATAATAAAATTTCGATTAAAGTATAACTTGTTATTTGATAATTCTAAATAAAATAATATATGAGATATATTGCACTATTTTATATTATTTAATTATAGTAAATGGCAATATAATTACGTAACATCAAACATTAAATGTAATTGAATTTCATGTATGTGTGTTTTAATATTCATGTATGAATGTTTTAATTTAGTTTGTTATTGTTTGTAATTTATTATGTTATTCGACTATTAATATAAATATATTTATGGTTTACTTATTTGAAATTTTCTAATGGATATGTTTAAAAATTTTGGTTAAAAATATTTATTCATAAGTAAATAATTATAAAGTTATAAATATATAATAAAAAATTTATAAATATGAAATTAATCCTTAAAATAATTATAAAGTTATAATTATTTAAATAAACATATAATGAAAATATTGAAATATTATTTAAATAAAAAATAAAGAATTAAAAATTAAAAATTAAAAAATGAATTAATGAAAAAGGAAGGGAAAAGAAAGAAAAACGAAAAACGAAAAAAAAAAGAACAGTGATAGCGTCTGCTATAGTGTTCCTCCGGTGAAAGTTGGAAATGACCCTAGTAATGATGAGATAAATAACTTGGTAATACAATAATGTTTGTCTAACTTTCATCGTCACTAAATTGTCTACCATTTGTCAACTTTGACTGTCACTAAATTGTCTACCATCTCCTCTAACCACAATGAAACTTAATTATCGCTCACCTTTTGAGTCTTTCTGTTTTTTTTTCACTGTAACATTTGCTTTCTCAGACGTTTGTGCTTCATTAATCATTCCGTTGTTTCTTCACACAGTTGATTTCATCGCAGAACTTTCACTGCCAACTTAACCTTAAGTATTCAACTGGCGTATCACCAGGTTTGAAGTACTGCCCACGTGAAACATGATGAAGATTAAGCTTACGCATCGTATGATACGCACACGAGAACCAGAGTTTAAGGACGAAGAGAAAGGAAATTTGAGAGAGTAGAATTCAAGAAAAACTTCTTTTTTTTTCAAGAAAAACTTCTTTTTTTTATGCCTCGTAGGCTTTCATTAAATTTCATTTATAGGTTCACAGATTACATGGCCATTGTAACCGTTTCCCTATTTCACGCTAAATATTCCTTCAAATATTTTGGCTTCCTGCAAATTCGTTTGTCTCTTCCGGTGTTGTTAGTTGTCTGCAGCACCTGTGATTCTTTTGTAACCGATTCTGGCGTTGGTTTGTCATGTGACGATGCACCTGCTATGTTTGCCATGGGCCTTGGGCTGGTTGTGGTATCATTACTCCCATCCCCTGATGTAGCCTTGTCCTCAAGGCTGAACTTAGGAAATTCTCGTTGGAACTCGTGCGTGTCCTCCCACATTGCTTCTTCTGGGGTTTGGGACGACCACTGGACTAGTACTTGGTTGACGAAATGGCCTAAACGTTGGATTTGTCGGTGATTCAGGATTTTAATTGGGCGGAACAGGGGTTGATCTGTCAGATAGGCTGGGGGTAGATTGGTACTGCTAGGCAGGTCCTCTATGCACTTCTTTAATAGAGACACATGAAAAACGTCATGGATCTTGGCAGTTGGGGGAAGATCCAATTGGTATGCTACTGCACCAATCTTCCTCAAAATCACAAATGGGCCGTAAAATCGTTTAGCCAATTTGTGTGATTTTCTTAATGCCACTGAGTCTTGTCGGTATTGGTGTAGACGGACGAAAATTTTCTCCCCTGGTGAAAATGATGCCTCTGTTCACCTTTGGTCAGCTTTGTTTTTCATCCGAAGCTGGGCCCTTTCAATGTTTTTCCTGAGTGCAGTTACCAAGTCAGCTCGTGCCACCAATTGTTCTTCCAAACCTTGTATAGTTGTTTCCCCCAGTTTGTAGCCGTTCAACTGTGTTGGCGCCCTTCCATAAACTGCCTCAAAAGGGCTCATTTTGATAGTAGAGTGCCACGCTGTATTATAAGAGAACTCTGCCCAATGCAAATATTTTACCCACAGCTTTGGTTGCTCTGACGTGTAACACCGTAAGTAGTCTTCAATGCATCTGTTGACCACCTCAGTCTGACCATCGGATTGAGGGTGGTAGGCGCTACTGGTGGAAAGATTGGTACCCTGCAGACAAAATAGTTCTTGCCAAAAGCCACTCATAAAAATGGGGTCTCTATCGGAGACTATGTCGGAGGGAAACCCATGTAAGCGTACCACCTCTTTGATGAATACATCTGCCACTGAAACGGCAGTGAAGTGTGGCCCCAGAGCTATAAAGTGTGCAAATTTTGAAAAGCGATCGACTATAACGAAAATAGTAGTTTTCCCAAATGAAGGTGGCAAATGTGTAATAAAATCAATGGAGATGGAGTCCCATACTGTCTTTGGAATGGCCAGAGGCTGTAATAATCCATGTGGCCCTGTGTGAGCGGATTTAACTTGTTGACAAGTAGGGCACGCCGCTACGTAGTCTTTAATATCCTTTCTCGCTGTTGGCCACCAGAAGGTAGCGGAAAGGCGAGCCATTGTCCTTTGCACACCCGCGTGGCCTCCCACTAACGTGTCATGAAACTCTGAAATAATTAAGTCCTGAAGTGCAGACTCCCTGGGCACCCAAACTCTCCCTTTAATAAAATCAGCTCGTTTTTTACAGAGTAATTAGTGTGCAAGTCGGCCGTGTTCTGAATGTCTTCGCGAAATTTGCGTGTGTCAGAATTGAGAGCAATAAAATTTTTTATTGTCTCGATCACTTGTGATATGGGCCGAGAACAGCCCTGTATCGCCTGATATGCTGGCGCCTCTTCTGCGACACGTTAGAGCGCATCTGCGGGCAAATTCTCTCTCCCTGGTTTATAACGAATATCGAAATTATATCCAAGCAGTTTGGATAACCACCTTTGTTGCTCCGGAGTCTGTATGGTCTGAGAAAGCATAGCTTTTAGTGGTTGATGATCTATTTCGATGATGAAACGGTGCCCCAGTAAATACTGTCTCCAACGCTTTACCGCTAGGATAATAGCGTTCATCTCCCGTGCATATGTTGACTCTAATCGCCCACTAGCTGGCAATTGTTTGCTGTAAAAGGCCACAGGTCTGCCTTCTTGTGACAATACTGCCCCTACTGCACTGCCTGAGGCATCTGTCTGCAAGAGAAAAGGTTTGTTAAAATTGGGCAAAGCTAGAACGGGAGTGGTGGATAAGGCATTTTTCAAGGTTGCAAAAGCCTCCGCTGCCTGTCCATTCCAAATGAAGGAGTTTTTTCGTAAGAGAGCTGTCGAGGGCGTGGCGATTCTTGCCAAATTAGCAACAAACCGGCGATAATAGCCAGCGAGTCCGAGGAAGCCACGTAGTTGTTTTATTGTTTTTGGAATGGGCCAGGACTGAAAGGCCGAAATTTTGCGGGAATCCACGTGTACGCCGACTTCTGTGATGACATGGCCGAGGTACTCTATTGATGGTGTGCTAAACACGCATTTTGCCAGATTTACCCGAAACTCCTGCTGCGATAATATCTCAAATACTGCTGTCAAGTGTGAGATATGTAATTCCTAAGAAGAGCTGTATACTAAAATGTCATAAAAAAAAATCAAGACACATCTCCGTAAAAGTTGTTTAAAGTGTGTATTCATCTCCGCCTGAAAACTGGATGGAGCATTAGAAAGGCCAAAGGGTAATACCAGAAACTCATAATGACCCTCATGAGTTCGAAATCCAGTTTTTTCTGTGTCTTCTGGATGCACGCGTAGCTGGTGATATCCGGCCTTCAGATCCAGCTTGGAAAAAATCGTAGCATCATGTAACTCATCAAATAACTCATCTGCTGTGGGAATAGGAAATCTGTCTTTAATGGTGATGGCGTTGAGTGCCCCATAATCCACACAGAAGCACCACGTGCCATCTTTTTTTTTTACAAGTAACACCGGCGAAGAATAGGGGCTTACACTCGGTTGGATTATGCCTTCTTCAAGCATCTTCGCAATTTGCTTCTCTATTTCATCCTTTTGGAAATGTGGGTATCTGTATGGTTTGACATTAATGGGTGTGGCTCCAGGTAGAGTGGTGATGCGGTGAGGAGACTGACGGAAAGGTGGAAGCCTTTGAGGTGCTTGAAAGATGTGAGCGTAACACTCCAAAAGATCATCAAGTGCCTTTTTTGCTTCGGGAACTGGTGGAGACACGGACCTGGGTGACGTGGACAAGACAAGCTGAAAATATTTAGCCACCCCTTCAGTGGAAGTGTCCCGTCGCAGCTGGCTGACTGAAATGGCACTCAAATCTCCATTTTGCATCCCGTGCAAAGTAATTTGCTCCTCCTGCAAGTTAAACTTCATCCAAAGCTCACGGTAATTAAATATAACAGGACCAATTTGTGCCATCCATTGGACTCCCAAGACGACATCCGCTCCAAAAATAGGTAGGACAAACAAGTCAATATTGAAAGTATGCTTATCTATGGATACGGGAACAGCCTCACATAATCCAGCACAGTCAAGTGTGGCACCATTACCTACTGTCACATTCACATATCTGGACTTGAGGATTGGCAATTTTAGGAAGTTGGCCACCCTATTCTGAACGAAGTTGTGTGTGGAGCCACCATCAATCAATATTGTCACCGGATGACTCGATATTTTTCCTTCTATGCGAAGCGTTGAGGGCTTGGTGAACCCTTCCAAGGCATGAAGGGAAATAGTTGGTAAGGATGGGTCCGTTATCTCAGCGATCTTCACTTGGGACGTGGCTGGTTGAACAGGGTCACAAGGTGATAGTGGTCGTGTACTATAATCAGCAATGACACACTCCTCAGGTTCATCAGTGATTAAACAGTGAAACTGTACTTTCTTGCATTTATGCCCTGTAAAAAATTTTTCGTCACAGTTAAAGCATAAACCTTTTGCTCTTCTGGCTTCCATCTCAGCAGGGGTTAATCGTTTGACAGGAATTTTGGAAGGGGAAAAACTAGATATAGACTCGGCTGAAATGACAGGTGATGTGTGAGGTGAGGTGGTGAGGGCCAAAGGTGGACGGGCTGGAAGCACATGTAACACCCCACTCCCGCTGAACCCGAACCCGATATCGACAGTGATACCCAAATTCGTGCCCCGCGAGGGTGGCGT
>JANIIA010000192.1:51512834-51538208 GCA_027478495.1 Erythroxylum alaternifolium
CATGAGATGTGGTAATTTACCACATCTGGACCCGTTTCTCAGGTCCGACCCGTTCTCTGGAAACGGGATGTTACAATCATGGTGTTGACGTACATCTTACATGTTGTCATTAAAGTCTATGAGACATTAGTCAACTCAAAATGTCAATACGTTTTGTCATCCACATGATTTTGACACATCTTTAAAACTTTGTCACTAAATCTTTCACAGAAATTATAACAAAATTACATAATAGGCATACAATTTTCTTTTCTAACTTTGAGAACTCTTCTAAAACATTATCCTATGTTCAAGAAATTTTGTTCACTAACTTTTAGTATCAACTATACTAAACAAGATAAATTCTACTCAGAATAAAAATATAAATGTATGACAAACAAGTAATTGAATTATATGTCATGACTACCAAATAAGATTAGAGCTTTAATCATGTATTTAGCTACTCCTACTATTTTATTCGAAATAATAACCCTTACTACTATTCTGAAAAGATTACTCTAATCTTTCTAGGGGGCTAAGATTTCATTCAAATATAATTGATCTTGAATTTGTTCAACAAACGAATTAAACTTAAATTAAGTAGATAATAGCTTTATCAATCACATGTCATGTGACTCCTAGATCCGTTAGGTGATAACTCTTGCTAAAATATATCTTATATATTATTCCTAACTTTGCCTCTAAATTAATGTGATCATGAGCTTGCTCATATAAATACACAAATTTAGTTAAATAGAACCCACTATTATAAGACTAAACATATTCTGGCTAAAGCAGTCTTGAGTTTGCTTAACAATTATAATAATAAACAGAACTCTAGTTTATTCTTATACCAATGGAAGACAGTAATCATGTTCAAACATGTATTTAATATTTTTAACAAGGGATTTAATTTTGTTCGTCTCATCAAACAGAAAATTACATGTAATAATATCACATACATAAAACATGCAATTTAACATACACTCAATTTATACATCAAACATATAAATAACGTATACAACTTATGCACTGATAATAAAATTATGTACATAAAATATCAAGCTTCATTTGATTCTAATTATTGATCTTCATAATCTAAAATAATACTTTCAACTTCTTGGAAAATTAAATTAAACTAAACTCATTGATTCCTAAATATATTAAATTCATATTCCAAATAGAAATTTAATTTGATTTGAAAATAATTTTCAAATCCAACTGGAAACTATTTTCAATTATATTGACTCCTTTAACAAAATTAATTGAAATAATTTTCAATTAATTATTCTTCTTACTCATTATAATTTAGAAAAACTCCTTTTAAAAATTTAACAAATAAGAAATTCTAATCAATTTAGAAAAGTATTTCTAATCTAATTAGAAATTATTATTATTTAATTAGAAAAACATTTTCTAATATTAAAAAGAAACTATTTTCAAAATAAAAGACTTTTAAATTTAGTTAAGAAAGTCCTTTACATTATTTATGTAGAGATTAATTTTTAATTAACTAAAAATCTTTCTTTAACAAATTAGAAAATTATTTTTAAAATATTAAGAAATTTGTTTTTAATAAATAAATGAAATTTTTTCAAAATTTAACCAAGAAAAATACCTTTTGCTAATAAATCAAGAAATTTATTATCTATAAATAAAGAAATAATTTGTAAATAAATAGAATTACAATTCTCTAAACAATGAAATCATAAATTTAGTTTATCTCAATCATATTGAAATAAATAAATATAATTAAGAAACACCTTCTAACAAATTAGAAAACACTTTTTCCAAATTTATGATGAAGTTAAACCTATTTAATTCCAATTAAATTAATTAAATTAAAAAAGGAGGGAATTGTCTATCATGTACATAACAAATTTTTAGTGATGCACGTACAGTGCACGCGACAACAATATTTGTTTCCCAGAAGCTATGTTTACACTTGTCCCATCGTTTTTTCAACTAGGTTTTCTGCATTTTATCTCTTGTACAATCGCACTAACTACCTAGATCTTCTTATACGGGGGATCAAATCCTCTGTACCTACTAGCCTGTACCAATTCTATTCCACGTGATCTCATCAATAAATTTCTTTGTTTCACATATTTATGTGGATGAGATCGCGTGGAATAGAGTTGACACAAGCTAGCGAGTACAGAAGATTTCATTCCCTTATATGGGAGTCTCCTGTTGCCGCTACCATCACAACTACCATCGCCAACCACTTTGCATCACTACTCTTGCAACAGCCACTAGTGACGACGACATTTTTGGAGCTAGTGACATTTTAGGACCTCCATCCTACTGACCAATGTTTTCTGAAAATTTCAAAACCACAACCAGTCTCCACTAGTTTTTCATATTTTCTAGCAGCCACAAACAACATCTTTTTCATAAAATTTGGGCTTATTATTGTTTACAAGTGTCTAATGTTCAATGAAATTGTTTCATATATTGTTTAACAGTATTAAACAATTTCAATTCAATTCCAAGTTGACTTGTAAGGTTTAAAATTTTCAATCTAAACTTTTCGACTTAAAATTAATCAGATCTATATGATATTTAAAATTTTTATTTTAATTCCTTAATTAAAGATCAACAATAATCAAACATTTTAATCAAATTAAAGTTAGCTCTGATACCACTGTTGAAAAATTGGGCCAAAATCCAATTCTGTGTACAGCGGAATAATTACGAAACTTTTTTATTTTATTTTCCAAAATTAAGATCACTAAAATTCTATAAAATTATTAATGCATAAATCATAACATGATTCTTAAGTTATACCTTATTTCGAAGTTTGATTATATTGTTATCATATCCCTCGAACAGTTTCTGAAACTAGTCCATCTCAATCACCATGGTCACTTAAGTATTCGGCTTTTAATGAAATCCACAAAAACGAGTTGAGAAAACTCTTTAATTTTTACAGAGAGAGTTAGGCAAGGAGTACTACTTCCATTAAAGCTTAAACTTATTTATAATAAGTTTTGAACATTTTAGTATTTTAATTGAAATTAAATTCTAATTTTAATTAAATTTTAATGAGAGTTACAAATAATTATAATTAAATATCAATCATGATCAACTACGATCTAATATCTCATATTGATCCTTAGTTATTAAATTTATCATATTTAATCAAAAAGTTTCTCAACCTTTACAATCAAGTCCAACTTGATTAAAATATCTTTGCTCTCTTCAACCAGTTCTTTATGTATGACCCATTGAATTCCCAAATATGTTAGCAATGGATATAAATTATAACCCTAAATCATATTTAAGATTATGTAAATTAAACTCTTTTAATTTATCTTTAATTCTTTATCTAAACAATTTATATTCATAAATCAAGATTGGAATATATCAAAACATCATGACTATCTACATATTTAGGAATGTCAAAGTAGTTTTGATTAACCTTTCTGTTCATGATTTTTTCTTATAATTCAATCGTTTAATATATAATGTTCCACTTGTTAAGAAGCCATAGATTCATGCATCACATGCACAACAAGGCAGCGAAAGTGTCAGAATCTAGATTCTAACCCCACGGCATCCCCAAAAATCCAGAATCTTAGATGCATGCATACACAGATTATAAGAACATGAAATTTCAGCACATATAACTTTGATAATGCTCCTTCTTTCTTTAATCTTCTCCTTATTTGGGTGTAGCAAACACCAAACACCTTCCTTGATCACTTAGGAGCACACAAAGATGAAGAAAAGTAGCGTGTAAGGGTGGTTAGAGCACTAAACAAGATGAGTTCAAATAGATACTCAAATGGAGAGATAGATCAAGATTATGTTGTATGCAATTTGATTCATGTAACAATTGCATAAATTTCATAAACAAGACTCAAGACCACTTCTCACTAACTCTAAAATACTTCTAGGCCCCTTATCTGTTGCTGTGATCAAAGAGGTATTATACTGATCGTGGTAATAAGTATAAAATAAAACCTTTGGTAAGGAATCATAAACTTTACGAGTTAAAAGTATATATTTGCGATAAGCTCTTCTTACGTTTTAGAGATTCTTACACATTGCTGCCTAGCTCTCTACTGATTATGAAGTTATAACATTTTCCTTTATACAATTGCTAGAGCAGTACCCTTACAATATTGATTTCGAGTATGTGAAATTTACCATAAGTTATAAAATGAATTTACCTCACTTGAGTGTGTTTTTAACTTGTTAGTTCATGTGTACATAAGTGAAGAACTCACTTATGCATCATATATCATGCCTTCGGTCATAATCGTAGCCTATAGGCCACGATCGTGGCCTACTTCAATAACAGCCTTCATACTTTGTTTTTTATCTGATCTTTTATGCGTGTGACCCTTAGGTTCCTTGTTATTTTGGGCACTTGAGTTAACTCTTAATTCGAGAAAATCATGGATGGTTCATACCACTTGAATTAACTCCTAAGTCAAGCAAATCATGAAGGGTTTCATGATGCCAATTTACCGAAATATAAGTGGATTAACACACGAACTCTTCGATCGTTAATTGTCTGACTTAGGAACCTTTCTATAGATAATTACTGTGCAATTCATCCCTTCATCATCATGTACCTCTAGTTTGGAGTACAGACTATGTGCCAACTCTCACTAGACTGACTACGTCACATCTAGTCCAAGTGAAGTTAGTTCTTATCCTGAGATCTCATTACTCTATGTGTCACTAAAGACTCTCTTCATGACACATAACTGCTCTATCTAGAAAATCCCGAGTAATGACCCCGATAAGAGATCGTGGGTATCATCTCCTTCTGTCAGGAGTGGTGAATCCTTTATTGACTACTCAATTACCTTCGAATACCAGTAGCTGTACCCAATCACCACCCTATGAGCGACCTCACTTTGAGACAACAAGGAATGATGTCAAAATACAGGATCAGTATCTAAGATATCCTTGAGTACCTCAAGTCTAAGGATATTTGCACCATTGCTATGATAAGATTAATCACATTTGATAGACCATCCATATGATAATCTCATAGAGAGTCATCCAATGCACTTACTACTCTTAGTAAGCATCCACATGTTAACTTTAAACATCTTATGCTTATAGTTTGTGAGATCTACTGTTTGATTAAATCAAGGAATATATTATATGCTAGTCTATTCGGATTAATAATGTCCTGTCTTATTAATCCTATGACTAGGAATAATTTAGATACTAACATAATTGCACATTATAGGAATCTCATTATCATGATCTCATCATGATTTCCTTCATGCTACGTTTTTTATCATCGATTTCATTAATTCGATTTAAGATCGACATCAATTCATAAATAAACAAACATCAAATTAATAAAAATTTCCTTTCGCTTTATCAATCAAAATAAAGTTTGTACAAAAGTACTAAAGGTGATTGCCTTTAGAGCACTACTCTAACAATCTCCCACTTGTGCCCACATATTAGAACATCACTGATCCTTTGACTAAGCCACGTCCTCAAATGAAATTTGGTTTTAGTGTACTCGCCTATGGTATTAGATACAAAGGTGATTGACTTTAGTGCACTACTCTAACAATCTCTCATAGGCGAATACATTAAAACCAAATTTCATTTGAGGACTTGGCTTAGTCAAAGGATCAGTGATGTTCTGATCTGTGGGCACTCTCTCTATCTTCACATCACCTCCACCAATTATCTTCCTGATCAGGTGATATCTCTTAAGTACGTGCTTAGACATCTGATGAGGCATTGGTTCCTTGGCTTGAGCAATAGCCCCATTGTTGTCACAATACAACAATATCAGGTCTACAATGCTCGGAACCACTCTAAGTTCCATAACGAACTTCTCAATCCATATAGCTTCTTTTTCTGCTTCTGCAGTTGCAATGTACTCTGACTCGGTCTTTGAAGCTACAATCATCTCTTGTTTAGAACTCTTCCAACTGATTGCTCTACCATTCAGTGTGAAAACATAACCTGACTGGGATTTGAAGTCATCTTGGTCAGATTGAAAATAGGCATCAGTATGTCCGCTCACTACGAGATCTCCATCTCCATATATCAAAAATACATCTTTAGTCGTTCTTAAGTGCTTTAGGATATTCTTGACAGCCACCCAGTGACACTCACCAGGATCTGATTATTATTTGCTCGTAACACTTAAAGCATATGATATATTAGGTTTTGTACATAACATAGCATACACGATTGATCCTATTGCTGAAGCATGCGGGATCATACTCATGTGAGTCCTCTCATCTTGCGTCTTAGGACATATAAATTTTGATAGTTTTATCCCATGAGTCATGGGAAGAAACCCTCTCTTGGGTTGCTCTATGCTAAACCTCTTTAGCACTTTATCTATGTATGTAGACTGTGAAAGACCTAGCAACTTCCTTAATCTATCTCTATAGATTTTTATTCCCAATATTTAAGTTGCTTCTCTAAGGTCTTTCATGGAAAAATTTTAGGACAACCAAATTTTGACTGATTGCAAACTTGAGGCATCATTTTCTATTAGTAATATGTCATCCAAATATAGCACAAGGAATATAATAGCACTCCGACTGACCTTCTTATACACACAAGGTTCATCAGGATTTTGTGAGAAACCAAACTCTTTAATTGTCTCATCAAATCAAATGTTCCAACTCCTAGATGCTTGGTTCAATCCATAAATGGATTTTTGAAGCTTGCATACTTTTCTATCATCTCTGGATACGAAGCCCTCAGGTTATATCATATATACATCTTCAACTAAGTTTCCATTTAAGAAAGCCATCTTCACATCGATCTGTTATATTTCATAATCATAATGAGCAACAATGGCTAGGAGTATTCTAATGGATTTAAGCATAGCTACCGGGCTAAATGTCTCGTCATAGTCAACTCCTTGTCTTTGACGATAGCCTTTAGCGATTAGCCTCACTTTATAGGTAATCACATTACCTTCTATGTGGATTTTCTTCTTAAAAATCCAATTGCATCCTATGGGTTTTAACCCTTCGATTGGGTCAACCAAAGTCCATACTTGGTTTTCATACATGGAATTCATTTCGAACTTCATAGCTTGAAGCCATTTTTTAGATTCTGAACTCTTCAAAGCTTTTTCATAGGTTGTAGGCTCATCGTCCTTTATGAGCAATACGTCATTGTGTTCACTTATGAGAAATCCATATCTCTTTGGAACATTGCGTATCTTACTTAGCCTACGAACATTTTGTGTGTCAAAAGGTTCAACTGTTGTCTCATCTATGAGAAAAATAATTTCAAGTTCAGGCAGTTGATCTGCGTCTGTTTGAGCATCATGAACTTCATCAAGTTCAAATTTGCTCCCACTATCTTCTCTTAGAAGAAAATCTTTCACTAAAAAAACGTATGCTTTGAGACAAAAACTTTTGTTGTAAAGCATTATAGAATTGATACCTAATTGATTCCTTAGGATATCTTATAAACAGACATTTATTAGATTCCGCTTCAAGCTTGTTTGATTGAATCCGCTTTACATAAGCCAGACAATCCTAGACTTTCATATAAGAATGGTAAGGCCTTTTATTAGTCCATATCTCATATGGATTAACTTCAACTACCTTTAAAGGGACTTTGTTTGTCACATAAACAACAGTCTTAAGTGTATAACCCTAAAAGGATTTTGGTAGATTTGTTAAGCCCATTATAGACCTTACCATGTCTAACAAGGTTCAGTTTCTCCTTTCAGTTACACGATTATGTTATGGTGTGTAAAGTGAAGTCCACTGGGATACTATCCCATTATCTTCAAGATAAGTTAGAAATTTCTCGTTTAAGTATTCACCACCTCGATTTGATCGAAGTATCTTAATACTTCTACCAAGTTGTTTCTCTACTTCATGTCTAAATTATTTGGACATTTCAAACACTTCAGACTTGTATCTCATCATATACATATACCGATATAGTAAATAATCATCGATAAAAGTAATGAAGTACACAAAACTACCTCTGTCATAAATAAACATCAGACCACATACATCATAATGTATTAGGTCTAATAACTCATTCATTCATTCACTTTTTCCTTTAAAAGGTAATTTGGTCATCTTGCCTAACAAGCAAGATTCACATGTGTCATATGATTTATAATCAAATGACCCTAGGCTGCCATTCTTGTATAGCTTAATCATGTGTTTCTCACTTATATGGCCAAGTCGACAATGACATAAGTAAGATGATTTTAAGTTATCTCGTTTATGTCTTTTATTGTCATTGATATTTAAAATTGGATTGGACATATCTAATATGTAAATTCCATTGCACAATGTAGCAGTACCATGCAACATTTTATTCAACTTAATTGAACAACCATAGCTGGAAAAAGTTAAATGAAATCTTGTTTTATTAAGACATGAAACAAATCCAATGTTTTTAGTTACAACGGGTACATAATATCAATTTTCCATAATTAACTCTAGCCCACTAGGAAGATACAAAATATATGTCCCTACAGATAATGTAGCAACTCTTGCTTCATTTCCCACATGTAGGTCCATCTCTCCCTTTCTGAGCATTCTACTATCCCTGAGACCCTGCATATCAACATATATATGTGAGCCACATCCGTTATCTAATACCTAATTATTATGATCAGAAATAGTATTAACCTCAATGACAAATATCTTACTTGAAGTAGATGTTTGGGCATCTAATGCCTTCTTCTACTTCAGTGACTCTAGATAAGCTTTGAAGTTCCTCTTCCAACGTCCTTCCTTGTTGCAATAGAAGCATAACCCTTTTGGTGTTGTCTCCTTCACCTTCTTTTTGGCTACACCTCACATTAGCTTCTTGGACTTCTTCTTCTTTTTTTGGTTCTTCTTTCAAGAACCAGAAGCAAAGTCCACTAGCATCATAGCTTTACTGTTTTTCTTGATAGTCTGCTTAGCTATTTTGAGCAGATTAATTGGCTCAGGTATCATTGTGGATATTTGGTTCATCCAATAGTTAAGCACAACCTGTGAATAACTATCGTTCAAACTAGTCAGAATTAAGTCCATACTTAATTCATGATCTATTATGAAGCCCAAACTGGCTAATCTCTCAATATATCCATTCATCTTTCGTGCATATTACACTGGAGATGATCCCTCAGCCATCTTAGAATGGAAAAACAACCACGAGGTCTCGAACCTTTCAGACCGAGCTTGCTTATCAAATAGTTCCCTCTAATGTTAAACTATGGTATCAGCATCCACAGCCTCATGCTGCTTTTCCAGTTCTGGTGACATAGAGGCTAGCATTATACAGCTAGCCAACTCACTATCATCTAGTAGCTTCTTATAAGCTTTCTATTCTTCATTAGATGCATCAACAATAGGGGATCAGGAGTGGTTCATTTAGGGCATATCCTAGTTTTTGGGATTTGAGAACAATTCTTAAATTTTGTAGTCAATCCAAGAAGTTTAATCTCGTGAGTTTGTTGGAATCTAATAAGAAGTGTATATTCAAAATAGAAGACATTGTGCGATTCAATGACTTAGAAGAATGAGAGAAAGTGTTAAAATATACATTAATGCATATTGATAAGGACTTTAATTACATGCATTATAGGTCCCATTATTCTTATTCAAATCTATAGCCCTCATTAAGAATTCGACAAAAGTTAATAAGAAAAATTAGGTCGATGTCTGATATCACTAAGAATGACCTTGGGTTTGCCCACCAAGTCATCTTAGGTCAATCGGTTCATACCAATTGCATTCAATTATGCAACTATTGAGTTATGCCATCAACTATTGATTTAGCACACTCACTAGGTCATCAACTCTTGATTTGTATACATCCTATATATATAACCCAGCTTTGCCTCTATCCATGTTGACCTTGGGTTTCCACAACAAATCAACACTTCCAGTTAGGACAAACCCATTAATCTGGAAATCTAATTTTCATGGTTTGAACATATTCGTGTAGAGCAGGCTTGGGTTTGCCCAATAACTCAACTTTAAAAGAACTCTAGTTCATGTCATATCAAAGGAAGGCGTGAGTCCTAATATTTGGTTGAGGGATTTGTCCTTTGGTCTCATCAATACTTGTTTGATCTTGATTATGTATATAACATTTACATTTAGATTATGAAAAACTCAATTGAATTGAGCCTATCTTCATAACTACCTTTAAAATGCATCTAATGCATATATCACACAAAGGAGGTTTAATTTAGGTTATGACTTGACTATGCATCTAAAGTTCATTATTCGATTAAACTTTTGAAGCTAATCGGTACTAGTGTTAGTCTTGGCTAATCCAAATTATGAATGTGATTTGATTTGGAACCTTAAAATTTAATTATTTTGATGTCCAGATTAAACACTTTAATCCTAGTTTATATGCCTTTATATAGTCACACTAGAAATGCTATGCTCAACTTGGATTAATTCTAAATTAATCCTTAGGGTTTCCAAAATTTTCTTATATCAATTAGTCATCTATAATATCCCTAGGTCATCTCAAATTTATCTAAACTATTTCAGAACAAGTCAAAATTATTTTGACGGACAAAATCGTCAAGATAAATAAGTTAACCTACTAGACACTAAAGAGGCCGATTCGATGCTTGAAAATTTTTAGAACCCTAATTTCAAACACATGCATTAAGCATATACTTATCATCAAAATAATACATTTCTTATCACATAAGAACCTTTTTTAAGTCTCATAATCGAAATACATAAATTATAAGTCATTAAGTAAGTCAACTCCATCAACTTTCATCAAGTTGACCAATGTTGACTTTGACTTTATTTATTAATTGAATCAAATTCAATTAATTCTAGAAAAATTCCAGAGTCTTATACACATTCTAAATATGTCTAATAAAAAATTCCAAAAGCTAATTCTTAGGAATTATTTATTAATAAATAGGAATAGCCAACCATCACATGTGTATGACACTTGCCACATTACTTCTAACACTACTCATAACATTACATCATGCATGCATAAGATAACCACTTTAACAACAAGGTCATGCATCTTATATACGTGGAAACATCTTATATTGCATGTGCATGCATACAATTTATAGAAGCAATTTTTATGAAAATTAATATATATTTTACATGCATTCATGTTCATCACATTTCTAGAATTTCCAGAACTTCATACATGCATCACGCTGAAACTAAATTCGTAATAAAATAGAAAATGACATGTAATTGCATTTTGTTTTTACATAAACATAATATAACACCTTATAAACATTTTTCTGAAAGAAAAACAAAAAAATTTCTAGAATTATTACAAAATTTTTAAAATCAGGACATGCATTCAGTTTTCCAGAAATTCCCAGAAATCAACATGTAAACAGTCTGCATATTAATTCGAAATAAATATAGTAAATGATATTCAATTGCAATTTCCTTTGGTAGAAACATAATATAAAATCTTATAACAGTCAAAATCGTCAAGATAAATAAGTGAACCTACTAGACACTATAGAGATCGATTCGATGTTTGGAAAATTTTCAAAACCTTAATTTTAAGCACATGCATTAAGCATGTTATTGTCATCAAAATAATACATTTCTTATCACAAAAGAACCTTATTTAGGTCTTATAACTGAAATACTTAGTAAGTCAACTAAATCAACTTTCAAAAAGTTGACCAATGTTGACTTTGACTTTATTTATTAATTGAATCAAATTCAATTAATTCTGGAAAATTTCCAGAGTCTTATACACATTCTAAATGTGTCAAATAAAAACTTCTAGAGCCTAATTCTTAGAAATTATTTACTACTAAATAGGAAAAATATATAGGAATAAGCCAACACATCATATGAGTATGACACTTGTCATATTACTTCTAACACTAGTCAAACATTACATCATGCATGCATAGGATAATCACTTTAACAATAAGTATCATGCATCTAATACACGTGGCAACATCTAATATTTCATGTGCATGCATAAAATTTAGAAATTTTTTTTTATAAAAATTAATATAGAATTTACACAAATGCATCTTCATCACGTTTCCAGAATTTCCTAGAACTTCATACATGCATCAAGCTGAAACTAAATACTTAATAAAATAGAAAATGACATTCAATTGCATTTTATTTTTATAAAAACATAACATAACAACTTGTAAGCATTTCTGTGAAAGAAAAAAATGTTTTCTAGAATTATTACGAAAATTTCAAAGTCAGCACATGCATTCAGTCTTCCAGAAATTCCCAGAAATCAACATATGAACACTCTAGATATTAATTCGAAATAAAATAGCAAATTATTTGCAGAAAAATAATATTACATCTTATAAAAATTTCAAAAAAAGAAAATCAGAAAAATTCTACAATTACATGAATTATCCTAAATTAACATGCATGTCAGTCATAACCCAACAAACACTTTGCCCATGTTCAATATATCATCTACTACATGAATAAACTTGCTCTAATACCACTGTTGGATTTGCCATGGTTAAATGCATCACATGCATGATAATGCAGCAGAAGTGTCGGAATCCAGATTCTGACACCATGACAACCCAAAAACCATATAATCAAGCATGCATGCATGGATATGTAAAAGAACATGAAATATAAAACTTTTTAACTTATGTTTCTCCTTATTTCTTATTTCTTCTCCTTGTTTGGATTGTTGCAAATACCAAACCCTTCCGTGATCACCCAAGAACACACAAAGAAGATGAAGAAACAATGTATAAGGGTGATTTGAGTACCAATCTAGAAGAGTTCTAGTAGATGATCAAGATGATGGAAGATAGATCAAGAATCTTATTGTATGTACTTTGATTCATCCAACAATTACATGAATTGCAAGAACAAAGTTCTTAATACCTCTCTCTTACTCTAGAACTCTTATAGAGCCCTTATGCTCTCACTTGAGTGTGTAAGAAGTGGTAAAAACCTTGTGTACATAAGTTAAGAACTCACTTATTTACACATTCGTGCCCTCTATCATGATCGTGGCCAACAAGGCCACGACCGTGGCCTGGCATGCCTTTGGCCACGATCGTGGCCTACTTAATTTTGGCCATACACACTATGCTTTCCATCCGATCTTTTAAACGTGTGACCACTAAGTTCTCGATTATTTTAGTCACTTGAATTAACTCTTAATTCAAGCAAATCATGAAGGTTTCATCATGCCAATTTGCCAGAATATAAGTGGATTAATACATAAACTTTTCGATAGTTAATTATCCAACTTATGAACCTTTCCATAGACAATTACCGTGTGATTCGTCCTTTCACCAAATTATACCCCACTTGGTTCAGAGTATAGGCTATGTGTCACTCCCACGAAACTGACTACGTCACATCCAGTCTAAGTGATGTTAGTTCTTGTCCTAGGTTCTCATTACTCTGTGTGTCATTGAAGACTCTCTTTATGATACATAACTGCTCTAGCTAGAAACTCCCAAGTAATGACCCTGACAAGAGGCCGTGAGTATCATATCCTTCCATCAGGAGTGGTGAATCCTTTATTGGCTTACCCAATTACCTTCGAATACCAATAGCTGTACCCAATCACCATCCTAAGAGCCAATCACCACCCTAAGAGTGACCTCGTCTTGAAGTAACAAGAAATAATATCAAAGCATAGGATTAGTATCCAAGATATCCCTGAGTACCTCAAGTCTAAGGTTATTTTCACCATTGCTATGATGAGAATAATCATTGACATTCGATAGATCATCCATATGATAATCTCATACCGGGTCATCCGATGTACTTACTACCCTTAGTAAGCATCCAAATGTTAACTCTAAACAACTCATGCTTATAGTTTGTGAGATCCACTGCTTGATCAAATCAAGAAGTATAACATGTGCTAGTATGTCTGGATTAATAATGTCCTATCTTAATGATCTTATGACTAGAGATTATTTAGATACTAACATAATTACACATGATAGGAATCTCATTATCATGATCTCATCATGTTTCCTTCATGCTATGTTTTCTATCATGGACTTCATTAATTCGATTTAAGATCAAAATCAATTCATATATAAATGAATATCAAATCACTAAAAAACATCTTTTACTTTATTAATCAAAATAAAGTTTGTACAAAAGTGCTAAAGGTGATTGCCTTTAGAGCATTACTCTAACACGACATTTATTCTAGTGATTAAAATTTTAAATTATTTTATGAATTTAAATTTTTTCAGTTTAACTCAACTGATTTATAAATATTAATTTGTAAAGTGTTTCTAACTTAATCAATATCTCAATAATTTATTTTACTCAAATTGTGGTTTATAGTTTCTTTTGTAACCCTTTTAACTAAGAAAAATAAAAGACATAACAATAATGTAATTTTTTAATTGAATATGAATAGAATCGTTATAAGTCTAAAGATGCAAATATTTATACTATTGAACATTACTATTTTGATAACACTTCCCAACAATTTTTTGAATTTAATTAATTAAAATTATTTTTATGATTAATAGTAAATAGGAAAATTTATTCAACTTTCACAAATATCATATATTTTTTATTTTTTATTTTAAATATGTTATGTAGCTACTATTTTTTATAAGTTCCACTCGATGTAAATTTGTATTTTTTTTAAGGTTTGATGTTCTAGAATTTTTAAATATGATAATTAAAATTTTTAAGAAATTATTATTTTTGAACTTTAAATTTAAAACTTTAAAATAGTTTACAACTCAATTATACAAGGACTTAAAACCATTGTTTAGAATATTAGTTTGTACAGATGAAAAATTGATACTGAAAAAGACTCTAGTATCGATTGGTACCAAAATACTGGTCAAATACCAGTTAGAATTATAAATTTAAAAAATTTAAAAAATTAAAATTTCTCCTTCATAAAATAACAATTACTTCTACATAAAAAAGAGTATGGCATAATTATCTATAATTTATTTAATAAATAATAAAATACAAATGAGAATGTTTTAAATAAATTTTATATCAATAGAATTATACAAAGTTATTATAAATTACATAATTAAATCTATTAGTTTAATACAATCATATTAATATTTTTAAATTTTTATATTTCACATTAATAATATATATTTGTTAATATATACGGATGAAAAATATTATAATAAAATTTAAAATATGATTAAATTTATTTTAATTTATAAGAAATATATGAAAATAATATTTATAAAAATAAAGAAGTATTTGTTATATCAATTTTATATTATTATAATTTCTTATGATATGATTAAAGCAAAATAAAAAATTGCATAACATAATATATTGAAAAATTATTTTGTAATTTTATAAAATTTAAAAATTATTTGAATAATATCTGGTATTAATTGATACTAATAATATATTGTACTAAAATAAAATTCAATATTCGTAATATTGCCTAAAACAGAAGCATAAAATTAGTTTACTTGTGGAATTTAATAAAGACGTCATCATCGTCAACATTCAGTTAAAGTTTCACTGAATCGCGAGATCTAAAGAGATCTGATAATACAGAACCTTACACTACTTAGTAGAGAGGAACTAAAGTTACAAAAATAATTTATTTGAAATAAAAGAAATAGTTTAGGTCTATGTTCAAAAAAATTCGAAGCATTTTAGATGTAAAATGGCTTTAAAACGAGCACCATATCTATAAGGCCATAGATAATGGCAAAGTTTTTCATTATGGAAAACCAGATTCCTTATGGATACAAAACCCCAACGTTGTCTTAGGTTCCAAGTACTAATGCAACATAAGAACTCCAAATATGTTGACCTTTCTAATCAAGCTCTCACTATTAATGAAATATTCGTTTCCTACTATCAATAATGACCATCCTTGATGACATTCACAGGGTCATTATATTATAACCACACTTTTATACCCAAAAGTTCCCTTAAAGTTAGATTTTACATATTTTATATTAAATTTTTCCAATTTAATTCCATTTGATTTCTAACACTTAAAACCAATCTAAATTCACTTTCATGACATTTTAATATGCACATTTAAGCCATAAATTTTCATTAAAATTTTTTTACATAATCATACACCCTTAGTCGCATTTGAACCGAAACCTACTCCAAATCAATTCTTTTTTCATTTCTTTACTTCATTAACGTCAAAATCATGCTATGAACATCATAAAAAATCAAAATAGAATCTTGGATCATATCACGTTAGAAAACCCTAGCCATGGTCGAAATTGCATCTAATCATTTCCATGGTTTTTCTTTCATTCTTTCATCATTAAACTAACTTCCTAATGACATTCATACATCTTAAATCATCAAATGGCTAAATAAAATACTTTAGGCAATGGATCTTACCTTTGACCAAGGTTCCACATACTAGGTATAGTGATTTTCTTCTCCTATTCACTTCCAATGCAATAATGCATTGATATCATATCATAAAGGTGTAATTCCCACCATCAAATCCAAATCTCAACTATAACATAACAAATCAAAATTTTCAACAAAACTAGTAAGCTTACTAACCCATTTTCTTCTTCCTTTTCACTTCAATGGATACGGGATCTTGTTGGATCCTTGATTTGAGGTAGAAGAGCATGAAAAACTCCTTGGATTACTTCTCTATGGCCTAGTTGAAGCTCTCTCCTCTCCTTTTTCTTTTCTTTTCTTTTTTCTCTCTTCCTTCTTTTTCTTCTCCTTGGCCGAATCTCCACCTTGCTTTCTCTTCTTTTTCCTTTGTTTTCACTCTCACTTTCACTCTCACGGTTGACACTGAAATGAAATAAAATGTGACTAAAGTTTGCTTTTGATACTCATTTAGTGCATTACACATCTCACTTTCTTATTGGTCATCACTAATGACTCATCACCATTTAATTAATGATTCTTAACCCTTAAGAAAGCCTGTAATTGGCCATTAAGTGTGACTCATTAATCCACTAACACCATTTTATATAAAAAGACCATTTTGTCTCTCACCGAATTAAACCGATAAACTTCCTAAATAAATACGAAAAAATATTCCATATAATTCTAAACCTTAAATTGACATCAATATACTCTAATTGAACCTAAAACCCTTAAATTTCTTGCTTTAAACAATTTAATTGGGCACATTATCCCTAAAATCCATTATTTTTCAACACCAATCTTTTTATCAAGAAAATTTTGAATTACTTGAATTCTATTCAAACAAACTCTATTTTGACCTGTTTCAACTCCTAGGGACTCCAATCCTAATTTTAATGCTTCTTATCATATTTTGAAATTATTTGGTAATTTTTTTGCTTGCCTAGAAGAATGTTTGGATTGAATCCAGAATTTACCAAAAGTCACCAAAATCATTTGGATATCATTCAAAAGTGCCATCTAAATCTCCAAAGCACATTTCAGGGCTTTTAAAGCTCGTTCGAACTCATCCCTAACTTTTTCAGAGTTTTCAGAAATTTCCTAAAAACTTTATGGTCAAGTCCTGAATCATCTCTGATATATACGTGATCTCCATTATAACCTCAATAATACATTTAAACACTTAAATTACTCTAGTATACCATAAATGGAGTATACTCTATAAAATGCATTTACAACACATTACACAGTACAATAATTGAATTAGTTTATGACACTTAAATTTGCACCACAAAATTTTGATTGATGATACCTTGTCTTTGAGTAAGGTGTCAAATATCCTTCTCTTTTCGGATAGCCTTTGTTAACCAAGTAATATTTACTTGAGTGCCTATAGAGCAATATAAATAGTATGAATGATATCATAAAAAGTCTAAATCATGAATAGCAAATCCTACAAATCTTAAAATTACCTATCAATGGTTTTGGAAATTTGAGTCTTAGATTGCCGATTGTATAAAGGAAAATACAGGAATCATGTGTTGATTCCTCCCACCCGCATAAACATAAGTGAACAGTAAGTTAAAGTCACATGATGCTAATACAGTCGTAGTCGTTATTCCTTTGTGTCCCCTATATCATATTTGATCCTCCTCTGTAACAATTACCATTATATGTGTACCATCAATAGCTCTAATGCAATCCTAATATAAAACAATAATCATAAGATGATAAAACAACCTTTTTCAACAAAAAGTACAATGAAGGGGGAGGGGGAACATATTTAATTACCTTAAAATGTGGCATATATCTAGCATTATTGTCAATTTATAGTAGAATCCCTTTGAATTTGGGATCTTTTGGAATGAGTATATCCTTTGAAAATCTATCTATGGCACTCAAAACTTCTTTAAAAACTCTACTTATGGTTTCACCAGAAGGTTGAAAATGCCTATAGTTATCTTTATTAGGGACACCTTTACTTAGGACATACACGAATAAACCCACTTTATCCAAAATTGGCATCCTATCCAAAGGCCTCAAACCATAATTGTTTTCCAAAACCATGCATAATTCATGAAATGTATTTTGATTCATCCTAAATTTATTAAAACACCTTTTTTCATAATCATTCAATAATTCATTCATCCATAGTTCTTCTGTTAAATTGGAAGTCATGAATGATTCCTTGTATATATGGTTCAAAAAATACACAACCATATAACCCGCTACATACGTCACTGAATCCCAAAAACTTATTCTCATTGTCCAAAAATTGCTTAATTTGCAAAAGTTGCATAATTTTCATAATATTATCATCCATACCTACAAATCAACAAGTAAAAATATATTCTAAATAAATAAGACACTTATATGTCTAAATATAAAGAAATAAATATTATAAGACGTAATAAAATTATAGATTATCAACAAGATAACATAATTTAATAGAATAAGCTAACCAAGTTCATAATGTCTCAAAACACACCATGTCAACATAAGTGCACAAATCATAAGAACAATAAACTAAATATAGTAATGCATAGAAACTATGCTTAATGTTTTTTATGCTCCACATGCTTATACATAAACTTTATGTATTCAATTCTCTTTATATCATCCAATAAACCCAAAAATATGGACCTTCTTTGTAGATCTTCAATCAACATGCAAGCAAAGTAAAATTCAGGTGTACTAGTCTCTAAACTAGACAAAGTATATAGTTTTCCCAAAGCATTTGTAACATCATGATGTTATGCACCAACACCAGTACTCTGTGATGCACTAGTACTCATCGTGTTCAACATTTTCATAATAGAAGTATCCATCTCCATTGTTGTCCTATATCTCTGTTGAATAAATTACACCATACTGTCAAGACTCTTATAAATTGTTGCAAATCTTCCTACCCTTTTAATGGAATCCATTCTTGCACTTTTGTTATTTTGTTAACTATCACTCCTTTTATCATATGTATCTTAAAGGATAGCAATAGGAGTATATGTAAGGGCCAAGGTAGGTTCTCTCCACACTTAGATGTAAGGGCCAGGGTAGGTTCTCTCCATACCTTTTCCCAATCACCAGTCACACGGTAATTGTTTAGACCACTAGTCTTATCCATATTTTCATGATCATAATAGCCTAATGGTTGACGATGAGCATTATGACTATGATGTGGAAAAGGAACATACACTTCCTCCACTTCTTGTTGTCTTTGTGGAGGGTCAGCCAAAACACAAAATATAATCTCCCCTTAGGCTAAACATCCAAAAAGTTTATCTAACTTATATTCAAGCTTAGGTTCAAGGCCTTCCTCTTTAAATGTTTTAAAATTGATGCTATCCTATTAAAAAACTTAAATATAAATTATTTAACTAACTATTTATCACTAAAGTAAAAGAAAATAACTTAAAATAGGGGGAAAAGTGCTGAGCTTAATCTTCAAAGTCCACTACTCCTCACTAGCACTAATTGTTCCTTTCAATTGTTTCCAAAGAACCCATCTAACTCTCATCCAATCAAACTTATTTTAAAGTTTATTTTTATCTCATGGTAAGTTAGTCACTTTATGAAACTCTTCCTCTACTTACTTCCATAAAAACCTTTGATAAATAACTCCACCATGTTTTACCTTACTTATTTGAATATATTGGTTTCAAATGTCACACAAGATAAAAAGTGTTTCTTTTGGCCAACAAACCCTACCTATATTATTCCCTCTTGACTTTGTCCTTTGTTTCCATTTCGGGATAGTGCCATCTAATTATAAAAATGAGAGAAGATTATAAACTAGTTATGAATTTGCAATTGGTTTCATTAGTTAGTTAGTTTTACTAACTTGAATGCATGATTATAACTCGGCCAAGTTCTTTTCACCGTAAAACAAAAATAGCATTATAAATCATCATCATACAAGAACCTAACATTTATAATATAATTAAAATCTTCCTTTATAGTTTTGTAGCAAATAATAAAAGGATCATAATAGTCAATAGCATTACAATAATATAAAATTAAAAGCTCCCTTTATGGAAATAACAACTTCTAAGCAGAATCCAACCTAACTATAACCAAAATACTTTATTGACAAGTTTGTCAATTACTAGTTCCTTTTATTTTTATGCAATTTAAAAGTGATCAAATAATGAAAGTTATAAGTACCCATCATGTCCCTTATATAGATTAATAGTAAGGTATCATATAAGAGGCCAAGTCCTACATGGTAAATGCCCTATATGAGCTTCCAATTAAAAGATCCAAAAGAAGTAACTGTAGAAGATACTAATTAAGCTACTTTTTTATTGGCACCTACTTAGGGTGGTGGTTTACCTACTACACAACTGTTAGGTCCAGATATACTACTAATGTATATGTATATATATATGTGTGTGTATATACACATATCATTCTGTGTGCAAGCAAAGCCTCAGACCACTTGTGGTTTAAGAGTTTGTTAGGTTAATGAATTAAATGAATCTTTTTCAGCATAGGCCAAAATTGATGAGTATATTAGCTGTTCTAACCATTAATGTTTTCTAGACATGAATAATTTCATTAATGCGCAGTTTTTATCAGCAAAGTACATATGTTTTTATCGAGGGATCAAATACGCTATCACCAATGCTAAAAATTTTTGCCAAGCTTTTCCCCATGCAAACTTAAAATAAGCTCGCCATTGAAGGCTGAAATGAATATTACAATGAAAAGTTATGCAACTAATGCATGTAATAAGTTTTATAGTCAAATGAAATTAATTAGTGCATTTCATTCAATAAGTTATTTGAATGTCATAATCATTTTTATTCCTTTAAACACAAAAGAAATATGTGGGTGAGAAGAGGGGAAGGGAGTGGATAAACTTATTAGAGAAGATTTCACTGCTCAGAATTTGATCGATGCATACACCATTGTAACATTCTCCTCTCTACGTATCAGTGAAATGTAGGGAGACTTTTACATATTAATGTGTTGTAACGTTCTCCTCTCTACATATCATTGTGTTGAGATTTTACATTTTAAACGTGAAAAAGAGCAGTGGGGGACAGTTGTGAGTAATAAATGGAGTTAAATGCAAGACTTCTCTTTTTTAGTTGATGGTACAGTTTCAAAATAAAAGACTTATCTCAAAGTCATCTTTTGATGATGCTCATTGACTCGAACAGTTAAGTTCAGTGTCATCGTTTGATATGCATAGAGCTGATTCTTCTCGACAGCATGTAAGAGCTCTCAATAATCAATTTCCCATGTCCATGTTTTCTTCATCATCATCTCAACTTTGACATCATCATTTTATTTCTAAGATTGTGTTAAACACCTGGTAGAGCTGATCTCTCTATTTATGTATTACCATTATAGCTAGTAAATGTTCTTATATTTTCAAATGTGACAATTTTGTTATTCTTTTTGAAATATCTAGAACAATAAGGTGCATTTCTCTCAATAAAGACATATATGTTCAGTTTGGTTCTTTATTTTGCTTCTTTTTCTTTCATTTAAATGGTTGTCCTATTATTATTCTTTTTATGGTAGTTGGGTGCAAATTCAACTTAAAGATCATCCAGATGAACTTTGGAAAGATGGAATTATAGACTACCTTTCTCATGTATCAAACATTATGGTAGGCTTTAATGACATTTAGATGATGTCTGGATGTCAATTTCGTAATTGTTGTTCTTGTCCTAAAATGTCTGAAGATATTGTTTTAGTAACATAATTCTTCGTATGAATAATCTTACATAATTAAGCATGAAGAAGCATCAGACTCCAATCTTCTCATGAGCAGGCTCTTCAATAGAAAATAGTTCAACATAAGACCATTATGATGCACAATTATAAGAAATGAAGTACAGTAAGCCAAAATGGATAAACTAAAGAGGAGGAATAGAAGATATTTTAACCTCTAAAAATTTTCTTAAAGAGAAATCAAGACCCCATCCATGCACCAAATCATGCTATAAATTCCAATACAAGGTGATTACACTTACTGTAACATCACATTGAGAAATACACACACACACACACATACAGAAAAAGAGAACTGCATATTTTTCTTTCAAGCCCAAATATTAGAACAAACTTCTTTACCCGAATCATATGCCACACACAGAACTATGCATCTTGTGAAAACACTGGAGCCATGATTTCATCAAATCTGCATCGATAACCCAAAAGAATCCAGAAATAAACCTAAAGCTCTGAACAAATTGACGCTAATAAAAGGTAAAGAAAACTAACGCATTTAAGAATAACATGATCAAAATAACCAAATTTATCCACATACTACACAAGGAGGTAAAAGTGGATTTGGACACCTGTCAAATTTCTCTTAAGTCTCTTTGATAGGAATAAACAAGGTAAAGAAATAACATTAAGAGTTAAGTGCTGATTTTTCACTATGTACATTGTATAGTTATTGTGTCATTCTTACTTGTGAACTTTACGATCACTTCTTCTCTTTTTCATCTGCCATGTTAACCCTATGTGGGTTCCAATCCTGGATGAGAAATTCTCCAATGTTTCTTCACTAGTTTTAGGCATCGAAGAGTGTAAAAAAAGGTGAAACAAATATAATATTACTTTTTCTTGTTTATTCTTATTAAAGAGACTCATGCATGGCATTGTCACTAACAGGTTTCATGCATGGCTTTGTAGAATAAACTAGAGAAAATTTCAATGAGAAAGGCCAAAATGTTGGCATCAAAGCAAGATGTTGTAGCCACTGCGAAACCGACTATAGTAATTCATTCACTTCTCTCTTATTGCTTTTTTCTTTTACTTCTTTTGTTTGCAAAATATGATTTAGGAGATGAAGATTATTAAAAGAGAAGGCAACAAAGTGTTATTTTTTTATGGCTCTAGTTACAGAGAAACGTAAGTAACAGCAAGAACTTAAAGAGCACAATCGTCTTTTCATATATTAAATCTTTAGATATAGAGCAAAGCTCTCTTACATAGGATCTTTTTCAAAACCAACTAATTGGGTCCAATTCACCAACCCAATTAGTTGATTACCAAATATTTCCATCAACAATTTGACATGGTCAAATAGTCAAAACCTCTCAATTCGCCAAAAAATGGTTGGTCAACCATTTACCAAACAAGACTATTGACTAAACAATGGTACTCAAAATAATAATATCATATTGGGTTAAAGTTTTGACCTTTATCTCCCATTTTGACTAGCATGCAAAATACCATTTAATATCTAGTGAGATATGAAAACTTACAAAAATCTAAGGACTAATTAAAAATAAAAAAAAATTCCTAACCTTAAGCCTTGATTCACTAAGCCTTCCTTGACTTTGTCTCCCACCTCTCACAATTTTATAAACTTTCCTTCCCTTACTATTATCATCGCCATACCAGCTCACTGCTTATTGTCGCTTACCAGCTCACCATTCGTTGTCACTCGTTAGCTTGCCACTCATCATTAAGTTGTTAGCTCTTCATCATTGCTAGCCTTTCATTCATATGAGATTCATATTTTTGAAAATTTAGTATACATAAAGATGTATAATTAGTTTCTAGATTCTTAGGTTGATTTGAATTTATATTTCGAATAGCTTCATTATCCTCTTTGCATTTAATTTCACACTTTCCATCAGGGCCTTCAATTTCTAAAGGCAAAGGTTTAACTAATATTGTTATATTTTTATTTAATGTAAAACCTTTAGTGTTTGTTCTCAAATGGTTTTGGCATTCATATTAGAAAGAGTAATAACATGTTTCTTTATTAATTTTACAAAACTGCAATATTTCATTTCTTTTACTAGTTCAACATCTCAATTATTTTTAAATTATATAGAATAACATTCCATTAACATTAAAGACACGATCATGAGGATCATATCAATTTATTTTTCACTTCTTGATAAATATAACCAATTTTATATTCAAGTTGCAATATATCAATTACTAACTATAAATTTAAACTTATTTAAGAACAAAATTTATAATAAATAGGTTGTTTTTATCTTAGTCATTTATTTTCTTTATATTATTATCTAGGTGAAACCATTTAATTTATATATTTCCTACTGAATGAAAATTCGGTTGTAGCAAATTTCATAAAAATTGGTATAAAAAATTTATATAAAAGCTAAGAACAAAACAATTGCATGTTACCAATTCACTAATTTTACCAATAAATAAGAAGATAATCTTATAAAGGTAGAAAGATGATTCTAAATAGGTATTTAAATTCATTAGCAAAAAGTTTTTTTTTTAATTTTTTTCAATGATTATATAACTCGACTAATGAAATAAATAGTTATTTGAGTAAAAGAAGGACTTGGGTAACTTATGATTATTTATTCATATTTGATAGTTGGACAAATTGGAGACAGGAGACCATTGTGAAATTTTTTGGCTTATTCTACTAAGGGGATGATATTTTTGAAGTTAATTAACGCATCTAACCTTATATTTTGAAGAAATTGTTAAGGAATTAGCTTTAAAAACATTGTTTAGTTTATCATTAATAATCATGTTTCTCATAAAGTAGTTAAAAAGAGGTTGCAAAGCTGGTATAATTCTTTTATTAAACTACTTGTGTTGCACATTATATTGATAAGATGTTAGAAAATATAAGAGATACTATATACTTTCCTATTATTGATGAAACTATGAAGAAAGTGAGAAAAATGACTAAGTTCATTTATAATTATGTATGAATTCCAAACTTGATAAGAAAGGATTTAATAAATTCTATGAATTGGTGATATGCTTCCATTACAAGATTTGCAACTAATTTCTTATAACTTTATTGTTTCATGTGAAAATAAAGGAGTTGAGACAAATGTTTACAAGTGAGAAGTAGTGTCGGAGCTCGTTTTCGGACCCAACTCTTGCAGAAAATCATAATACTTGAGCTATGTCTAATAGAGAACACCTTAATCATTATCGGGTCATCTTCTCGAAACTCCCCTTTCTAAGCTCAGCTCAGCTCTTAGAATAGTCAACTAATACGATGATAGTCGACTAGTACATTTATCCCCTTCCACCTGAATACCTCAAGAAATAGCGTTGATGAGTCCACACTTTACACCTATACCTGCTTCGGGGCTATTAGCATAACTTTTTCTATAGGCATCCAATTTAGGGTTTCTTTAGATAGTTTGATAGA